>CM069148.1:42812902-43249846 GCA_035221665.1 Okamejei kenojei
TTTAGCATATCTATCATTTATTTGTTCTACATCTCTCTACATTTGTTATATATGTCTCATTTCCCTTTCCCTGACTCTCAGCCTGAAGAAGGGTCTCAACCCAAAACATCACCCATCCCTTAACTCCAGAGATGCTGCCTGTCCCGCTGAGTTACTCCAGCATTTGTGTCTATTGAGTCTAGAGGTTTGGATGTTATGTTCCAATTGTATAAGATGGTGGTGAGGTGGCATTTGGAGTATCGTGTTCAGTTTTAATCACCGTACTAAAGGAAGGATATTGTTAAGCTGGAAAGAGTACAGGGAAGATATACAAGGATGTTGCCTATAGCAGACTTAAAGGCCTGTGCTATAGGGTGAGTTTGAACAGGGTAGGACTTATTTCCTTGGAGCACAAGAAGCTAAGGGGTGATCTTATCGAGGTGTATAAGATCCATGAGGGAATACATAGAGTGAATGCTCCCTGCTCTTTACCCAGAGTAGGGAGATCAAGATCAATGGGACATAGATTTAAGATGAGAGGGGAAAGATTTAATAGGAAATTGAGGCACACAGAGGGTGGTGCGTATAAGGAACAAACTGCCAAGGGAGATATGTTGAGGAAGGTGCTATAACAACATTTAAAAGACATTTTGGCAGGTACATGGATAGGAAAGGTTTAGAGGGATATGGGTCAAATGCAGCAGGTAGGGCCAGACCTCAAGGTTTAGATTTCCCTACCCTGGGGAAAATACTGTGACTATTCACCTTATCTGTGTCCTTCATATAAAACATAAACCAATACAGCACAGAAACAGGCCCCTTGGTCCACTTTATCTGTGCCGAAAATGCTGCCAAATTAAATTAATCTGGCAGCTCCTATTGAACCTGCTCCTATTGAACTCCAATTGCCATTCTCCAGCCATTTCTGCAGCTGATCTATATCCCGTTGTATTCTTTGACAGGCTTTCTCACAGCTCGCAACTCCACTTCATGATTTTATAAACCTCGATAAGATAAACCCTTTGCCTCTTACTCTCCAGTGAAAACTGTGCTAGCCTATTCAGCCTTTTCATAAAACTCAAACCCTTCATACCTGGTAACATCTTCGTAAATTTCTTTTCAGTTTACATCCTCTTACATTTGGAAGCGAAAAAAAGTTCACAGCTATAATTGGGAACCACTAACTAAGAGAAAAGAGACTGAGAACCTTCAAGAATCAAGAGTGTTTCATTATCATAAGTACCAAAACGGAATAATTGAATTCCTGGTGTCATGGTCAATAACTTAGCCTTCATCAGCAAGCCAAAAGAGTTGGGTGCTGGTCTAAGAAAACGAGGGGATGAACATAAGGTTGTGTTCACTAATAGAGCCGCTGTAGAGATTGTCAACAGCTTCAAGTTTCTAGACATCCATGTCATCCCTTCACACCGATATGGTGATCAAGAAAACACATCAGTGAATTTACTTTCTTAGGCATCTGATAAGATTCAGCATTTCATGGGGATTCTCTCAAACGTCTGCAGATACGCTACAGAAAGAATTATGACGGGATGCACCTCAGCCAGGTTTGGCAAGTATGCTTTTAAGTAGATGTAGTGCCATATGATTAATGTGGTATCCTTTCCAGAATTTCACTTGTTGAGTTGTGTTATCTCTGGATTTGCAAGTTACCAAATTTGGTAATTTGACAAGGAAAATAATATTGGCAGTAATCTATTTATTTCTTTATACCTGCTTATTGACGTACGGAAACTTGCAGACAACAGCTGGGGATCCAATGTACACCCCTTCCATACCGCAATCTTAGCCCAAGTCTACTCAACAGCCGGGATTTGGGCTAAAAGCTGCCATATCAAATGAGTTGACACTGTCCTTAACTCTGCAATGCGGGTCATCACAGGGACGCTCAAGTCAACACCTTTGCAGTGGCTCCCTGTCCTCTCTCATATTGCCTCTCCCAGCATATGCAGAAGGGAGAGGATGTTGAAAGATTGGTGCACTATCGAGGCTAACCCTGACCTTCCCATCCATGCTGACTTGAACAATCTGCCAAATCTGCGCCTGAAGTCGCGTAAACCCTTCTGGTCTTCAGTCAAATCCCTGGAAGACTTTGACTCCAAGACTGATTGGCGCAGAGCCTGGAAAGATGCCACCACCAACAATAGAGAGGTCATCACAGACCCCATAGTGAAACCACTGGGATTTGACCTCCATCGCAAGCAATGGCTAACCCTGAACAGAATCTGCACCCTCCATGCAAGATCAGACCATCACCTGCATAAGTTAGGGATGACAGACGGCCTTGCTTGCAAGTGCGGACATCCAGACCAGACCATCCCACACATCGTGAATGACTGCTCACTGAGGCTTTTCCCTGGTGGCATCAAAGCCATCCACCCAATAACATGCTGCCTGGCCTGAATGTCCACCGTTGACCTACAACTTTAGGCTGTGCATGGCATACGCAAGAAGAGGAAGACCTACTCTGCGCCAATTATATTTATTGCTTTCCATCCATTTCCCTAAACATCCATTCAAAAACAAGGGTTCAAACTGGCTCCAAATCTTTTGGCTAATATTGAAGGAAGAATTCCATATGTCAATAAATAGTGCTTACTACAGAATAGCATAACTCTTAAGCACAGAAAACGTTTATGTCCGGGTCTTGACTATCAGGTACCTTTACTATCTGAAACCCTTTATTTGTTCACCATTTATAATACTCAATGAACACACTACAAGTGTGTGCAATATATTTTTTGATTATATAAGTTTCCATGTACCCTCCAAGACCAATGCCTTCACTGTGGTCTAAAGTCCAAAATTGAACACAATAATCTATGTAAGGTTTTCGAAGACTAACAACTGAAATTAACTTCCATTCCTTTGTTTCCGTGCTTCCTTGAGCTTCTATTCTCTTCGCACTTCCTTTGACTAACTATTGTGCAAGAGCAAACATGGAACAGAGGAGACCATACTGCAATTAAGTTCCAGGGTTGCGGGATGGGAGCCTACATTGATTGGACTGCAAAGGATGGAGACACTTGCTCCCATCATTACAAAACTTGCATACTCACTTTAATGTATGCCAGCCATGACGATGTGTACTTGGCAATGTTTTGTGGCTCAGAAACACCAGATGCAGCACATACTCTGAGTGGCTGTATGCTTCCTGTTTAAGTGTGCACTGCTCTTGTGCATTAAACCTAAACTCAAGTTGAGGCTCTGCGTGGGCGGAGGGACCAGACTGTCCCCAACTCTGCTGCAGCTGTCGGGGACGTTGCTGGGTGGTCAGTAGGGGGTTGGTCGGTGGGGGGCAGTGACTCAGGGTGGGTGGAGGGACCAGACTGTCCCCAACTCTGCTGCAGCTGAAGGGGAAGTTGCCAGGTTTTCGTCCCCATGTGTCTGCTGCCAGGAGCCGCGGCCCTGCTCCACCCAGCCAGGTGCATGGGCGCTGCCGACCCACAGCCTGTGACAATGTGGCCACACAGGGAGAGGGTGGGTGGAGGGTGGCCGTGGCCAGACAACGCTGACCCTGGGGGAGAGTGGGGGCTGTCCCGAGGGATGCGCTCCTTCAGCCGCTTACACCTTGGTGCTCGGGTTTAGAGCACCAATTAGAGCAAAGATACTAGAGCATTTGGTTCAGAACGCTCCGTTACCCACCACAATTATTTACAGCGCTAAACTTGACCATTTCTGAGGTTTTTAACAGGTAAGAAAGTATGTGTTTCGTGTGTGAACAGTGTATGCTGGAAGCTGCCAGACGGATTGAGCTGCTCCGTGCGTCACGCCCTTTGACCCGATGACATTACGTGCAACCCCCCCCCCCCCCCCCCCCCTATACTCGAGGAAACTCCTCCTTGTTCTGCAGTGGAGGACTCATGGTGATGTGCTGCTGGAAGATTATCAACTCGGTATAAAAGAAAAGTGTTTGGAACTGATTGAAACTTATTGGTCTTCCAGTACAAGATGTCCAGAGGTGAATACTGCCACATAGCACATCATAGGGCAAGAGCACGTGCTAATGTACACACTGAAGCTTGCTCTAATCAAGTAAGGGCAGTAATCGATTGTCTTGCCACCACTGGACACTGAGCGTTCTAGAAATTGTGCAACCGTCCCCTAAACATTTCAAAGTATATTGTTCAAAGAGGTCAGGGGAGTGGCGTTGGTGCTTCGTACGTAGAACGTACCAACTCTTAATGATGCTATGAATATGCAGACAACGCCATGAATGTTAAGACAGCCAATATAGTACTGTTTCGTATTTCTTGTATGAGAAAATTATATCAAAATGTCCTCGGAAGACACAACGTATGCCAACCCCCACTCGAGAAGGATGGGGAAAGTAAGTGATGCAGGAAGGAGGCCGCGTTGCTGGTGTGGGCCGGCACAACAGGTCCGTGGCGGGTCCCCGCTGGGTCGCTCTCGGTCAAAGGTCATAGAGCGGAGCTGCTCTGTGATCTTTGCTCTCGTGATGCTGCGCGCGGCCGGGCGGGCCGGGAGCGCGATCGCGCGCGCCGCGAGCCTGCACGAGGCGAGGCACCTGGTGTCGTGTGGACGCGGGTCCCGGGCAACCTCCCCTCAGCTCTGCTCGTCGGCGTCGGCGTCGGCTCGTTCAGGTAGAGTTTCTCTGCCCTCCTGGGTGGTCGGGCTCCGAGCCAGCTGTTCACCCGCGGCCCGTGTGTGGGCGGCTGTCTGCCGCAGATGGCGGGGTTCACTTCCTAGGACGAGCCCCACCCCCCCACCCACTTCTGCCCCAGAGACTGCTCGCCCCTTCTCTCCTGAATATAAGGTCATAAGTGATAGGAGAAGAATGAGGCCATTCGGCCCATCAAGTCTACACCACCATTCAATCTTGGCTGATCTATCTCTACCTCCTAACCCCATTCCCCTGCCTCCTCTCCATAACCACTGATACCCATACGAATCAAGAATCTATCACTGCTTTAAAAATGTCCATTGAAAATTTGAGCTCTTCACCGAGCACTGTCCACCATCATCCTTCCATCTAGTTCTTGATCCAGCCCTCATGACCATCCTTCATGTTCTGGTTCCTGGTCTACTCACTATTGCCCTACCACCACTGCTCTTGGCCCGCCCCTCATCCCCCAACCCACCCCACCTCCCCCCCCTCCCCGCTCACAATTGTCCTACCTGTGGAATTCTGTGGAGTTCTCTACCTCAGAAGACAGCGGAGGCCAATTCCCTGGATGCTTTCAAGAGAGAGCTAGAGCTCCTAAAGATAGCGGAGTTGAGGGATATGGGGAGAAGGCAGGAATGGTTTACTGATTGTGGATGATTAGCCATGATCACACTGGCTCGAAGGGCCGAATGGCCTACTCCTGCACCTATTGTCCACTCCAACACACATCCCCCACCACCCCGTTCCCCTGCTCACAATTACCCTACCACTCCAGCCCTCATCCCACAACCTACTCCCCCTCCCTTCGGTTTTGGGTCGAGGAATGTTTCCAATTGCACTCCCACCCTCGCCCTGGACCAAGCCCTCATTTCTCCCCATTCCAGGTTCCAGGTCTGCCCACCATTGCCCCTTCCACCCCAGCTCTGGATCCAGCCACATCATCCGCACCTCCCGAGTTTTGGGTCCAGGTCTGTCCATCAGCGTCCTTCCACCCATCCGTACCACAGTCATTGTGCCCCACTCCTCCAATAGATAAGCCTTGATCTTATAAAATACAGAAAGGTTGAGGGACTGCTTGGCCTACAACTTCTAAGTCGTATGTATTTTTGCATAGTAAAGATGATGTACATTTTTACAGACGATTGAACTGCTGTCAAAGTTTGAATGCAGGAAAAGTAGAAGTTTGCAGATTAAGATAGAACAAACAGCAATTTGATACTGTCACAATGTTTTCATTATCTTGATTAGGTATGACATCACTCTTCTGCTGTTTGAAATTGTACAATGGTTTATTTTATATCTGAAAGGACATTTATATCCATCATGACCAGCACAGACACTGGCCTAAGGGCCTTTTCCTGTGCTATATTATTCTGTATTCTATCCCATTTGAAAACGCACACTACCAACAATACCGTACTCCTCCATACTGCACTGAAATGTTAACCTAGTCACGGTGGAGGGATGTGAATCCATTGCTCACATATTTCCCTCTCCCTCTCCCCCCTCCCTCTCCCCTCCTCTCCCTCTCTCTCTCTGATTCAATTTAAAAACTTTATTGGCATGATAAAATACATCGTTATTTTGCCAAAGTATAAAACATGACATATTTAAAATGCATAAGTATAAATACAAGTATACAGTGCATGGATAGATATGTCTCTGTACATAAACTTGCAATAGGCCCATAGCCCTTTTTTGATTGCTACACGTTCTTGCAGCTGTAAGCAGTACAACAGAATAGCAAGTTTAGCAATTCAATATTAATTTCTTAGTGTCAGTTAATGTCAATTCGTGTGTGCGTGCAGATTGGTCCTTCACCGTCTTTCAGGTTATGGCATGCTGTCACGTATTGTGCACCAAGATGTGCCGTATTTCCTTCACCAAGGATTATTCTTAGTTTTGATATATCATCTAGTTCTTTAAAATCAGGGTTGCCAGACTGAGTTTGTCAAAGTAAGTTTTCCTTGTTTTGTCAAATGTTTCGCATTTTAGGAGGAAGTGCACCTCTGTTTCAACCTCATCTGTCAAATAGTGGCCGCATATTCTATTTTCTCTTGGTTGCCAGAATCTCTTCTGTCTTCCTTTTTCAACTGCCAACTAGTGGTCACTTAACCTGTATTTGGTGAGGGTCTGTCTATGCTTTATGTCTTTATCAGTCGAGAGATAGTCTGCAAATTTATAATCTCTTTTTAGGCCACGGTAACATTCTAATCTGCTTTGGCTTTTGGTTTCTTTATCCCAATGTTCCAAATACATTTCTTTACATTGTTTGATAATTTGGTTCACTCTAACTGGTGATTGGGGATCAGTATTGATCTGAGGCTGGTCAGGGTTTAACTGGATAGGGTTTAACTGAATAAGGGTAGTTATTCTCAGTACCAACTGACAGTGAACTCTTTTCTGGGCTCCCCTTTTGTGTTTGAAGGGCTTTAAACTGGAGGGTATCTAGGGGGCTAGATTTAAGGTGATTCCAAAAATTTAGTGCTCTTTTCTGGATATTTATTATCAGCGGGTATCTGCCTAATTCCGCCCTACATGCGTTTGTTGGTGTTTTCCTTTGGATACGGAGGATGTTCCGACAAAATTCCGCATGCAGGGCCTCCGTTGTATGTTTTTCCCATTTACTATAACTATGGTGACTGAGCGGACCCCATACTTCACTACCATAAAGCGCAATAGGCTGGATTACACTGTCAAATATTTTAAGCCAGATTTTAATTGGGATTTGGATGTTGTAGAATCTTCCTTTTATTGCATACAGAGCTCTTCTCTTTTAGTGCATTCACTGTCATATTGAAGCTCTCAGTTAGACCAAGGTAAGTATAGCTCCGCCCGTTTCGCCACCTCCAACGTGACCCCTATTGGATGTTGTTGGCAGGAGCACCTCAATTCCACTTGGGGAGTCTGCATCCTTTGGGCTTGAATATTGCTGACCTCTCCCTCAGCCCTCGGCCCTGGCATTTCTATCTCTCCCCCACCCAGTCGCAGCTTCTCATTTTCACACCACAAACAGCTTACAACTTTATCACCGATACTTTTTTGCATATCTTTCACTCATTGTTCCTTATCTCTCCACATCACCGTGACCAGTCTGGGGAGGGGTCTCGACCCGAAACGTTGCCTATCTCCTTCGCTCCTTAGATGCTGCTGCACCCGCTGAGTTTCTCCAGCTTTTTGTGTACCCTCGATTCTCCAGCATCTGCAGTTCCTTCTTTAAAACTAAGTATAGCTCATAGTGTGTTCGATAATAATACCATTGAAAGTAAATTTGTATTTATCTTCCTGACATCTGGGTCTTTTCTGAAAAATCGTGATGTTGGTTTTCTTTAGATTTACTGCAAGGGCCCAATTTTGGCAGTACTCATCAAGCAGGTCCAATTGTTGCTGCAGTCCCTATTCTGTGGATTTTACCTCTCCATCTAGGAGACAGAGGCCCGACGCTGTGCTCAGGTCCAACTTTACTGCGAAATCGTTGATATATATACATTAAATAGTGTCGGGCTCAGATTGCAGCATTGCCGGACGCCTCTACTCTGGGCGAAGAGAGTGCATTTGTCCCTAATATTAACACCAAATTTATTATTCAGATACATTGATTTGATAAGGTCATATACCTTTCCTCCTATACCACAACAGAGGAGTTTGTAATAGAGCCCTTCATGCCAAATAGAGTCAAATGCTTTCTCAAAGTCAATAAAACAGGCAAATATTTTTCCATTTTTTGCTTGGTGTACATGTTTTTCAATGAGAGTGTGGAGGGTATAAATGTGGTCAGTGGTACAGTGTTTTGGGAGGAAGCCAATATTTTTTTTTTTAACTGAGAATGTTGTATTTGTTAAGGAAATCCTGCATTCTGTTATTTATGATACTGCAGAATAACTTCCCAAGGCAGCTACTGACACAGATGCCACGATAATTATTTGGGTCTAATTTGTTTCCACTCTTATAAATGGGTGAAATAAGCCCTTGACACCAAAAATATCAGGGAAATAACCTGAACGTAGTGTGATGTTGAACAGCCTAAGCACTATGTCCTGCATCTCCGGAGTGCTGTACTTGAGCATTTCATTTTTAATGCTGTCTGGACCACAGGCTTTTTTTGAGTGAGGAGATTTTATTTTTAGGGTCAATTCTTCCAAAGTAATTGGGAAATCAAGGGGGTTTTGATAATCTTTAATTATTGTTTCTAGTGTTTGGAGTTTTTCTTTGATATGAGAATAATTTGAGTTTATTTTATTTATTGGGATGTCTTCATATATAGATTTTGAAATGTGCTCTCCAGATATCACCGTCTTGAATTGGTAATGTTTGTAGTTTTGTTGTGCTCTGGTTATTCCACATATTCCAAAATTGGTTTTGATTTATGGAATTTTCAATTTCTTCAAGTCATTTATGAGTGTAATTTTGTCTTTTGTTCCTAATAGTGTGTTTATACCTTTTAAGAGTTTCATTATATCTAATACGCAAGTCTGGATTGTTTGGTTGACTGTGTTTTTGGTTCGATATTTTCCTCCGATCTTTTCTGACACTTTTACACTCATGATCGAACCATTTTTCATGGTTGCATGATCGAACCATTTTTCATGGTTGTGTTTTTTGATAATTTTTCTCTTCTGCTTCACAAGGTGAGCTTTGATAGCTGCCTTGTGAAAGATCATATTAATGTCATTTATAGACATGTTTACACCATCTCTAGTAGTCTCATATGGGTTTGTCTTGAATTTCAGTATTTTATTTGTGAGATCAGGTGAGTTCAGGGCCATGATTAATTTATCTCCACTATCTGAAGCTCATCTGTAAGTTTGATTTCGTTTATACAGCTTACTGGGTTCCTTTTTTACGTCTTTAGTTTGAACAGGAAATTTTAGGTACACATTGATTTGACTATGGTCTGAAAGAGCGGACTGCTGCCTAACAGTGAATGCACTGATAGTGCAGGGGTCTATGTCAGTAATTGCGTAGTCTACCACGCTAGACCCAAGAGCTGACGAATATGTAAACCTTCCCAGCGAGTCCACTCTGAGCCTGCCATTAACTATGCCCAAGGCTCGACAGAGATGCACTACCTCTCTACCACTTTTATTTATTTCACAGTCAAGGTTGTTCCGGTTAATGATAGTTGGCGTGACACAAGGGGGTTTGACCAAACACATGGTTGTTGCCCTGTGGGTCTATGGAATCGTGTACACATCCGGTCCTTGCATTCAGGTCTCCACATAGTAGCACATTTCCCTGGGCCTGGAAATGATTGATTTCCATGTGGAGAGTTTCAAATATATCCTCTTCAAAATATGGCGATTCTATTGGGGAGTATGTAGGCGGCACATAGATATATATCTTTTCCAATTATTCCAATTTTTTAATCTAGTTTCAACCATACATGTGATTTCCCCTGTTTTATTGATGTAATGTGACTGTCTAGTTCTTCTTTGTACCACATCAAGAGCCCCTTCGGAGGTTCTTCTCTTATGAATATCAGTAGTTTTTACTGAAGGCACCATGCCTTCATGGTACCCTGAGAGGCAGTGAATGAACGTATCCTTTCGGTACCATGTTTCTGTTAATATCATTATATTGGTGTCTTCTATAGACTTTAGGAACTCAGGGTTCCCAGTCTTCATCCCGATGGTTGAAGAGTAGAGACCTTGGATATTCCAGCAGCCTATATGAAACAAACTCATTTATTTTGTATTTATATTCTTTTATTTTTTAATTTAAAAACCTATTTTGTGGGACGGGTGCAAAAACACTATTTTATTTCTATCATTGGGGAATGTTAGGTAACGTTTTGTATGCCATGGTAAGGCATGCCACCTAGTAATAATAACTATATTAATAATCGTACTGCCACCTAGTAATAATAACTATATTAATAATAGCAATATCAACAGTACTAATAGCAATATCAACAGTACTAATTCAGTGCAATCATATCAACAATATCAACAGTACTAATTCAGTGCAATCATATGCTGTTTTTATCAGTCACTCGGAAGGGACTATATATATATATATATATATATATATATATATATATATCCTTTGTTACCATAGAAGATGGGAACATAGGGCGTGCAGCAGCTGCTTGATCTCTCCCATCTCCGAGGTGGTCCGTGGCCGTGGCTGGAATGATGAGCCAGGGGCAATGGCAGCCCTGGCTGGGCTGTTATGTCTCCTCGCAGTTTGGCGGATGGTCCTGACATGGTGGGAGGAAGTGAGTCCAGATTGGCCTCTTGGGTTCCCATTGATCGAGGGGGTGGGAAGGTTACGTCCCAGGGCAGTATCTTTGAGGTTCTTTGCGAAGACCCTCACCCCCTGTCTGTTTAGATGTATTCCATCATGGAGGTCCCATGTACCGATGGTGGGCCAATTGGACATTAGGGAGGGCGGCACATCCTCTGCTGATCTCCATGTTGGTGTTGTGAATCACATGGGGTGGGGTATCCGTCCTGGGCAGCAGGGTAGAGATCACAATCCTTGATTCAGGGAATTCCTTGCTGGCCTTTTCTGCCATCCTCGTTATTGCAACAGCAGTATGATGACGCAAGGTGCACAAATCATTCGTGCCTGTATGGATCACAAGGTGTTGGGATCTCTCTCTCTCTCTCTCTCGATGCAAACAGATCTATGTCTGGCAATCCATACTGGGTGACAATCTTTTTAAAAACTTTTCGATTCAGCATCCATTCTGTGTTATCATTAAACTTACATGACCTGGTGACTGCCACCATGTTATCTCTACCTGGTAGATAGATTGCTGAGACCCAGGTGTTCCTAGTAATACACCAGTGCCAGATGAGGTTAGCCAGATTATCATATGATAGTGACTTAATCCCACCCATGTGATTGATATATGCAACAGCTGTGGTATTGTCAATCTGCTGAACATGTAAATCATGCATTGTTGAACAGCACGCTTTTAGACCATAGAATGCCCCCAACAATTCTAAATAGTTTATCCCATGCATCCGCAGGATTAATGCCTCTTGCATACTCAATCTGCCGCCGCAGCTAGAATTGGTATCAGTGGCTCCCCATCCCGAAGCACTCGCATCAGTTTGCAAAACAACTGAAGGTTGTTTACTCAGAATGTTACTAGTACAACGTGAGACATTTGTTATCCACCATTGCAACTCAGTGATAGCTTCGACTGGCAACTGCATTGGTCTATCAAAATTACCTGCATGTTTTTTGAGTGCCTGTTCCTTAGCTTGTTGCACATTCTGATAGTGTAGAGGCCCAAATTACGCTCCAGAGAGGGCTGTCACTAATTTACCAATAACACTGGCAACTCGTCGGATGGAGGGTTGCTGTTCATCTACCAGATTGCTGCAGGCCTCCATAACTTCTAAAGTTTTGGCCATAGGCAGAGTCACTGACATGTTAGTTGAATCAATGGTGAACCTCAAATAGTCAATGATTCTAGATGGCATCAATTTGGATTTAGTTGGATGGATGAGGAAGCTCAACCTCTCGAACATATGTTTGGTAACTGAAACCAAAAATTCAGCTGCCTCCTGAGTGTTGCCTATGATCAGAACATCATCCAAGTATGCCATCGCATTGTGATTCTGAGCCCGGAGTAGTCCTAATACTGGTTTCAACAATTTTGTAAATAACCTAGGGGCTGAGGTTAACCCATTGGGCAAAGTTTTAAATTGCCACAGCTCTCTCATCCAACTAAATTTCAAGTATCTACGGTATTTGTAATGAATTGGTACTGAATAATATGCATCTTTCAGATCTATGCTTGCCATATAACATCCTTTGGAAACCAGTTGCTTAGCAGTACTGAAAGTTTTCATTTTAAAGTATTTATACTGGACATAGGAGTTCAGTCGGGTTAGGTCTAGAATGACTCGACACCCACCATCCTTCTTTTGCCTGGGGAATATATAGTAGACACTAATTGCTGAGGCTGATGAGCCGTCCTTTCAATTACCCCTTTTTTGAATAATGTTTCAATTTCATCATTTACCTGTAGAGTTTCTGGTTTTGAAAACAGCAATACCCGACTTGGTGTATGTTTTATGGGTGGATGTAATTCAGAAATAAACTCAATTCGAGACCCATGGATACTGTCCAGTATAAACGGATCTGATGTTATGTAGCACCATTCATCGTAGGACAATTGCAATCTACCCCCTACTGGTGACTGGTCTCTAGAGGATATGTCCTGGACAAGTCCAGTTGCTCGTACCTCCATGGTTGCTGTATTCCTTTGTCTCCTAGTTCTGTTGGGGGTGTGCACTGGTGCATGCCAATGGCGTAGAGATGGAAGAGCCCGGCTTGGTCCTTGCCTCGCACCAGCGTCTGTGACCCGTCTGAAGGGGTATGGTCTACGAGGTGGCATCCTGTTTGTGGAATGCGATTTAATAAGGCTGATTATCTTCGCCTCATCGTCCAAGTCCTTGACTTGTTTTGCTAGATCTTCACCAAACAACAGGTTTGGTGGCTGAATGTTGGAGGATCTGCATAGGGCTGCGAATTTTGTATTGAGCGTGGCTTGATGGCGGTTTTCCTCAGGCAGTTAATTTCGAAGTGGGCTTTACACAACATGGCCAACATATCCTGCTGTGTGTCTGATAGTGGTGCCCCTTCGACTGTCCGCCCAAATGCCGTTATGCCTGCTCTAATTAATTTTAAGACTTTTTGCAGCCTTAATTCATGCGATCGCATGGTTGCACCCATTTGCCCCCAGATGGCCTGGTTCACTGTGGGCACTCTGAGTGATGCACAGTTTACAGGTGTTTCATACCGTTTGGATGTTTCATCCATAATTGATTCTTGGAGCTGGTGAGAAGTCATGTAATTAATGTTTCTGGCCAGATTTTCCTCCATTTCGTCACCTGTTCCTGCCGGTATGGCGAATTTGCATGCCACATCTGGCACACCTGGAGCTAACCTCGTGTGCTTTGGGGTATGTTCCTCTGTTATACCACCAACTTCAGGGTCCGTGTCATACTGCCCTGGTTCTCCCTGCTCATGCATGAGGGAGGTATGCAGCCCTTGACCTGGCGCTGCTGGTATGGGCCCCCATGCAGACCCTTGGACGTATGGTTCCTCCTGTTGGTACAGGTCTTCCCTGTACGAACCTTTGCTGGAGGTTGCTGCTGCGGGCTGCTGGGGAAACCCGGGAGTATAGAACCCTGGTTGGAACACCTCATGATGGAGTATCCTTTCTAAGAGGTGCTTCATTTTGTCTAGACGTCCCCAGACTTTTTTGCTGGTGGGAGGGGAGTCCTCTTGGCCTGACTCATCAGTCGACAGGCCTTACCGACTTTCTTTTGGCCTTCCTCTCGACTGGCGTGGCCATGGTGCTGATTTTTCTATGTTCCCGCTGGCTCCTGAAACCAGTCTTATGAAACTTGGGGACATTCACAGCATAGTTTAAAAAACTTACCTGCGAGTTTTTAACTTACCGCTGGTGGAGCTGCACTCTCCAGCCTGTCACTGCGCCATGCGTCTGACGTAATGACGCGCATGCGCACTGGCGGGCCTTCTTCACGGAATCACTCACGTGATTCCAAAGTAAAATGTCAGGACCCTTCTTCAGACGATTCAGTCTGAGTTACTCCAGCAATTTATGTCAAACCAGCTGCAGATACCACTGGTCTTTATATAGCGGGCCCTTCTTTATTGGTTGATGTGGCTGTTGTTGCAGCTCACGTTGTAGCCCCTGACCGGAAGCGCTTTCTTCAGGTCACTGCCAAAGACAAGAAGCTCTCGGTCACCTTGGGGCTCGCTCTCCTCTGACATACTATCACTCCCAACATGGAGCATGCCGGACTTTGGGGAGAAGGAGGAGTAGGTGGGTGGAGGGGGGGTAGTGGCTGAGTGGACAGAGCGATGGAAGAAGGAGGAGGCAGCAGTACAACAGTGGAGAGGCTGACTGGAGAAAGTGACAGGAGGAGGAAGCTGTGGCAACCGAGCAGGGAACAGATAAAGACAACAAGAAGCCACATTAGGTGAGAGGGGAGGGAGCCACTCGGTGACTGAGCGCGTCCTATTGGTGGCAGTGGCCTGAAGAAAGCTCTGTCCCCAAGGACTTCAACATGAGCCAAAACAACAGCCGTGTCACCGGACCGTGAGGTGGATAAAGATGGACTTGCTGGTTTACCTTACGAGTTGGGGTGGCGTCAAAGCTGGGGGCCGGGGTGGCATTGCCAGGTCCGTCTGCCATATCCAAAATCCATTATAAAGTGGTCCGTTAAAAAGAGATTTACTGTATTATATAATCTGACTTTGATTGAATAGCATACAAAACAAAGCTTTTCACTGTGTGTTGGTACATGTGACAATAATAAACCTAAACCTGCTATCCAATATTGTGTCTTCCATCACCATCAAAATCCTTGGTGTCACATCAGAAGCAGTATATCCGGCAGTGTATCCTCATCCCATGACACTATCCTACAAAGCGCGTTAGGTCTGTGTGGAGTTTTTGACATTCTCCCAGTAACCTCATGGACTTGCAGACCTCTGCATATCAATGCTCCTAAACGTCCTGCCATTTACTGCATAATTTTCTGTTGCATTTGACATCCCAAAAAACATCCCTTACACTTATCTGTCATTTCTCTCAATTTCCAATATGGTTGGTATCATCATCTTCATTCCTAATTTGAAAGTCATGTGCTACACTGTTCCTTCTCAGTCCTGGTTGTCATGGTCTCAAAGCAGATACTACGGTGTTAATATTTTGCTTTTGGTAATTAATGTCATTTGTTAATAGTTCTGCAACAAAAAAATTGAATTAGTGATAAATTTTCTGAAGATGTTGTACCTCTGGTAACTGATTTGATAATTTCCCTCTCAATGAAATTGCAATAACATGGAAGGTTTAGGTCACTCTGCCCTTTGTGATAGAGGTATAGCAGATTGTAGTGTCAAGCCCTAGTCCCACTTAGGAAACCTGAACGGAAACCTCTGGAGACTTTGCGCCCCACCCAAGGTTTCCGTGCGGTTCCCAGAGATTTTTGTCAGTCTCCCTAATGGTCGAAAGTGGTTTCCGTTTTAAAAGTCGGTAATTGTTTAGTCGACGCCGGTTGCGATGCTAGTTGAAGGTGGTTGCCAGAGGACAAAAATCTCCGGGAACCACACAGAAACCTTGGGTGGGGCGCAAAGTCTCCAGAGGTTTCCGTTCAGGTTTCCTAAGTGGGACAGGGGCATTAGCATCAGCCAAGAGACAACTTCTCTACTGCAACTTAAGTTCAATTAAGTTGTTACATGTTTTCAGGCAGTATAATTTTCAGGTGAAATTACACGTTGTTATTTGATGTTTTTCCCCTTAGTGTGTTCCGGTCTGGCTCAATCTGCCTCAGCGGTGAGAGGAGAAAATGGACTTCAGTAATGTAGCTCTGTTTATCTTATTCCCCAGGTGCATCATAACATTGGTAAGAGATGATGAGATATAACATTATTTGTTTATTCCTAATTTATTTGCGTTTCATGTAACTCAGATTTATTTTCGTGCAGGTGGACTATGTGAATTCAACAAGTGAAGGTTTGTGTTTTATGTAAAGTCTCGCATATGCATTATCAAATTTTAAAGCAGATCTAATAAAATATTATAATAATTTAAAAGAGATGGTAATTCATAACTGGTACAATTAATTAGCGGGTGAGGCAGCATCTGTGGAGTGAAGGAAATAGGCAAAGTTTTGGGTCGAAACCCTCCTTCAGGTTTGAGTTACACCAGCATGTTGTGTCTATCTGGTGAATGATAGATATATTAACTGTTTTTGAAATTGTAACTATAGAGATAAATGGGTTGGGAGGTTATTTGTCGATGGCTGCTACAAGGACAAAGTTTATATCAATGAGCTCCATGACGGCATCAAATGCAATGTATCCAGATTTACCGTCAATACCAAGTAGATAAAACCAGATCAGAAACTGCAAAGATGTTTAGTAGGTTAATTAAGGGACCAAGTATGTGATAGATGGAACAGAATATGAAACGAGAAACTATGGGCACCTGCAACTTTCTGTACATTGATCACGGACCACAATGACACTATTAACAACACTGCTGAATAATAATATGATTCTATCCAACCATTGTGTTGAAGAAAATTGGTTTATTACATAATTAATAACAAGAAAAATGTTTGCATTATTCAAATAAACACCATTCTCACATCCCTGCTCTGTTCCCGCCAAAACATATGTGTCTTCAATCGCCATTGAGACACTCAGTCACAACTTCAGTTTAAAGACAAAGTCGGATCAATCAATCCAGGGAATTGATTTAAAATGTGAGCGAGGCAAAGGATCTTTTCATCTCAAAAGTGAAGAAAGATTCTAAGGGGAGAATGAGGCGACCTTGGCTGACAAAGAAAGTTAAGGACAGCCTAAACCTAAAAGAGACGGCATATAATATTGTAAAGATTAGCGGAAAGCTAGAAGATTGGCAAGCTTTTAAAAAACAACAGAAGCTAACTTAAAAGGAAATAAAGGGAGAAAAGATGAAATGTGAGGGTAAGATAGCCAATAATATAAAAAAAGATAGCAAAAGTTTCTTCAAATATATAAAGGGTAAAAGGGAGGCAAGATTGGACATTGGACTGCTGTAAAATGACACTGGAGAAGTAGTAATGGGGAATAAAGAAATGGCAGATTAATTGAATATGTTTCGTGCATTAGTCTTCATAGTGAAAGACACCAGCAACGTGCCTGAAATTCAAGAAAGGGGGCAGAGGTTAGTGGAGTTGGTATTACTAAGGAGAAGGTACTTGCGAAGCTGAAAGGTCTGAAGGTGGATGTGTCACCTGGACCAGGTGGACTACACCCCAGGGTTCTGAAAGATAGTTGTAGAGATTGTGGAGGCATTAATAGTCACCTTGCAAGAATCACGAGAGTTAGGAGAGCTCGCAGAGAACTGGAAAATTGCAAATAGCAAATGTTATTCCACCGTTCAAGAAGGGAGCAAAGCAAAAGAGGGGAAACTATAGGCCGGTTAGTCTGACTTTTGTGATTGATAAGATTTTAGAGTCCACTATTGATAAGACTTTGGGAGACTTAGCAAGGTTTTGTTAAGGGGAGATCTTGCCTGACAGATCTATTGGAATTCTTTGAGAAAGGAAATGAATGTCAGTAGATGTTGTTTACTTAGATTTGCAGAAGGTGCCGCATGTGAGGCTGCTAAAACAAGATAGGAGTCCTTGGTACTAGAGGCTAAGTGCTAGCATGAATAGAAGATTGGCTTACTGGCAAACAGCAAAGAGTGGGAGTAAGGGAGACTTTTTCTGCTTGGTGGCTGGTAACTAGTGGTGTTCCATAGAGGTGAGTATTGGGTCCGCTACTTTTCACATTATATGTTAATGATCTGGATGATAGATGATATAACAGACTACTGACCGACATCTACTACAAACCCACTGACTCCCATGGCTATCTGGACTACACTTCATCCCACCCTGCTTCCTGTAAGGACTCTATCCCCATTCCCAAATCCTCCATCTACGCCGCATTCGCACCCAGGTTGAGGTGTTTCAAACCAGGGCATCGGAGATGTTTTCATTATTTAGGGAATAGGGGTTCCCCTCTTCGACTATAGATGAGGCTCTCACCAGGGTCTCCTCTATATCCCATAGCTCCGCTCTCACTCCCATCCCCCCACTCGTAACAAGGACAGAGTCCCCCTTGTCCTCACCTTCCACCCTTCCAGTCGTCACATACAACAGATAATCCTCCGACATTTTCGCCACCTCCAAGGGGATCCTACCACTGGCCACATCTTCCCATCCCCATTTTGGCTTTCCGCAGACCGCTCCCCGTAACTCCTTGGTCAATTCGTCCCTTCCCACCCAAACCACCCTGATACTTTCCCTTGAAACTGCAGGAAATGCTACACTTGTCGCTTTACCTCCCCCCTCGACTCCATTCAAGTACCCAAGCAGTCTTTCCAGGTGAGGCAGAGGTTCACGTGCACCTCCTCCAACCTCATCTATTGCATCCGCTGTTCTAAGTGTCAACTGCTCTACATTGGTGAGACCAAGCGCAGGCTTGGCGATCGCTTCGCCCAACACCTCCATTCAGTTCGCATTAACCAACCAGCTCTACCGGTGGCTCAGCACTTCAACTCTCCCTTCCATTCCAAATCCAACCTTTCTATCCTGGGCCTCCTCCATGGCCAGAGTGAGTCCCACCGCCAATTGGAGGAGCAGCACCTCATATTTCGCTTGGGTAGTTTACACCCCAGCGGTATGAACATTGACTTCTCCAATTTCAGGTAGTCCTTGCTTTCTCCCTCCTTCCCCTCCTCTTCCCAGCTTTACCACAGCCTACTGTCTCTGCCTCTCCCTTTCTTCTTCCCACCCACCCCCACATCAGTCTGAAGAAGGGTCTCAACCCAAAAGGTTACCCGTTCCTTCACTCCATAGATGCTGCCTCACTCGCTGAGTTTCTCCAGCATTGTCTACCTTGGATGATAGAATTGATGCTTTGTTCGTATGCCATAGGAGCAGAATTGGGTCATTCGGCCCATTCAGTCTACTCTGCCATTCAATCATGGCAAATCTATCTATCCCTCTCAACCACATTCTGCTGCCTTTACCCCATAATCCGTGATACCCTTACTAATCATCACTCTGCCTTAAGAATACCTAATGACTTGGCCTCCACAGCCAATTGTGGCAATTAATTCCACAAATTCACCTCCCTCTGACTAAAGAAATTCCTCCTCATCTTTCTAAAAGTATGTATTTTTATTCTGGGGCTATGCCATCTGGCCCTAGACTCTTCCACTAGTGCAAGCATCCTCCTCGCATCTACGGTATAAAGGCCATTCAGTATTCGGTAAATTCCAATGAGGTCTTCCCTCATCCTAAATTCCAGCGGGTATAGGCCCAGTGCTGTCAAACACTCATCAAACGTTAACCAAATTATCCCCACGATAATTCCCGTAAACCTCCTTTGGACCCACTCCCACACTAGCGCATGCTTCCTCAAGTATGGGGCTTAAAACTTCTCACAATACTCCAAGTGCAGTTTGACCAGTGCCTTAAAAAATCATTACATCCATGTTTTTATATTCTAGACCTCTTGAAATAAATGCAACATTGCATTTGCCTTCGTTAATACATTCAACTTTCAAATTAACTTTTTGGGAAACCTGCATCAGCACTTCCAAGTCCCTTTACACCTCCAATTTCTGAATCCTCATTTAGAAAAGAGTCTACGCCTTTAATCCTACCACCAAATTGTGTGGGCGCATTTTGCTATGCTGTATTCCATCTGCCACTTCTTTTCCTATTCTCCCAACCTGTCAAGTTCAAATTCAAGTTCAAGTTACATTTGGTATCACATGCACCAAATGGTACAGTGAGATTTGAATTACCATACAGCTAATCAAATAAAAAGAACACAATACACGATAGAATTTAACATGAATATCCCCACACAGCAGAATCAGTTTCCCACTGTGAGGGAAGGCAATAAAGTTCAGTCATCTTCCCCTTTGTTCACCTGTGGTCGGGGCCTTTGAGCCCTCCGCAGTCACCGCTGTGGGTGGCCCGATGTTTCAGGCCCACTCGTCGGGATGATCGGGGGTCCGACGTCGGAATGGAAAACACTCACAGCGGCTTGGAGTTTCAGAATCGGCCACTTCCTACTGGGGACCGCGGCTCTCGAAGTCCACAGGCCGAGCTGGACGGAGATTCAACGCTGGCGATCCTCGGCAAAAGATCCCAGGACTCTACGATGTTAAAGTATGCACCGCCCAAGGCTGGAAGCCCCGCAAACCACAGCTCCACGGTGTTAAACAGCAGTCCAAACACTCCTGAGCTCTGGCGATCCCTGTTAAGGCATCGTCCCGCTCCGCGATAGAATCCAGTGCTGCGCAGCTGCTGAAGCTCTGGCCAGTCTCCGGCAGGAAAGGCCGCGCCAATCCAGATGGTAGGCTGTGGAGGGGGGGGGGGGGGGGGGGGTGAAGATGCATGGACACATCCTCAACCAGGAAGTGACTGAGAGAACGGTTTCCCCCTTCCCCCACTCCCCCCCCCCCCCCCCCCCCCCATAAAGAAGACCAAGACCATACTTTTGACACAACTAAAAATAACAAAAGGGTGAAATGACAGACAAACTGCTGGCGAGGCTGCCACGCGCAGCCCCACCTGATGACGTCCAAGTCCTTCTGCAGAGTCCCTGCTTTCACTATGCTATCTGCCCCTCCACCTATCTTCGTATCATCCACAAACTTGGTCACAAAGCCTTCAACTCCCTCATCCAAATCATCAATTTACAACGTGAGGAGTAGCTGCCCCAGCACTGACTCCTGCAGAACAACGCTCGTCACTGGCTGCCCACTAGAAAAAGCCCTCTTTATTCCCACTCTTTGCCTTCTGTCTTTCAACCAACCTTCTATCCATGGTACTTGCTCTAATACCATGGGCTCTCATCGTAGCCTCATGTGAGGCGCCTTATTAAAGGCCTGAAAATCCAGGTAACCAACACCCACTGACCTTCCTTTGTCTCCTATTTACTTCCTCAAAGAATTCCAACAGATTTGAAGGCAAGATCTCCCCTTCATAAAACCATGATTCCGCCAATTTTACCATGTGTTTCTAAGTACTCAGAAACCTCATCCTTAATAATGGACTCTAGATTTTAATCCTACCAACCACTGAAGGCAGTTTAACCAGCCTGACTCTTTAGTGTTGCTCCCTCCTTGAACAGTGGAGTGACATTTGAAATTTTCCAATCCTCTGGAACCACTCCTGACTAGTGATTCTTGAAGGATCACCCCTTAATGACCCCACAATCTCAAAAGCATTCCTTTCAGAATCCTGAGGTGTAGTCTATCTGGACCAGGTGACATCCACCTTCAGACCTTTTGCCTTCCCAATCACCTTTTTAGTAATAACCACTCCACTAACATCTGCCCCGTGACTCTCCCGAATCAGGCACAGTGTCTTCCGCTGTGAAGACTAATGTAAAAAACTTTTTTATTTAATCTGCCATTTCTTTATTCCCCATTATAATTTCTCCAGCATTATCTTCCCGTTATCATTTCTTCAGCATCATTTTCCAGCAGTCTAATGTTCACGCTTGCCTCTCTCTTACTCTTTAGGGTATCTGAAGAAACTTGTGCTATCCTCTTTTATATTATTGACTAGCTTACCTTCATATTTCATCTTTTCTCCCCGTATTGCCTTTTTAGTTATCTTCTGTTGGTTTTTTAAAGCCTCCCAATCTTCTGGCTTCCCACTAATCTTTACAATATTATAAGCCTTCTCTTTTAGTTTTATGCTGTCTTTGACTTCCCTTGTCAGCTACGGTCACCTCATTCTGCCCTTACAATCTTTCTTCCTCTTTGGGATGAAAAGATCCTGTGTCTTCTGAATTATTCCCAGGAACTCCTACCATTGGTGCTCCACCGCCGCTCGTATTAGGGTCTCCTTCTTATCTACTTTAACCAGGTCTTCCCTCTTGCCTCTGTAGTCACCTTTATTCAACAGTAATTCAGACATATCCAATTTCATCTTCTCCCTCTGTGGCCAGGTTTGTGGATGATACAAAGATATGTGGAGGTGCAGGTAGTGTTGGGGAAGCAGGAAGTCTGCAGAAGGACTTGAACAGGTTAGGAGAGTGTGCAAAGAAGTGGCAAGTGGAATACAATGTAGTAATGTGTATGTCATGCTCTTTGGTAGAAGGAATAAAGCGTAGACTATTTTATAAATAAGGAGGAGTTTCAGAAATCGGAGGTGCAAAGGGACTTGGGAGAGGTGGTGCAGGATTCCCAAAAAGTTAGTTTGTAAGTTTAATCATTTTAGCATTCATCTTGAGAGGATTAGAATATAAAAGCAAAGATGTAATGCTGAGCCTTTATACGGTGCCGATCAGACTATATTTGGAATATTGTGACGTATTCCAAGAAGCAGCAACAACGACAAGCATCAACACTTAAACAGGGAAGTCATTTGGTAACACAAATGATAATGACACACGGGTGAACAAAACAACACAGTCTATGCCTCTCCAAGTGGTTAGCAGACGGATCAGCAGGCAACTCCATATGTTGCAGATTTATAAGACTGATTAGGCCACATTTGGAATATTGTGTGCAGTTCTAGTTGCCCTATTATAGGAAAAATGTTGAGGCTCTGGAACTTAGGAGATTGAGGAGAGATTTGATACTTGTATCTAAAAACTAGACTAAGTGGGACCCGTTGGGTCCCATGTTCACGCGGGAGGGCGGGTCCCCCAACGCAATATTCCACCTCTCCACCAATTCCAATATTGCTGGCCAGTGGGGGGCGGGGGAAACTTTTAATCTCTGCCCTGTACGAGTGACCTGACCTTTTCCCTGTCGGGTCTCCGTTGTCGTTGGGGCCTAGTACCGTGGAGTAGCCTCCAACCGGAACAACCTGGGGGCTCCAGTCGCGGAGCCTGTGGACTTACCATCGTGGACCTGGCCGGCTTCGGAGCGTGGAGAGCTGTGGTGGCGCGCGGCTGCGATTTGCTTCCGGAGCTCGGAGGCTCCAGCCGCAGGTCCGGTGGACAGTGACATCGGGAGCTCGTGGGTCCCTGGTGGGAGACCGCTTTTCGGAGCTCCTGCAATGGCAACTTCTCCCGCCCGAGTTGCGGGGTTGAAAATTACATTGCCCCGCACGGCTTTAACGGCCGCGGGACTTGCCATCGCCCGCCGGGGTCTCCAACATTAAGACCCGTAGCGGGGCCTTACATTGCTTGGCACGGGACTTCCATCGCCCACCGAGGCTCCAACATTAGGACCGAGAGCAGGGCCTTAACGGCCTCGGGACTTGCCATCGCCCGCCGGAGGCTTTAACATCGGGAGAAGAATGGAACACGGGAGAGACAAGACTTTGCCTTCCATAACAGTGAGAAGGAGATTCACTGTGATGGATGTTTGTGTAAATTGTGTTGGTTGTGTGTCTTGGTTCTTTTCTTATATGACTGCAGAATTTTTCTTGGTTCTTTTCTTGTTTGAACTTCTTTTGAGGTTCAAATGACAATAAATAAATTGTATAATTGTATAAAGTCTATCCTGGCCTGGTCTGGTCTATCACAGGGAGCAAATGAAGGGAGAAAATACTGGGGTGAGGTTTAATACTTGCAGGGGAAATATTTACTGATGGGCCGAAGGGGCTTCTGGGTCAGTACAGGCCTGATGGGCCGAAGTGGCTCTTTAAAAGAAAAAAATTAAAAATCTGATTGAAATTTCAGTGAAAGGCACTTTTTCCCGACTTTTCCTTTCTTTGCATGGGCGTTTTGGGCCAAGATTCTCCTCTTGTGCTAATACGGGCATTTTGGGAAAATGGGACTGGTTTCTTGGCTAATAGGGGCATTGTGGGCCGAAATTAGTGTTCAGGTAGGCCAAACAACTAATTTCATTTCATTTCCAATTGCATTGCAGTTTAAGCACTGGGCAGGCCGAATAGCTCATTGCATTTTCACTTAATTTCCATTCCATTGCCATTGCTGTTTCATGCACAGGGCAGGCCAAGCCAAACGGCTGATTGCATTTTCACTTAATTTCCATTGCCATTATACTTTCAAGCACAGAGCAGGTTCAAGTCAAACAGCTGATTGCATTTTCACTTTATTTCCATTGACATTGCACTTTCAAGCACAGGGCAGGCTCAAGCCAAACAGCTGATTACATTTTCACTTTATTTCCATTGCCATTGCACTTTCAAGCACAGTGCAGGCTCAAGCCAAACAGCTGATTGCAATTTCATTTCCATTGCCATTGCAGTTTCAAGCACAGGGCAGGCCCAAGCCACACAGCTCATTGCATTTTTACTTAATTTCTATTGCCATTGCAGTTTCAAGCACAGGGCAGGCCAAACAACTCATTTCATTTTCATTACGGGCTAACAAATCATTTATTCAAGTACATTGCATACTCACAGTGTTCTGTAGTTTCTCAGCTCAGACATAGAGTTGTGACCTCTCCCTCGCCATATTGCAGACAGACTGATCCACGCCCACACTTCCGGGTTTATTAGCCCCTCCCCCTCCCACCGGAAGGGGCGTGACGTTCATGGAGAGAGAATCTCAAGGTTTTTTAAACACTAAAGTCTTTTATTTTTCATTGATGGGAAAAATCCTCGGGGCCTGCGCAGCGGAGGAGGACTGAGTAAGATGGCCAAAAAAATCACAGCCATATGTGGTAGCTTTTTTTCTAAAATGAAAGCACAGTGCGACCAGGAAGTGGTCAAGATGACACTATTAATTATATAAGATTCGGAGACGGATTGAGTAGACAGACAGAATCTTTTTGTCAAGGTGAAAATGCAAAACACTAGAGGCATAACTATAAGGTATGAGGTGAAATGTTTAATGGAGATGTGAGGGGCAAGTTTTTTTATGCAGAGAGTGGTGGGTGTCTGGAAGGTGTCGTTTTGGAGCCAATACAATAGTGACATGTAAGAGGCTTTTAGATAGGTACACGGAAGTGCAAGGAATAGAGGGTCATAGATCATGTACAGGCAGATGCGATCAGTTTAACTTGGCGTCATGTTCGGCACAAACGTTATGGGCAAAAATTTAAAAAAATGATTTTGTATTTCGTGCCTAACAAATTGAGTAATTCAATTTCAAGTAAATAATGCTTTACTTGGGAAAATATGGATTTCACATACATACATTTAGTTTAGTGTGGAAATCCAGCATGGAAATAGGCTCTTCGGCCCACTGAGTCCAATCTGACCATCAATTACCCATTAACACTGGTTCTATGTTATCCCACATTCACATCGACTCCTTACATACTCAGGGCACCTTACAAAGGCCAATTAACGTATACTCTACATGTCTTTGAGATGTGGGAGGAAACTAGAGCATCTAGAGGAAACCCAAGTAGTCACAGGTAGAACATTGCAAACTCCACACAGACAGGTCCCAAGGTTAGAATCAAACCGGGGTCACTGGTACTGTGAGGCAGCACTCTACTGAGCTGCATATGGAGGAACTGAATCTGGTATTTGCTAGTTTATTACTGGAGAATAGGTAAGAGTCAAATTTGCAGGAAAGGTCCAGCACTGCCTCTTGTCCAGATCAGTTCAAAGGACAGGTTGTATTCTGCAGAACCACTCATTAATCTGAAACTTATTATCATCCCATACTACCTGGCATTTCAGCTATTGGCAGCTGTCAAGCTGGGGACCGTCTTGTTTAGTACATTCTTCAACACCATGTATAAAGATAATACAAAAATTATTTGGATATAGAATCCATATCAGGGTGATCAGATAGCTTACTTAAAGTGAACTCAACTCTCACACAGTAAATAATTTTAATTCTGTAAATTTTCAGTCCTGTTTGCAGTGTCTGGCCAAAAGAAATGTGAATTGTGATTGTAAAGAGTCCTTGCCCCTACATTCACTGGCCTTGTCAGGAAATGTAATGTAGGTATTGCTGAAAATGACTTTTTAGTATGTGTATGCAAATAATATTGTTCAGTGAATGAGTTGGCTACTTATGCAAACTAAAATTAAAATCAAGCTAAATCAGGAATTGCAGTGAGGAAAATTAAGAAGTAGTATATTTGTCAATTCTTTTATGGATGTGGATGAATTAATATATTAATATTCTACATCACATTTATCATTAAAAAGTAGGAGGTTGGTAACAAAACGTATAAGGATTTGGGGCCAAATAGGGTAAGCAATTCCACAGGGAGAGCATGAATAGAATATTTTCAGCAGAATCATAGTAAAATATCTTCATACATACTATACCCAATAGAAAAAAAAAATTTGCAGGTTGATGAGAAACGAGCATGATTTCCTCAACTTCTTGTGCTTAAAGTGATGATTAGTGTTCGGCCCAATATCACTGTGTACTGCAGCAATTCTCTGGTATTCTGGCCAAATAGTCAGCTATGATTATGATGGGTTCAATAGTAATTAGGAGGGAAACCCTTGCCTGGTACTTTCCCTTTATCCTGATGACCTTGTATGTTTCAGTTTGGTAAATTAACTTGGTATGAATGAGCCATTAAATGTGAATCTGCCTTAGTGACTCAATTTTCTTTCATCACAGTGCTTTTACCAATTGAGGCATTGTGGTTTAATAAGGCATGTGGTGGGTATGTGGGTGTGCAAATGGACGGAAATACACTCTGTCAGTGCTGCATGATTTGCAGATCTTTAAATATAATATAACTGTTTGGATTATTGTTCCATCTATCCAGAGATGCTGCATGTTCCGCATTTTGTGCCTTCTATGAGCATTTTGTGTCTATCTTTGGATTAGTGTTATCCTGGCCTCTTTTGCGTACACTGGTTTAGCTGTTAAGGGTTAGGGTCTTAGGGGCTTTAGAAAAAAGGCGATGCAGTGGTGCATCATGTAGAGCTGCTGCCTCATGGTGCCAGAGACCCGGGTATGATCATAATGGGGGCTGTCTGCATGGAGTTTATAGGTTCTCCCCGTGACCGCATGGGTTTCCTCCGGGTGCTCTGGTTTCCTTTCACGCCCCAAAGACATGTGGGTTTGTAGGTTAATTGGACTATAAAATTGCCCCCATTGTGAGGGTGTTGATGAGAAACGTAGGATAACATAGAACCACTGCAAATGGGTGATCAATGGCCAGTGTGGACAATGTGGGCCAAAGGGCCTGTTTCCATGCTGTATCTCCAATACTAACAAAAACTAAAATTAAATAATGGGAATGTTTATTATAGGCAAATATTGTGAAATTTGAGACATAAATGATGGTTAAATGATGTTTTAACTTTTCAATTTCAGATGACTTGAACAAGTTCCAAAGGGAAATTAATGAAGCTGATATCTTCAGTATCATTTTGAAAGCCAATAAAGAACTATGTAAGAAAGTTTAGACATTTAAGTGCTTTGATTTTTAAATGTTATTGTGCACTGTAAGGCAGTTAAAAAAAATTATTGCCATTAAACGTAATTAATTAAGATAATGTTAAAGATGGAAGGTTTTAATTAAAGGGAAGAGTCTTAAGTCTAAGGTTAATAGTTTTGCTTTGAGGTAAAGTAATGTTGGCTTGGTGGAACAACATTTTGTAATTTTGAATGGGATCAGGACAGAGAGAAACATTTAAAACTTATTATGTGATTAGGAAAGCAAGGAGGACAAAATGAACATTTATATCAGAAAATATACAGGTAATAAACTAAATTGTTTCATTCTGTGCTGCAACATTTCAGATTGTAAAGTTTGTTGTTCAAAATTTAAACAAAGTTGATTACAAATATAAATGCTCTTAGGAGGCTATATCCAGTGCACAGGCTGAACAGACAGGATATACTTCCTGAATACAGTGAGCATTTATGTCAGGAGATTCTGTATATTGCAGGAGGTAGTGAGACATTTGTAGTAAAATCTGTTGCCCATTATAATGGCCATAATTTACAACATAATAAAGTTCTGTCTGTGTTTGGCCTCTGGATTCTTCCAACGATGTGATTTGCAAAAATGCATTTATTCCTTCTTGTAATGGCCCTGTCTCACGGTGCGAGTTGACCCAATAGATACCCCGAGTGAAAGACTCGTGGTTGTGTACGAGACTTCAAGTTTATGTTCAAGTGTTTAACCGAGTTCCCACGGGTATGTCATTTCTGCGATGTTCCAAGTTCCTCCTCCGAGTTACCAAGTTACTCTTGAGTCAACCATGAATTAAGGTATGTTTTAATAAAGCAACAATGTTAAAAGACATCTCCATCCTGTGGCTTTGAGTTATTTCAGCGCGGCCGCATCTATTGATACGACCTACAAAGGGAAAATACGCACCCTCCAGCAACCAATAACGTGGTAAGTGCATTTCTTGGTGCTTTATGTTTTTAAATAGTGTATTTCCCGGGGTGGGGGGAGAGCTCAGTTCATAGTATTTAGGGAGTCTGGCGTTGTGAAGGAGGGGATTGGGGTCAGTAACCCACTTGCCACGCTCCAGTCTGAGTGCAGGTAGATGGGACTAGATGACAGTAAACGGCACGGAGTAAAAGGGCAGAGATAGCCTGTTTCCGTGCTGTCATAGCTATATGGTTTTCTTGTGGCCGGGGAGTGAATTAGCTTGCGTGGCTGCCGCAGTGCTCCGGGCACGGACAGCAGAACTGGCCTCCCGAGGAAGGAAGCAGCTCGGATGACTGACTTTGAGCGGCCGCCGGGACCCGACAGCAGACACGCACACACACACACACACACACACACACACACACACACACACACACACACACACACAAATATAATATTATATTTGAAATGCAGGGGGATGATATTTCGCGGAGTTACCCAGCAGTAGGCAACCCAGGAACCACGCAAAGTATATATACGTATACACATACACATATACACATACACATATACATATACACAGGTCTGGGGAAGACAGAGAGGGGAACAATGAGGACACGGAAGTTTAGTGGGGAATCTCATTGGATAGACAAAATGCTGGCGTAACTCAGCGGGACAGGCAGCATCTCTGGGTAGTGGTGTAAGGAAGGGTCTCGACCCGATACATCATCATTCCTTCTCTCCGGAGATGCTGCCTGTCCCGCTGAGTTACTCCAGAATTGTGTGTGTGTGAGTTACTCCAGCATTGTTCGTGTGTGTGTGTGAGTTACTCCAGCATTGTGTGTATGTGTGTGTGAGTTACTCCAACATTGTGTGTGTGTGTGAGTTACTCCAACATTGTTCGTGTGTGTGTGTGTGAGAGAGTTACCCCAGCATTGTGTGTGTGTGTGTGTGTGAGAGTTACCCCAGCATTGTGTGTGTGTGTGTGTGTGCGCGAGTTACCCCAGTATTGTGTGTGTGCGCGCGAGTTACCCCAGCATTGTGTGTGTGTGTGTGTGTGTGAGAGTCACTCCAGCATTGTGTGTGTATGTGTGTGCGCGAGTTACTCCAGCATTGTGTGTGCGCGTGTGTGAGAGTCACTCCAGCATTGTGTGTGTGTGTGTGTGCGCGAGTTACTCCAGCATTGTGTGTGCGCGTGTGTGCGAGTTACTCCAGCATTGTGTGTGTGTGTGTGAGAGTCACTCCAGCATTGCGTGTGTGTGTGTGAGAGTCACTCCAGCATTGTGTGTGTGTGTGTGTGTGTTACTCCAGCATTGTGTGTGTGTGTGTGAGTTACCCCAGCATTGTGTGTGTGTGTGTGTGAATCATGAATTGCCAAGACACAAGGCACTGTAGATACAAATAATGACATACACAAGAAAGGGCAGATGCTAGTTGAAAAAAGTGAACACATGGGGCTGGAGAAATTTGGAAATGTCATCCTGTCACCCATTCCTTCTCTCCAGAGATGCTGCCTGCCCGCTGAGTTAGAAGAGTTCCCACGGTAGACTCACGAATCACTTAAGGGAAACGCACGGGCCACCACGTTATAAACGAGTTTAAAATATTTCAATTTTTAACTTGAACTGTAAATTTGACTCGTGGAAAAAATCAAACATGTTTGATTTTTTTCACGAGTTGCCAAGTTTCACGGGTACCTGCCGTTAGCGCCAAGAGTCGCTAAGTTGCTCGCAAGAGTTCCGACGTTCCCGCTACGTTTAGTGTACGTGATTACCGCGAGTGACAACTCTGGGTCACTCGTGGGTCAACTCGCACCGTGAGACGGGTTTAAGATTAAGTAATTATGTCAACCTTAATTTTGATGACACCAAAATGACAAACTACTAAGGGGTGTACCTTTGACTTACTTCCCATTTGTCTGAAGATTTGTCAGTTACAGGCATGTGGCAATATATCAACCAAACCTGTTAATCAGTAATGATGACTTTATTCCAAAAGTATGTATCTGGTGTATGTCCATAAAAATAATGCCAGTACTTTTACCTGAGGCTGCAGTCTTAAAAAGTTTCCTGCAGAGCTATGCAATTGCTGCATGGAGACAGCGGATAAAATTGTAATTCAGCAGTGACTACATGCACGAATGACTAATTAGAAATAGTATTCTAGCTGGTAACACATCCTAGAAAATCTAAGGCATCAGCACAAGAGCAATACTAGGAACTAGACTAAGTGGGACTAGACTAAGCTTCACACGGTAGGGCTGGTCCCCCAACGCAATATTCTATCTCTCCACCAATTCCAATATTGCTAGCCAGTGTTTAGGAGGGGCTTTCTGAAGTGCTAGCATGGTGTTGTGGGCCACAAGGACTGGTTTCCAGAGGGCTAGTATGAACATTATGGGCCAAATGGATTCTTGGGCTGGCAGCTCAGTCACTGAGACCATTCACACTCTCACACACACACACACACACACACACACACACACACACACACACTCCACTATTCCAATATTGCTGGACGGGGGGTGCTTTCTGGAGTGCTAACATGGTGTTCTGGGCCGAAGGGACTGGTTTCCAGAGGGCTAGTATGCACATTGTGGGCCGAATGGATTATTGGGCTGGCAGCTCAGTCACTGAGACCACACACACGCACTCACACTGACTCATTCACTCACTCACACACACACACACTTACTCACACATTCACTCACACACACACACACACACACACACACACACACACACACACTCACAAACACATATACACACACTCACTGGCACACACCATATATATGACAGTAAACTTTCTTGAATACTCACACGGCTGAGTGCGGCCTCTCCACTTTGGGGCTTCCGCAGTCAGCGGCAGTTCCGCAGTAAGCGGCACTTCCGCAATCAGCATGACCTCTGCACTTACCGGAAAGTACACAATCAGCGCGACCTCTGCACTCACCGGAAATTACGCAATCAGCGCGACCTGTCCACTCTGCGGAATGAGCGGGACTTTTGAACCAAACACAGTCGGACCTGATAAAGCATTTATTCCTTCCAAACACAGTAAAGCATTGCAGTTTCAAGCACAGGCAGGGCAGCAGGCCAAACAACTCATGGCATTGTCATTAAGGGTTAACAAATCATGTATTGCAAGTACATTGCAGACTCGCACTTCAGTTGATTCACAGCTTAGAATGAGAATCATGGCCTCTCCCTCACGTCCAGGCATCCGGGGTTTTATGGTCCTGTCGTCCACCCCCCCCCCCCCCCCCCCCCGGTAGGGGTGTTACCTTCATCGCGGTGATTGATGGGCGAGAGGATCTGAAAGGTTTTTTAAACACTCATAACCTTTTTATTTTTCATCGATGGGGAATATCCTTGGGGCCTGCTCAGCGGAGGAGGACTGTGAATACGATGGCCAAATCGATGGAAAAAACGAAGGTAGACAAAAATGCTGGAGTAACTCAGCGGGTGAGGCAGCATCTATGGAGAAAAAAGTAATAGGTGACGTTTCGGGTCGAGACCTTCAGTCGGAAGAAGGGTCTCTACCCAAAACGTCACCTATTCCTTCGCTCCATAGATGGTGCCTCACCCGCTGAGTTTCTGCAGCATTTTTGTCAACCACTAGTTTGAAGTTTGCCAAGAGGTTGCAGGTAGAGATGGATTGATCCCCGTGTTTACAGCACCATTTGGTTTACAGAAGGAATTCACACCTGACCTGTTGAACTTTTCCTACTCTTTTCAATCATTTCAAATTTCCAGTGCACATGCTACTTGCAGGATTGTGAAAACATCACCAGTTCTGTTAAAGAAAATCAGTCAGCTATTTTGTGGGTGATCACGATTGCCAGCCACGTCATGATGTCTACGTGACGTGAATACACACCTTTCAAGTTTATTCTTGGTAGCACATGTATTCACAAATCAAAATTTAGTAACTCTTTAAGATTGAGAATAGAACTGAAATTCTGAAAAAAAAAATGAATTGTTGGAAACACTCGGGTCTGGCAGCATCAGTGGAACATTCAGTTGAAGATCCTTCTTCAGAAGTATGAAAGTGAGAAAACAAGTTACTTTTAAGTTGCAGCCAGGGTGGACAGAGATGGATAAGGAAAAGGGAATTTCTCTGTGGGTTGTTGTAATAATATAACATTCATAAAGTCTGATTAATAGATTGAATGAAGTCAGAGATGGAGAAAACAAACGATATCAAAGCAGTAAATGTAGGTCCAAGTTATTGCTGAGAACTGAAACTAAAATGAGAATGTGTGATGTTTCCAGCCGATCAGGCAATGGAGAGATAAAATCTGAGTCAATATGTGACCAATGGAAAAGCAAACAACAGAATTGGCCAATTCTGCTACAAACAGAGAAAGGGAGTAACATGAAATTGTTGAATCCAAAAGGCTTCAACATCTCCAAATGGTAGATGATCTGCATTGAATGATATTGGAACCATGCAAGAACTCACAAACAGCATCAAGGAAACATGATTGGACATTTAACTTGGAAGTATTTTCAAGATTAGCTCCTTAAAGATACACCAACTGTAGGTATCAATTTATAACGTTTTTGTGGTGTGTTCGGACCCAAATTGTCCTTACATTTCATTCATACAACCTTTACAGTAGTTCTTTGCAACCCACAGATCCATTTAGTCTGCTTCTTTAAAATAGTGCCTCTTCAGAAGTACAGAGCAGTAACATTTCCAGGGAAATTGAGAAAGTCCCTGGAATGGACCTAGTCTTGAGATAGTTAAGCATCTTGAATCCTTGCATTTACAATTTACAATCTTAATTCACTGGGACTAATGCCCATTTTACAGTTGTGTTTTCATTTCTTTATAAAGTTTGTAAGAAGTTAGGAATAATTTTACATTGCCATAATAATTTTGATCCTCACGTAGAAATTGGATTGTCCAGCACAATGTATGAAGATTGAAAGCCTCGTTCAGAAGACGAAGCAATGTCTAGATAGAAGAATGTGTTTTATTGTACTCATTGATAACAATTGAATGATGAAATAGATTGCATTTTTACTGAAGTGTTTTATTCTGGTTGGTCACAAGATATGTATGGCTTTTCTGTGGGTAATTGAATTACATTCCAAATAATGGAAACAAACAAATGTTACCCAATAATAAACTTTCATTTTAGCAAAAAACGTGGCTCAGATCTGATGTTTGTTTTGTCAGCTGACTTATCAAAGGTTGGTCAACTGGCTAAATTGGCAGGATGATCTGTTACGGGTGGTCATTACCTCCTAGTTTGGATATGTTCATGTTTAACATGTTCATGTTTAACATATATTTAATGGTGGTAGATAATTTTAATAATATGACCATCTGCTTTCTCATTTTTCAGTAGAACGTACAGGAAATACAGAAATTGAGTATGGTGACATCCTAATTGATAATTCTAGAAATGCTATGATATGTACGCGTTCACCAAGAAGTTGTTTATGGCCACCTTCCGAAGATAGGAATGTTTATGTACCATATAGACTCAGTAGAGACTACGGTAAGATATTTTCATTAACATTCATTTATTTTCAATTCAATTCAATTCAATCTTTAATTGTCATTGTGCAGTGTACAGTACAGAGACAACAAAATGCAGTTAGCATCTCCCCAGAAGAGCGAACTTAAAATAATGAACGGTAAATATATATATGTACAAACAGTATCAGTAGTGCAATTATACTGGGGGATGGAGTGTCCGGGGGGGGGGGGGGGTGGGTTGGACTGACAATCACCAAGGTGCAGAGTTAATTATTGTAACAGCCGCAGGGAAGAAGCTGTTCCTGAACCTGCTGGTCCGGCAACGGAGGGACCTGTAGCGCCTCCCGGATGGGAGGAGGGTAAACAGTCTGTGGCTGGGGTGAGACCAGTCCTTGACGATGCTGCGCGCCCTTCGCAGACATCGCTTGCTTTGGACAGACTCAATGGAGGGGAGTGAGGAACCAGTGATGCGTTGGGAGTTTTCCCCACCCTCTGCAGTGCTTTCCGGATTTTGATAAGTAACTTACAACAAAAATGTTACTGATGTTATTGCATTCCTACTTATATATTTTATCAAAACGCTTATGGAAGGACATCTCAATGGATTCAGTTAGCCATGAGCAGACTGACCAGGTTTGAACAACAATCTCTATTAAATACACAATTATAAATGAGACGGCAGTTGTGGAACTGCAGGTTGCTTCTGTGGTCCTAAAAACAAAATTAGCAAATTAAGCACCCTCTGCTATTCTCAAATTGATGTGAGTGTTTAAACTTCTTGTGCTGTTTGCACATTAATGCACCTTTGTGGAGAATACTGGCATGGGCATCAGCACCAGTTGAACCTAACAGGCAGTGACTCCAGTCACATCTGCAGATCTCAAATCAGATGTATTGCCCACATCACCACCAGTAGTTATTTCAAACGCTTAGAAACCTTTAGTGCAAGTTGACTATGGGAACAGTCATTTAATTTTACAGGCTGAGCAATTGATATATCAATATAAGAAGATTAAAACTGAGACTGACCCAGTCAGCACAAAGTTCAGAGAATATTTCAGAAAAATGAAATATTCTTGTTGAGTCTCATTGTCTAACTCCTTCTGACCTAACACACAGCCAACAATGGCCTGTTTCCTTTATCATCGTTACTTTTTTGCATATCTTTCATTCATTTGTTCTATTTGGGGAGGACTGCCATGAGGTATGGTGGGAGAACAAAGGAGGACCCGGTGTTGGGAGGGGGGGGCACTGTAGTTTTAAAATCCTCTACCCAGGGTATACGTCTGCGTTGTTGGTTCGTTCCGGTTTAGGCCTGTGCACACGGCAGCCAGCCAACTGTCGCTTGTCCTTTTCTATTTTTTTTCACTTTTTATTTCAAGTTTTTGTGTACCTTGTGTGTTGTGACTGTTGGCAGACCAATTTCCCTCCGGGGATGAATAACGTTTATCGTATCGTATATATCTCTCCACATCACCGTCTATATCTCTTGTTTCCCTTTCCCCTGACCTTCAGTCTGAAGAAGGATCTCGACCCGAAACATCACTTATCCCTTTTCTCCAGAGATGCTGCCTGACTCGCTGTGTTACTCAGACTTTTGGTGTCTATCTAGAGTACTACAAACAGTAATATATCAGCCAACTAATGTACAAGTATAAATGAAAATGAATTAAAGGTTCACGACTGTACTCACAATTCTCCCTCTGATATTTTTCCACAATCTCCATCTCTCCTACATAGTAATTATAGGGTCCAGCAAACACTGCTACACGAACCACTATCATATTATTCAGTTATACATTCATGATTGACAAATATTTCCATTTAATCAACCATAATATACAAACAGGCACACTGGTGCACACACTTATACTCTTCTCTCCTTTATTATGAGGTGACACTCAACTGTTGTTGGCAGCAGCAAACAAATGCTGCAAAAGGCATATGGTCTGGAGGATCAAGTACCAGCAATTTTTTAAATGATCCCTTGGGGTTGATTCCACTCCGTTTCTGTGCATTCTGAAGTGAACTGATGACGCAGGAGGAGTTTAATGTGCAGTATGTGTTGCAAGTTGAGAGGTGGTGTGCTTTTTCCACCGTTTACACTGAGCCTCTGTGTGCTCCGGACACATGGGCCCAAGGTTCTCAGTGCCATACCAAATTTGCATTATCCATTTTGATTGGGCATGGGCGAGAGAAATATTGTTGAATCTCCTTTATGTCAACCTGGCAATCTCCTGGTGTGACAAAGCTTGGAATAGAATCTTTGTTTTGTAGTCTGTTTTTTTAACACAGCTAATTGAGTGTTAAACTCGACTCTGCCGATGTTGGCCTGGGAGAGGTTGCAAACATTGACTCATTTATCCTGCCAGTATATTTGAAGCATTTTGCAGATACTATGTGGGTAACATTTCTCAAATGTTTTGAGCTACTTGCTACAAGCAGTCCAACTCTTAGAACCATACAGGAGTATAATCACTACTATCCAGTAGACCCTACAAGGACTGCAGCCTGTAGAGGGAAGACGCCAAGCCCGGCCCCTGCTCTTCCCCCGAAGATCGGAGAGGAGTGAGCCGGTGACGAAGGACCTAAGGAACAACTGGGCCGGTGAGAGAGTAAACCGGGGTTTTACCTTCCATGCCCTCAAAGTCAGCTATGAGAGACCCCCAGGGGCACAAAGGCTGAAAGTGGCCAGGCAAGTAGAGGAACGACAGTTTGCTGGATGATCCGAATGCAGGTGACGGCTGGAGACCCTGCAGCAGCCTGAAGCTTGCTAGATCGGGGGACACGCCAGAAAACAGCGCGCGGATCGGATTGGACTTTAGAAATTGCATCATAACTTGGCAATTCTTGCATGCAGTTTCAGTGGACTATTTCTATACACTTTGCTAATTGGGATTGTGCTTAGGTATGGCAATTCTTTTCTGATCTTTATTATTATTTTATTTCATTGTACATCAGTACATGTGTTAACAAAACCACCATTGACCCTTGCATTTGTGTTGTGTTTGTGGTTTGTGTATGGGAAGTGCTGCATGTTTCCCAGGGTCCAGCAGCAAATATTTATTGTCACATTGTGCATTGGGCCGGGATAATTGAAATGTAAAACTACTGTCACCTTCAATTCCACACTCAGAACTTGCAACACCTGCCCATATCTAACATTCTGACTGCAGTAGATATAAGGGTCTACTTCTTCTGAAAATCTTGTCCTTCAATTACATCAGTCGATGCAGAAGCAAGGAACTACAGATGCTGTTTTACAAACAAAGACACTAAGTGCTGGAGTAACTCTGTAGGCCAGGTAGCATCTCTGGACCCATCTTCAGACTGATTGTAGGGTTGGGGGTTGGAGGGAAAGAAAGCTGGCAGATTTGCGAAGCAGGACAAAGCATAGCAGGTAATAGGTGCAGACATACAAGGAGGGGTTCTAATAGGCAGATGGTTGGAACAAAAACCAGAAAGTAAAACAAAAATTGTAAGAAAAACGGATTGAGAAACTGCAATTGTGAAGCCAGAGGAAGGAATGTGGGTAGAGGGGGAGTAAAGAAATTGATGGGACCCCACGTAGGGTATGGGGGTGGGGTGGCGGTGATAGGGAGGTGGAGGGGGGAAGGGGGTTGTTAGAGGTTTACCAAAAATTTGAGAATTCCATGTTCATACCATTGGTTTGTAGGCTACCCAAGCATAATATGAGATGCTGTTCCTCCAGTTTCTGTGCGGCCTCACTCTGGCAATGGAGGAGGCCCAGGACAAAAACGTCCTTATAGGAATGGGAAGGGGAGTTAAGATGGTTAGCAACTGGAAGATCCAGCAGGTCTTGATGGACTGTGCACAAGTGTTCGGTGAAATGATCAGTGAGTCTAGGCTTGCTCACTGATGTACAGGAGGTCACATCGGAAACACATTCTGCTGTAGATGTGGTTAGTAGGGGTGCACGTGAACCTCTTTCTCACCTGGAAGGACTGCTGGGGTTCCTGGATAGAGGTGAGGGAGGAGGTATAGTGATAGGTGTTACATCTCCTTGTAAGGTGAAAATACCTGAGGAGGGGATGGTTTTTGCAGGAAGGGTTGAGTAAAAACGAAGGGATTGAGGAGGGAACGGCCTCTGCACAAATGCGAGAAGTGGTGGAGATGGGAAGATGTGATCGGTGGTAGCACTACATTGGAGTTGTCGGAAAAATCAGGATGATGTGTTGATATGGAGTGAACGGTGAGGACCAAGGGAACTTAATCCTTGTTCCATCTGGGGGGAGGGGGAGCGAGAGCAAAACTATGGGCCACAGAGGAAATGTGGGTGAGGGATCTATCTGTGACAGCAAAGAGAAAACCATGTTTACTAAAGAAAGAGGACATCTCGAATGGAAAGCGTCATCTTAGATGCAGCAGAGACGGAGGAATTTGGAGGAGAGAATAGCGTTTTTGTAAGAGGCAGGGTTGGAGGATGTGTAGTACTGATAACTGTGGGAGGCAGTAAGTTTGTTGATCAGTGTCCAATCTCGTAGTCAGCGATAGGAGCAAAAGATAATTGATGATGTAAGTTTAAAATGAAAAGAAAATTATTTGAAGTACGCAGCAATCAAGCAGAATCTGATGAGAGAGAAACAAGGATGATATTTCAGGTCCATAGCCTTTCATTAGTACAATACCTTTACAGACCTGAGTCATCTTAACATCAAGATCACAGGCGACTTCAGCATTTAACAGGCTTTTACATAAATCTGATAACGCACCAGTATCAGTGTTGCTGACATTCCAAATGTCATGATGCTTGCTCCTGCACTCTGATCTATCTCTATCCCTTATTCTATCTCTTATTGTAGTCTCCTCTGTCAAGGGGGAAACAACATCCGAGACTATGCCTCGATCCAAATAGACAACAGGCAACTGACAGCGACAAGAATGACATTTGCCAACATAGACAGTGTCTCATTGCGAAGGAAGTACTGTAAAAGATACACTGTCAGTATACATGGAAGTGTGTTTTTATGTATAGGTTCTGGAAGTGACGTACCGCAGTCTGATGCAGTGACTAACCAGTGATGAACAGCAATTGACTGAATTCCCCAATCAGGAAATCTGGACATAGCCTTCTCTCATAAATCCCCTCTGTAGAAGAGAATTTTGGGTTTAACATGTACCAAGGAATCTGGCTTTCACATGGGGTCCATTTGCCTCTTAATTATGGCTCAGATAGGAACTGACACAAAGAATATCTAGTAGGGCATTGTTTAAGAAGGAACTGCAAATGCTGGAAAATCAGACTGAAGAAGGGTCTCGACCCGAAACGTTGCCTATTCCCTTCGCTCCATAGGTGCTGCCTCACCCGCTGAGTTTCTCCAGCATTTTTGTCTAGTAGGGCAGTGGTGTGTTTCTCAAACATTGGTTTATTCAAGGCCTTAACAGTAGGCACTGAAAGATTCCGAGAGAACCCAAGGTGTTTCAAAGATTCATAACACACACTGCAATTTTATGTTCTCACTAGATCAAGTGGGTACCGTTGGGCCCCATCCCCCAACGCAATAATCCACCACTCACTTGTTCCCCCAACGCAACCCGTTTCCACCACTCACCCGTTACCCCAACGTAACCTGTTCCCCCAACGCAATTTTCCACCACTTACCCAGAGCCCCCATGGGAGGCCTGGTCCCCCAACGCAACCTGTTCCCCAGCATATGACTCACCCATTGGGTCCCTGCCACTTTGCTGTGCTGGGTTAGGCTGGCAGATTCTTCCACTTTGTTATCCAAATCTAATCATTAAACTTTGCTGGGCTGGGTTACGCTGGTAGATTCTCTGAAGGACATTTGCTGTGAAGGACTCAGTGTTCTGGGATAGCAACATTGCAGCCTGTAGGGCATTCTGATGTCATAACTGCCTAACTGCCAGTCTCTCTCTGTCTCTATCAATCCTCCCCATGTGGGGGGATGGCAAACATCTCACTCTCTCCTTACTTCCCTTGAAGCTGTTGATCCCACTCGCCCTCCTTTTATCAACTTTTTACAAGCATATGGTGCAACATAACATAACCTTAGAAATTAAATGGTTTAGAACTGGGTGACGGATGGGCAAAAATACGAGATAGGTAGATCTCTCCTAATCTCTCTTTTCTTTACTTTTTCATTTTCTTTCAATCTTTTAACTTCTCATCTCCGTCCTTTATTTCTTTTGCTTTCTGTTTCTACTCGCTTGTCTATCTATTCCGACACTCTTTATTTATTTTTTCTCTCACTGTCCTTTTAATATTGAACCAAAAGTATGAAGTTGTACAAGAATGAAAATATGTATTTATGTATTAAGTACTTAAGTACCAGAGTATTGTACTTCTAACAAAAAACAAAAAACAAAAACAAAAAAACTTTGCTGTGCTGGGTTAGGCTGGCAGATTATTTCACTTTGTCATCCAAATCTAATCATTAAACTTTGCTGTGCTGGGTTATGCTGGTAGATTCTTTCCCTGAAGGACATTTGCTGTGAAGGACTCAGTGTTCTGGGATAGCAACACTGCAGTCTGTAGGGCATTCTGGTGTCATAACTGCCCAACTGCCAGTCTCTCTCTGTCTCTATCAATCCTCCCCATGTGGGGGGTGGCAAAAATCTCACTCTCTCCTTACTTCCCTTGAAGCTGTTGATCCCACTGTCCCTCTGTCACCTCTCCCCCCCCCCTCTCCTTTTGCTACCCTCAATCACTCCCTCCCTCACCTCTCCCCTTTCGCACTCCCTCACTAAGCACAATGTTTAAATAACAATTCTTCTCTTCCCATCCCCCACTCCATCAACTCTCATGTGTATTGCTTGTGTATTGGCAGCAGAGATCACATTGTGATGTCATTTTAATTTGTTGGATTGTTCACGGCAGCGTGTGGCTGAGATCCCATTGTGATGTTGTTTTAGTTGACGGAATGTTCACGGCCACTTGTGTAAATGAGATGCCATTGTTATTGGAGACCTATATGATGCCATTGTTACATAATCACTGGAACCTGCCAGAATCGTCACTCTCACAGTCAGTTATTATTGTCAAAGTGGGCTTTTTAAAGCTTTAAATATTAATAACGTGAAAAACAACAACAAATTTGAAGAAAACTTCATTACATCGATGTCCGCAAAAAACTGAGTACGGTTCTGCAAAACACACACACACACACACACACACACACACACACACACACACACACACACACACACACACACACACACACACAAAATAGTATACTAGACCAAGTGCAGACCCGTTGGGTCTGTTCCCCGAACGCGCGTTTGCGGGGGGCGGGAGGGGCTGCGGCGTCACACTCACTATCCACCCCCCAAACACACAGGCTGGGGAGGGGCGGAGGAGGAAAGGCAGAGGTGCCAAGTGTCCCGGATTCGCCGTATTTTGTCCCGGCGAAATAACCATATTACGGTGTTCCGGCAGCCACAAACATGTTGTTTACGGAACACCGTCCGCGCCGGTGTTCCTCCCGTGGTGAAACGCCGGCGCCCATGTGCCCCACCGGTTTGCCAGCCCCGGCAGCTCGCAGCCACAGCCCGGCCCAGAGCCCGGGCCGGCCCACGCGATCAGCGACACGGCAACGTTTCTTGCCGCCAGCCGGCCGCTCGAGGCCACAGCCCATCACCGGGCCTCCCCCCCACCCCCACCCCACCCAGTGCGCAGGCACAGACCCGCCGGCAACCCTGCTCAAGTGCGCATGTGCGCACCCGCCCGGCCGGCAGCCGCTGATCTGCACCAGTGCGCAGGCGCATAGCCGCCGGGGGGGCAACAACCCCAAGTGAGTAGTATGTTACTGAGAGAAATGCATTTACCCCCATTTGTTACAGACAAATGGGCTTTGAATGTTACTGTGAACTAAATTTAGGGTTGGCATCTCTTCTGGAAAGGGGAGAGATTGGGAGGGGGAGGGAGAGGGAAAAAAGGTGGGGGGGGCGAGGAGAGTGGGGAGTGGGAGGAGAGCGGAGAGGGTAGGATGGAAGGGGGTGAGGGGATGTTATAGAGGGGTGGGACAGTGGTGGAGTGAGGGGATGAAAAGGAAGAGGAGAGAGGGTGTAGGGGAGAGTGAGAGGGGGTGCGGGGACGGGGGAGGGAGTGAGGTGGGGGAGGGGGAGGGAGAGGGGAAGGAGTGGTGAGAACAGGGGGAGAGGGGGTAGCAGGGAATGGTGCAAGGTGAGAGAGGGGAAGCGGTAGGTGGGGGTGATGGGGTGAAGAGGGGATGGGGGTAGTAGAGAGGGAGTGGGAGGAGGGAGAGGGGTGAGGAGGAGAGAGGGAGATGGGAGGAGGAGAGGGGGGTGATGGGAGGGGATGAGAGAGGGTTTGGGGGAGGGGTGGGGGAGGGGTAGAGGGGTGGGGAAGGGGAGAGAGGGGAGGAGGAGGGAGGGGGAGAGAGGGGGAAGTAAAGAGTGGACAGAGGGGGGAGGTGGTAGGGGGGTAAAGTGGGGTGGGAGGGGGAGAGTGGATGAGAGGGGAAGAAGAGTGGGGAGGGAGAGGGAAGGGAGGGGGTGAGAGAGGGAGAGATGGGGAGGGTTGGGAATTTTTGGGTGAGGAGAAGTGGAAGAGTTTGGGGAAGGGAGGTGGGCGAGAGGTGTAGGATGGGAGTGGTGGAAGTGGGGAGAGAGGGAGGGGGGGAGTGGTGGGAGAGGGGGTAGGGGAATGTGTGGGGGAGAGAGCGGGTGGGGGAGGCAGAGGGATGGGGGAGAAGTGGAAGAGTGGGGGAGGGGAGATGCGGGTAGGGGGTATGGTGGAAGTGGGAGAGGGGAGGGGGGTAGGGGGGAGTGGTGGAAGAGAGAGAGGGGATTGGGAGCGGGGGAGAGAGGGGTGGGGAGGAAATAGGGGTGGGGGAGGTAGGGAGAAGTAGTGGAAGAATGGGGAGGGAGGGGGGGGGTGGAGGAGGGGTAGGGGAGTGTGTGGAAGAGGGACAGATGGGTAGGGGGAAGGGGGTGGGGGGAAAAGAGGGAAGGGAGCGTGGGAGAAGAAGGGTAAGGGGTGGGGAGAGAGGGATGGGAGGGGGGAGGAGGAGGGAGGGAGCGGGATGAGGAGAGGAAGATGGGGTGGGGTGGAGGGGAGGGGAGAGGGGAGAGGGGAGAGAGTGAGGAGGGGGGGAGGAAGGGGCGGAGGGAGATGTTTAGGGGAGAGAGGGAAGAATGGAGAGGAAGAAGGGGTGGGTAGGGGAGGGGGGAGAGAGGGAAGAGGGTTGTCGGAGAGGGAAGGGGGGTGGTGAGAGAGGTATGGGGGTAGGGGAGGAGGAGGGGGAGGAGGGAGGGGGTGAGGAGGGGGGGGAGAGGGGGATGAGAGAGGGGTGGGGGAGGCAGAGGTATGGGGAAGGGGTGAGAGAAGTGGGGGAGGTGGTGGGATGGGAATGGGGGAGATGGGGAAGATGTGGGAGGGGGTGGGGTTGAGAGGGAAGGGGTTAGGGAGAGAGCGAAGGGGTGGCTGGAGAGGGTGAGAGGAGAGGGAGGGGATATTTGAGATTATATGATGATGATAAAGGGGGGAGGGGAGAGGGAGTGGAGGAGGGGAGAGAGAGAGGAGAAGGGGAGAGAGGTGGCGTCGATAGTATTATATTTATGGAGGGAGGATAGAGGAGGAGATGGGAGAGGGGAGAGAGAAGGGAGAGAGGTGTCGAGGGAGGGGGAATGGTAGGAGGGGATGGGGATAAGGGGGATGGGAAGGGGTTGGAGATCGAGAGGGAAGGGGTGGAGGGGGATGGGGATGGGAAGGGAGGGGTGGGGGAGAAGAGGGGGGTGGGGGAGGGGATGGGGGGTGGGAGAGATGGAGGGGGAGAGAGGAGGGGTTTGAGGAGAGGGAGAGGGGTGAGGAGAGTGGAGGAAGGGGTGAGGGAAGGGAGGGGAGATGGGGGAGGGAGGGAGGGGGAAGAGGGGGAGGGGGGGAAGGGATGGGGATGGATGAGGGGTGGGGGAGAGGGGGAAGGTGTGGGGGAGAGGGATGGGGTGGAGGCAGAGAGATGAGATGGGGTGGAAGGAGGAGGGGGGGGAGGAGAGGGAGATGAGGAGAGATGATGGGAGAGAGGGGTGGGGAGGAGAGAGGGATGGATAGGGAGAAGAGAGGTGTGGGGAGGGAGGGGGAGAGGGGAGGGGGAGGAGTGTGGAGGGAGTTGAGTGGACGAGTGTAGGGCACAGTCCATCTATTTCCCCATTCCCTATACCACCCTAATCCTTTTTCTCTTTTCTCACGTTGATCAGCTCTTCGACAGGTATGCGGAAGGGGGGGGGGGGGGGGGGGTGGGGGGCATGGGGCTGGTGCAAAGCCTATATAAAAAAACAGTGAGATCCCATTCGGATTGGACATCTGTAAGGGATGGCTTTGTGACATCACACAATGGAACGTGCTGCAACATCAGGCGGGGGGAGGGGGGGGGGGCTGGAGCAAAGGCATATATAAAATGAATCCATTCCGATTGGACAACTGTGAGCATTGGGCATTCTGACATCACACGATGGAACGTTCACCAACATTCTATGGGTGAAAGCTGTTTGATTTTTTTAACATTTTGAAAATTTAGGGGGGTGAGGAAGGATTTTATTAAAAAATGTGTACATAAAAATGTCTAAATGTAATGAGGAGTGCATTAGTGAATGTAAAAGTGTAATGTCTAGCAAAATGAAAAAAAGCTGGGCGTTTGAGCGTGTGGTTTTGGCGGATCATGGAATCAAAGGCCAAAAATAAATGGAATGTCACACACACACACACACACACACACACACACCACACACACACACACACACACACACACACACAATAATACTTTTAATAGTATATATAAACTAGACCACACACACAGAGTTTTAAAAATGTATATAGATACTAGACCAAGTGGGACCTGTTGGGCCCAATCCCCCAACGCAATAATCCACCACTCACCCATTCCCCCAACGCAACCAGTTTCCACCACTCACCCATTCCCCCAATGTAACCCGTTCCCACAATGCAATATTGCACCACTCACCCATAGCCCCCACGGGAGCCTGGTTCCCCAATGCAAGATTCCACCACTCACCCATTGGGTCCCTATCACACGGGAGTCCTGGTTGCCCCACAACCCGTTCCCTAACGTAAGATTCCACCAATCACCCGTTCCACCAACACAACCCGTTCCCCTAATGCAATATTCCACCACTCACCCATAGCCCCCAACTATGCAGGTCGGCTCATATTTTCACCCTCCCTCATTTTAAACTGTAAAAAAAATTCACTAAGATCTAATGTGATGTAGGTGCCACCGACAAGGCCATCTTTTATTATCCAAATCTAATCTTTAAACTTTGCTGTGCTGGGTTAGGCTGGCAGATTCTTCCACTTTGTTATCCAAATCTAATCATTAAACTTTGCTGTGCTAGGTTACGCTGGTAGATTCTTTCCCTGAAGGACCTCTCCCCCCCTCTCCTTTCCTACCCTCAATCACTTCCTCCCTCAACTCTCCCCTTTCACACTCCTTCACTAAGCACAATAACAATTCTCCTCCCATCCCCCACTCCGTCAACTCTCATATGTCCCATTGTGACATCATCACTGGAACCTGCCAGAACCGTCTCTCTCACAGTCAGTTATTATTCTCAAAGTTGGCTTTTTAACCCTTTAAATATCAACAACGTGAAATATAACATCAAATTTGAAGGAAACTTGATTAGCTCGATGTTGGCAAAAAGCTGAGTAAGGTTCTGCAAACATTTTAGCACTACATGTACCGTTTTGGAGAAAATACCATCAAACAGAAGCGCGCACACACACACACGGACACACACACACACACATAGAAACAAGATAAGACTTTTAATAGTATATATATATACTAGACCAAGTGGGACCCGTTGGGCTCAGTTCCCCCAACGCAATAATCCACCACTCACCCATTCCCCCAACGCAACCAGTTTGCACCACTCACCCATTCCCCCAACGTAACCCGTTCCCTCAATGCAATATTCCACCACTCACCCATAGCCCCCCAAGGGAGGCCTGGTTCCCCAACGCAACCCATTTCCAACGTAAGATTCCACCACTCACCCGTTCCCCCAATGCACCCTGTTCCCCCAATGCAATATTCCACCACTCACCCATTATAAAAATGCAATTTCACAAAGATTTAAGGTGATGTACGTGCCACCGACAATACCATCTTTTGTTATCCAGATCTAATCATTAAACTTTGCTGTGCTGGGTTAGGCAGGTAGATTCTTCCCCTTTGTTATCCAAATCTAATCATTAAACTTTGTGTGCAGGGTTTGGCTGGTATATTCTTTTCCTGAAGGACATTTGCTGAGAAGGCCTCAGTGTTCTGGTGTAGCAACATTGTAGCTGGTAGGGCATTGTGACATCATAGCTGGTAACTGCCTAACTGCCGGTGCAGATTTGAAGAAATCCTTCTCAAAGTGGGGTTTTGTAAACTTTTAAATGTTACATTAAAACTTTTAAATCTCCCCCACTCTGTCTCTCTCCTTAAAACAAATTAAGAAAACTCTCAAAGCTAGTTGATTGGCAGCTGAGATCCCATTATGATGTCATTGTGGGCTGGCAGAATGTTCACGGCAGCATATGTAAATTAGATCCGATTATGATTGGAGGACTGTGAGATGCCATTGTGACATCATCACTGGAAGGTGGCAGAAAAGTCTCACTCAAAGTCAGTTATTATTCTCAAAGTTGGCTTTTTTAAACCTTTAAATATCAATTATTTGTGAAATATAACTTCAAATCTGAAGGAAACTTGATTAGATCGCCGATGGGAAAAAGCTGAGCAAGGTTCTGCAAAAAAATTAGCGCTACATTTTACCATTTTACCATTTTAGCGAAAATACCATCACAAGACACACACACGCACACGCACAAGAAACACACAAGACTTTTAATAGTATACTAGACCAAGTGGGACCCGTTGGGCCCCAACTCAATAATCCATCACTCACCCATTCCCCCAACGCAACCCGTTTCCACCACTCATCCGTTCCCCTAATGTAACCCGTTCCCCCAACTTAATAATCCACCACTCAACCACAGCCCCCACGGGAGGCCTGGTCCCCCAACACAACCCGTTCCCCAATGTAAAATTCCACCACTCGCCCATTGGGCCCCTGTTACACGGGAGGCATGGTCCCCCAACGCAACCCATTCCACAATGTAAGAATCCAGTACTCACCCATTCCCCCAATGCAAACCTTTCCCCCAATCCAATATTCCAGCACTCACCCATAGCCCCCATAGGTCATTTTAAACTTAATAAAATGTAATTGCACTATTGTGTGATTTAATCATACGCAACGCAGCCCGTTCCCTCAACGCAATCCGTTTCCACCACTCACCCATTCCCCCAATGTAACCCGTTCCACCAATGCAATATTGCACCACTCACCCAGAGCTCCCAAGGGAGCCCTGGTCCCCCAACGCAACCCTCACCCACTATGTCCCTCTCCTTACAACAAAGATCAGTAGTAGAGAGCACCAGAGATCTCTAACCTCTCTCCCATTTATCTAACATTACAAATAGGTGCAATAAAAATCACTACCTGATCCATTTTATTGCCCTCAGCTTAGTTTAGCACCCCCAATGTTTGCTTTAACTTCTAAACACAATGATAAATCTATTTATTGCCTCTCCTAGCATACAATAGCATATTTTTCCAACATGCTTCTCCAATATGTGAGCTCTAAGTTACAAACTACTCATATTTTTCAGAATTTCCTACATAACCATGTCACTTAATATTCAATGGATTAATCTAGTTTATGGGCTGCTCTTGCAGCCAGATGCTGATGGATAATCCCTGCTTTTTTTGCTCTTCTGCTCTCCGCTTGTCTTTGATTCGGACATCGGTGAGCACTGGGCAACGTTTGAAATTGATTACCGACATTAAATGAACATCGCACACAGAAATGAACCAGACGCTGTCAAAGCCTCCCTTCTGCTTAACCTCGCGGGTCCAGATGCCATGTGACGAGCCAGAACATTCCGATATGCTCCAGCCGTCCACAATGCCAACAACCAGGTAGTCACACCAGCAAAATCTGCTGATGACCCTAATGTTTTGTTACGTAAATTTAGCCAGATCTGTGACCTGCCATCCAATCACATTTTGGACAGGGCAAGGTTTTTCGCTCATCGACAGCTCCCTGGCGAACGAGCAGAATCTTTTATCTCAGATTTAATGTATATGGCTCAGCGGTGCCGATTCGAGAATATGACTGACCAGTTAACGAGGGACATTTTAGTGACAGGTATGAGGAACCAAAAGCTTAGATCTTAACTTCTGCGTAAGGCAGATTTAACCCTTGAAGAAGCTGCTCATGCTTGTCGTACAGCAGAAATTATTGACCCAGTAAGCAATCCGCTTGGAACCAAAACCAAATCCATTAATCAGACAGGGCTCACCAGGCAGCGAGCACAGACAGATAACAGGCGACTTACGACCCAAGCAAGCCAGGCAGCTAACTGCGAGCCTCCTAAAAGATGCCCCAATTGCAATTCATTGCACAACAGGCAATCGCCTTGTCCTACATACAGAAAAGCTTACAATTGTAAAAAATGATACCATTTCTCAGCTGCCTGTCGGGCCTGTGGGAAGAAATCACCCAGTTCCAGGCCTAAACTCAACTTCTTGCAACAAGACGATAACAGTTCCATTCCTCCATACTAGCTGGAATCCGCCCCTGATCACAGTCCAATTAATTCGCAAGAGGATCCAACTGTTTATTCATCACTGCATGCTGTTGTTAAGAATTCTGATCCTACAGTACTGATTTCTGTCAACAATGTCGGCTTTGAAGCCAAATTAGATACAGGTGCAAAAGTTGATTTCATTAGTCAAAACAGGGCGGACCACGTGAAGGTTGCAATCTTCCACCCCTGTAGCAAGCAATGTCCCTGTTTATTATTTTGTTTTAGATGTTGAAAGTCACCTGTTTTTTCCTAAAAATGTTAATGTACAATAGGGTAACTTTTCTATTCTGTTCTGTGTGGTGCTAGAAATCTATATACAGTATACACAATGATACAAGAAAATAGGAGCAGAGGTCATCAGGTTATTCAAACCTACATCATCATTTAATGTGATCATGGATGATCTATGCTAGCCTCAATTCCTCATCTATGCCATTTCTCGATACCTGTCTTTTCCGAGGGATTAGCTTAATGAATCTAGTCTGAGAAGAACCTTTTTATGTCTGAAAAATTGAGTCTCGACCTGCCTTGTCCCGCTGTTTATTCCAGCATTTTGTGTCTACCTTCCATTTATTTGAATACTGTTTTCTATAAAACAGCCAGTTTTCAACTAATTCTGACAGAATTCCGCCAATACAATGGGGTTTTTAATGTATGGCACCGCCTCAAATGTGGCAATCTAAATACACTAGAGGTACGATCCCGTCTAGTAACGCTCCCTGTTACAGTATATCATCAAAGAATTTGAGTAAATTTGTCTAACCTTTCATAAAATGGCAAGAATGGCAATCCATGTACAGTGGCTTGCAAAAGTTTTCATACCCCTTGAACTTTTCCACATTTTGTCACGTTACAACCACAAACGTAAATGTATTTTTTGGGATTTTATGTGATAGACCAACACAAAGTGGCGCATAATTGTGAAGTGGAAGGAAAATGATACATGGTTTTGACATTTTTTTACAAATAAAAAACTGAAAAGTGTGGCGTGCAAAGTGAAAAGTATTCAGTCCCATTTACTCTGATACCCCTAAATAAAATCCAGTGCAACCAAGTGCCTTCAGAAGTCACCTAATTAGTAAATAGAGTCCACTTGTGTGTAATCTAATCTCAGTATAAATACAGCTGTTATGTGAAGGCCTCAGAGGTTTGTTAGAGAACATTAGTGAACAAACAGCAACATGAAGCCCAAGGAACACACCAGACAGGTCAGGGATGAAGTTGTGGAGAAGTTTAAAGCAGAGTTAGGTTATAAAAAAATATCCCAAGCTTTGAACATCTCAGGGAGCACTGTTCAATCCATCATCCGAAAATGGAAAGAGTATGGCACAACTGCAAACCTACCAAGACATGGCCGTCCACCTAAACTGACAAGCCGGGCAAGGAGAGCATTGATCAGAGAAGCAGCCAAGAGGCCCATGGTAACTCTGGAGGAACTGCAGAGATCCACAGCTCAGGTGGGAGAATCTGTCCACAGGACAAACTATTAGTCATGCACTCCACAAATCGGGCCTTTATGGAAGAGTGGCAAGAAGAAAGCCATTGTTGATACAAAGCATAAGAAGTCCTGTTTGCAGTTTGCCACAAGCCATGTGGGGGACACAGCAAACATGTGGAGGAAGATGCTCTGATCTGATGAGACCAACATTGAAGTTTTCGGCCTAAATGCAAAACGCTATGTGTGGCGGAAAATTAACACTGCACATCACCCTGAACACACCATCCCCACTGTGAATCATGGTGGTGGCAGCATCGTGCTGTGCGGATGCTTTTCTTCAGCAGAATTGTGAAGTTCCCATCAACTCTGACCGGGAAGCTGGTCAGAGTTGATGGGAAGATGGATGGAGCCAAATACAGGGCAATCTTGGAAGAAAATCTGTTAGAGTCTGCAAAAGACCTGAGACTGGGGCAGAGGTTCACCTTCCAGCAGGACACCTACCCTAAACATACAGCCAGAGCTACAATGGAATGGTTTAGATCAAAGCATATTCATGTGTTAGAATGGCCCAGTCAAAGTCCAGACATAAATCCAATTGAGAATCTCTGGCAAGACTTGAAAATTGCTGTTCACAGACGCTCTCCATCCAATCTGACTGAGCTTGAGCTATTTTGCAAAGAAGAATGGGCAAAAATTTCAGTCTCTAGATGTGCAAAGCTGGTAGAGACATACCCCAAAAGACTTGCAGCTGTAATTGCAGCGAAAGGTGGTTCTACAAAGTATTGACTCAGGGGGGCAGAATACTTTTGCACGCCACACTTTTCTGTTTTTTATTTGTAATAAAAATTTGGAAACCATGTATCATTTTCCTTCCACTTCATAATTATGCACCACTTTGTGTTGGTCTATCACATCAAATCCCAATAAAATACATTTACGTTTGTGGTTGTAAATGTGACAAAATGTGGGAAAAGTTCAAGGGGTATGAAAACTTTTGCAAGCCACTGTATGTACTCAAATGAATCACCCCAAACAATTGTACAGATTGATTGAAGTTTGCCACTTTGAAATAAGCTTAATTATTTTCACCTTTCCTAAATGTTTAGCTATTTCCTCTTTAGTCATGAGACTGCATTTATTATATTAATTAACCTTTTTTCCATAAAAGGACTGACCAAAATGATAAAATTTGTAAAATAGTAGCCAGATCTAACCGGTAACCAGAAAGAGCTAAACCTGTTTTTTAATAGATTTGATGGTGGGGCCTCTTTCCACCCTCCACCCTGCTCCCCGACAGACTCTCCCCCTCAATCCCCCTGGTCCTCTTCCTCTGCCCTTTCTTTGTCGTACCTGATCATTAAGGCTGAGCAGGTGAGTAAAGAGCTGAGCAGACTCCGCTCAGGCAAAGCATGGGTCCGATGATGTCAGCCTTAGGCTACTCAAGGCGTGTGCCGGCTAGTTGTGCGGAGTACTTCAGCATATCTTCAACCTGAGCCTAGGGAGGGTTCCTGTGACTGGTTCCTGTAGCAAAGAGAATGCATCCCAGCTACAGTTTGATGGCGGTGACTTCACACATCATGACGTTCCAGGAGAGGCTGGTGCTCACTCACCTGCGACTGTTGGTTAAACCCTACCTGGACCCCCTACAGTTCACTTAACAAACAAAGATAGGGGTTGAGGATGCTCTCATCCACCTGCTTCATCGTACCTATGCTCACCTGGATAAGCTGCGAAGCACTGTGAGAGTCATGTTTTTGGACTTCTCCAGTGCTTTTACCACCTTCTGGCGTGCACTGCTAGGGAGCAAACTCATGAAGATGCTCAATTGGTGTCCTGGATCACCAATTAGCTGACGGGACGATCACAGTATGTCAGGCTACAGAATTGTGTCTCGGACATGGTAGTAGTGAGCAACAGAGGGGCCCCACAGGGGACAGTCCTCCCCTTTCCTGTTCGCCATTTACATCTCGGACTTCAGGTACAATTCAGATTCCTGCCACCTTCAGAAGTTTTCGGATGACTCTGTAAGTGTGGGCTGCATCGATGAGGGGAGGGAAGCTGAATACAGAGTTGTAGTCAATGACTGAATGGTGTGGGCTGAATCACCTGCAGCTCAACACCGACAAGATTAAGGAGTTAGTGGTGGACTTTAGGAAGAGAAGAACACCCATGTCCCCCGTCTTCATCAAGGGTGTGGATGTGCAGTTTACCAAGGAATCCAAGTACCTTGGAGTGTACTTGGACAGTAAACGGGACTAGTCCAAGATCACTGAGGCCCTGTAGAAGAAGGGAGAACCGTTTTTACTTTTTGAGGAGACTCTGCTCTTTCAACGTCAGCAGTAAGATGTTGCAGATGTTCTATCAATTGGTGGTGGCCAGTGCCATCTTCTTCACGTCGAGTGCTGGGGTAGCAGGCCGAAGGCCGCGGATGCCAATAGGATCAACAAACTCACCAGGAAGGCTGGTCCGTCGGGGGCGTAGATAGATTAACTGGAGATGGTCTTGGAGGGGAGGATACTCATCAAACTGCAGAGCATCTTGGACAATACCTCACCCCCTCTATGACATACTGGTCAACTTGAGGAGCACGTTCAGCAACAGACTGGTTCCACCACGATGCAGCACAAAACGCCACAGAAGATCCTGTTTCCCTGTGGCTGTCAAACTGTACAACTCCTCCCCTTTCTACCGTGAGGTAAGTCTGACTCTGCTTCCCCTTCTCCCCTCCAAATCGCACATCCCCAATCCTGGGCTGTCCACTCGTCACATCTTGTGTTTTATGACTGTTGGTAGATCAATCTCCCTCTTGGGATCAATAAAGTTTTATCGGATCGTATAAATTGTACATTATGAAATATCTGTTTAACTACATTTGCAATAATCTGTTGATTGGTTTTGTTCTCTAAATGTAGAAAATGCAGAAAGAAGACTAATTAAAAGATCTCTGCATGAGATTGCCACTTTCACGTGCATAAAGTTTTACGAGCCTCGTAGACATAAACGTGCCTTTATTTCAGTTACCGCAGGAGCTGGGTAAGTTGAAAGATTCAGCTCTGTAAAGATCTTGTTAGTGGACTATCATCTCAGTTAGTGGACTATTATGTGGAATTTGAGATGGTTTATATGTCATGGCTCGTGCCCTTAAACTTGGTTCAGATTATTCTTGGGAAATAAAACAAAAGAATCAATTTATTTGCTAATGCTCAATGAACAATGCCACCATTCAGCAAGGAACAGGCAGATCAAATAACAGGTGATCTGGACAGATGCATGAAAAATGTAGTTTTATTTGGACACATTTTATTTGCAGGAAGAGATAGATCAGCCACGATTGAATGGCGGAGTAGAAATGATGGGCCGAATGGCCTGATTCTGTTATCCCTTATGACCTCACGACAACCTAAATGAAATTACATTAGATTGCAGATTGTGGTTTCATGATCTGCATGTACCATCTTTGAGATCAAAAATTACTACTGTCATATCATTAAGGGAAGCTAATCAGCATTATACAATGGCAATTTTGATGCCATTCGTTTAGGAAAGAATGGCAGGCATTCAAGGAATTACAGAAAATCCCAGCATTAGTTAGTATTTATCTTTACTCTGGAGAACATAGATGCAGGAGTAGACCACTCAGTCTCTTGTGTCAGCTCTACCATTCAATAAGATCAAGGTTCTTACCTCAGTGCCATTTACTCCACTTAGCCCTTTATCTTTTAATTCCCTTAAAATCCAAAAATCCATTGATCCATATCATCGGAAATATTTGATGACCAAGATTCCACAACCCTCTTCTTCAGTAAAGAATTTCTAAGATTTACTACATTTTTGTTGAAGAAATGTCTTCTCATCTCAGCTGTGATTGCCATCTCTTTATTTTGAGTCTGTCACTCATGGTTTAAGACAACCCACCCATGGCTGCATTTAACATGTAAGATTTTTATACTTTTCAGTGATCACTTCTCATTTTTCTAAACTCCAGAGAGGTTGGGATTAATCTGCTTAATCTCACATTCGAAGTATCAATCTTGTGAACTTTCATTGTTCTTCCTCCCCCACAAGAATACCCTTCCACAAATCTGGAAACCACACCAGTAGATAGTGATTTTGGTGTGGTCTTGTAAAATAGTAGTAGGTCATCTTTACTAATGTTCTTTGCTTTTGATAAACTTATCTAAGGTTCATGAATGGTTTCCTTTGGAAGTAAATCCCCACTATACCAAAATCATGCTAGATATTATATAAACTCTGGAACCAGCGGGAATGTCTCAAAGTGCACAGAAAGTTTAGAGTTATGGTGGACTGCCCAGAGAGCTAGAAGAAACCAATTGTGTACAATATAATACTGAATTAAATTTATATTTGGCGGTCTGGATAAAAGTAATATAATTCTCAGAAGGTCAGATTATTGAGTTTAGAGAACACTTTACTCCTACTTTGTAGCAAAATCCACACAGGCAGTTTTGGATTGTTTTCTGAAGTTTTTCACATAAAATGCAAACAAGTAATAAAGTCTGGTTCTTCCAAAGTATCTTTCTCTCTGTTCCAACTCTGGGTATACATGGCCTTGATATCACATGAGTCATGACTCCGAAACGACCGGTGCCTGTCACTATTTTTCAGGATGCTGATTCAGGAAACCTCCTAGATTATGTGGATCAGTTCAACAATATATATTTTACTTACCTAAAAACCTATTGGAACTGTGTTAATGTGGGTTTTTTTCAAATGTTAGTATTGTACCAATTTGTAGAGAACAATAATCCATTAATTATATTTTTTGCATTCTCAGGTGCTATGCAATTGTTGGATTTACGGGAAAACAACAGATACTATCACTTAACAAGCGATCTTGCTTGCACTTCGGTATAATAGAACATGAATTTCTGCATTCAATTGGGTTTCAGCATGAACACTGCAGGAGTGACCGTGACGCCTATATCAGGATCTTATGGCAAAATATTATGCGAAGTAAGAAAATTAAACATCCCTTTTGGATACTGGTATATCTAAGTTAATAAGTGATAGGAGCAGAATTAGGCCACACGGCCCATCAAGTCTACTCCGCCATTCAATCATGGCTGATCTATCTCTCCCTTCTAGCGCCATTCTCCTGCCTTCTCCCCATAACCTCTGACACCCATACCAATCAAGAATCTATCTATCTCTACCTTAAAATATCCATTGACTTGGCCTCGACAGCTTTCTACGGCAATGATTTCCACAGATTCACCACTATCTGACTTAAAGAAATTCCACCTCCTTCCTAAAGAAACGTCCTTTAATTCTGAGGCTATGACCTCTGCTCCCAGATCTCCCACTAGTGGAAACATCCTCTCCACATCCACTCCAACCAGGCATTTCACTATTCGGTGAGTTTCAAAGATGTCCCCCCCATCCTTCTAAACTCCAGTGAATAGAGGCCCAGTGCTGTCAAAAGCTCATCGTATGTTAACCCACTCATTCCTGGGATCATTCCCCGTAAAACCTTCCTCTGGACCCCTCTCCAGAACCAGCACCGTTCCTCAGATTTGATGGCCAAAATGACTCAAAATACCTCAACATTTACATCCCTGTTTTTGTATTCTAGTTCTCAAAATAAATGCTGGCAATGCGTTTGACTTTCTTACTACAGATTCAACTTGCAAATTAATGTTTTGGGAATCCTACACTTAGCACCTCCGATTTCTGAATTTTCTCCCAAATTAGAAAATAATTTATGCTTTTAATCAGCCTGGAGTTAGCAGAGATCTGTGCTGGGACCACTGTTTGTGATATATTTAAATGAGTTGGACAAAAATGCAGAAAGGTTGGTTAAGGCCCTGTCCCACTTGGGCGTCATTTGCGTGTCATTTACGCGACATCCTAAAAATTGGTTGGCGCACCGTGATGCGCGTGTGACACGCGCATGACGCGTCGTGAGATATGGTGGCGTATGCAGTGACGCGCGGTATGCTCATGGGATTTTGAGCACATGGGATGCTCAAAATCTTTGTGCGCCACCTGCGTGATGCTGTGGCGGGGACTGGCAGGAGTCCAGCCAAAAACTAGTCGACACAAGTTGTGCGTATTAGACGTGTTTATTCTTCTGTAATACAGCTCCCTACTCCTCACCTGACACGGGCGTTGCCCAGCCTTAAATAACAACTTGGGTACTGACCCCATGACTCGTGCCTCCCCCACTAAGACGCCGCCCTCTAGAGCCGATGGTTCATCGTGACCTTGGGTTGCTATCAGGCGCCGCCACATGACCCCCCCCCCTCCCCCAGAACCAGAGGCACCGAACCGCACAGGACGTCGCACGAGGCGGCCAGAATGTGTAGATACAATCCCGCGCCCCGGGGGCTTGTTCGGTTCGGAAGAATCTCCGGGAGCCCGGGATGCCGGACGACCGCGACGGGGAGGTTGAGCCACATGGGACTGGCTCGCTCAGGTCCAAGTGGGCCAGTTTCAAATGAGCCACAGACACCGTTTCACGCCTGCTTCCCATATCCAAATCGAATGTAGTAGCACGCGAAAGGGACCTTCATATGGGCGCTGCAAGGGTGACCTGTGGGAGTCACGGCAAAGAAAAACGTACGGGGAGCCCATCAGTGGCAGTGGCACATGGGAAGGTGCCACTCCATGACGCGACGTTGGGATGGGAGATAGGGCGCCGACCCTCTCCCGCAAGCGGATCAGCACCGATGACGGGGGTTCCTGGGACCCATCAGCAGCAGGGACAAACTCCCCAGTGACGGTGAGCGGAACACCATATACCAACTCCGCGGAGGACGTTGACAGATCCTCCTTGGGGACAGTCCGAATCCCCAACAGGACCCACAGCAACTCGTCCATCCACCCATGGCCTGTGAGATGAGCCTTCAGGTCGGCCTTCAGACAGCGGTGGAACCGCGCCACCACCCCATTTGATTGGGGATGGTACACTGTTGTGTGGTGGAGCTGCGTCCCCAACAGGCGGGCCATGGTGGACCACAGTTCAGGCGGGCAATCCATGGCTGCTACGTAGAGGGCACGAGCACACGACTGCATTGAAGTGTCCATGAGCGGGAATGGCTACCGCCACCGCGTAAAACTGTTGTTCACTGTAAGCAGGTGTGAAAAACACTCTGGGACGGAGGCACTATGACCCCACGATGTCCACATGTATGTGATCGAACTGCCGTCGTGGCACTGTGAATTCCTGAACGGGCGCCCGGATGTGTCTATGCACCTTTGATGTCCGGCACGCGATGCACGCCCAGGCCCAGCGAGCGACCTGCTTCTGAAGTCCTTGCAACATGATCCTTGCGGCCACCATATAGCGACTGTGGCCGGATGGATGGGTGGGCCAACCCATGGATCACCTCAAACATGCAATGGCGCCAGGCCACCGGAACGATATGCCTCGGCTGACCCGTGGATATGTCACAGAGGATGGAACCCGAAGAACCCAATGGAACGCCCTCAAGCACCAAGCCAGAGATCGCGGTGCGGTACGTCGGCATCTCATCGTCCGCCAGCTGGGCCGCCGCCAAGTTGGAGTAATCTATTCCCTGAGGCTGGGTTAAGTAAGACTGCAATTGTCGGACGGGACAAAGCATCCACCACGAGGTTGCATTACCTGGCGATGTGCTGGATGTCCGTTGTATACTCTGAAATAGCTGCCAGTTGGAGCTGCGATGGGGTGGACCAAGGATCTGAAACCTTCGCAACGCAAATGTGAGGGGCTTTGTGGTCTGTGAAGGCTACAAAGGAACAGCCCTCGAGGAAGTACTGGAAATGCTGCACTGGGAGGTGTAAGGTGAGCAACTCCCGCTCGAAAGCGCTGTAGCGCTGCTCCGCAAACCCTCAGGTGAACAGCTAAAGAAGGCGAGAAGCCTCCAAACGGCCGTAACGGCCAAAACGCCGTCGACCGCAGACTCCGAGGCATCCACGGTAAGGGGCTGTGGGGCATTGGCCAATGGATGCAAAAGCATAGTCGCCCGAGCCAAGGCTTCCTTTCGCCCTTCAATCGCCGCAATGGTGACGAGCATCCCAATGTATCTGCCATTGCTTGCCCGTCAGCAACTGAACAAGCGACGGCAAATGTTCGGCAGCCGCCGGAACGAACTGGTGGTAAAATGTGACCATCCCTACGAACTCCTGGAAGCCAAGTACCGTAGCAGGCCACGGGAACTGGCGGATTGCCTCAACCCTGTCCGGCAGAGGCACTGCTCCATGCCGTGTCACCCGATGCCCCAGGAAGTTGATGGCCCGAAGGCCAAATTGGCACTTGCCAGGGTTAATTACGAAGCCATGGTCACTGAGGCGCTGGAAGAGTAGACGCAGGTGGGTGCAGTGTTCCTCACGCGATTGACTTGCCACGAGGATGTCGTCCAAGTAGACAAACAGGAAATCGAGCCCGCGCACCACGGTGTCCATCAGGCGCTGAAAGGCCTGTGCGGCATTCTTGAGGCCGAAGGCCATCCGCAGGAACTCTAACAACCCCGAACGGGGTGATAAATGCCGTCTTCGGGACATCCTCCGGTCGCCCGGGAATCTGGTGATATCCCCGGACTAGGTCGATCTTAGAGAAGAACCTAGCCGCGGCCAGATGGGCTGAGAAGTCCTGTATATGGAGAATAGGGTAACGGTCAGCGGTTGTGGCCTTGTTAAGGTGGTGGTAGTCCCCGCACGTCCTCCAGCCGCAGGACACCTTCGACACCATGTGCAGCGGGGAAGCCCATGGGCTGTTGGAGCATCGAAAGGTACCCATGGCCTCCATACTCCGAAGCTCCTTTGCTATGAGGAGATGGTCAGGAGTGAGCCTACGGGCGCGAGCGTGGAGCGGTGGACCGAATGTCAGAATATGGTGCATGACACCGTGCCTCAGGCTGGCCGAGCCGAACCTGGGGGTGACAATGTCCGGGAATTCAGCCAGTACCTGGACGTAGACATTGTCCACTGTCACTACAGGGTTGCTGACCAGCGCAGTGGAGTGCAAGGGGATCTTTTCAAAAGTTGACGCGTGGATGAGACATTGGCCCTTCACGTCCACGAGGAGCGACTGCGTCCGCATGAAATCTGCGCCCAGCAGCGGCTGGGCCACATCCGCGATGATGAAAAGCCAGGTGAAATGGAACGTGCTGAAAATGACAGGAACCGTGCGGACGCCATATGTGTGGATTGAACTGCCATTCGCAGCAGTTAACTGGGGGGGCCCTCTTACCAGCACGAAGGTCAAGTCCAGATGGGGGTAATACGCCCCCATATCCATCAAGAATCTGAGCCCCGAGCGCCGGTCCCAGACATACAGTCGATGGATCCTGCCGGCCGCCGCAGTAACTAGCGACGGCCGGCGCTGTCATTTCCTGGAAACGAACATGGCTGGCAGCATTGGTGGGCTGCTGAACCCCAGCGCTGGCGGTAAAAACACATTCTTCTCCTAGGATCTCCTGGGTCCTGATCAGCCATCCTCCTCTCCTGTGCTACTTGTCTGGTGTGTGGCTCAGCCATCCTCCTCTCCTGTGCCACTTGTCTTGTCTGTGGCTCCTGTGTGCGTGGCCCTCTTGTGGAGCGCCCCGCCGTGCGTCGCGGCCCTCTGGTGCCCGCGTGGGCGTGGTCCTGGGTCGCTGGGCTTGCCAGGTCATGGTCCTGGGTCGCTGGGCCTGCCAGGTCTTTGAATCAATCTGGTCCAGCAATTCCGGGGATTCCACCGGCTCCAGGTACTCCAGCGCACCCACCTGTTGCTGGTCAGAGATCCACAGCTCGTCAGCGGGGGCTGCTAGCCGGATGGGATCTTCAAAGCTCTCCCCCACGAGCTGGTGGCGGAGGTCTCATGGCAACTGCTGCAGGTAGGTGAATTCAAAGAGTGGACAGGGCAGGTGATCGCCCATGAAAGCTAGCATCTCACTCATGAGGGCCGATGGCATACGGTCGCCGAGCCCGCCCATGTTAAGGACGTGACAGGCGCGCGTGCTGCATTCGGCTCGGCCCAAATAGATTCGGAGCTCAGAAGCTCCCTGAGGCCTGAATGTTACTCCTCCGTACAACGACTGGCGGGTTATGCTGCAGGTAAAGGAATGACTCCGACCGGCATCTGCTGTCAAGGGCGCTTAGTACATAGTGATAGCGAGTCTCGTCAGCTGTAACGCCGCGGATGTGAAATTGGGATTCGGCCTGTTGAAACCAAACCCTCGGCTGCGAGGTCCAAAATGTCGGCAGCTTCAGGTAGACCGCGTTGAGTTTGGCCTCGTAGCGTTGCAGCGGCAGAATGCATTTTTCAAAATTTCCCTTCCAGGATTACACTCCTGGGCGTCTGGGGTCACCAATTGTGGCGGGGACTGGCAAGATTCCAGCCAAAAACCAGTCGGACACAAGTTGTGCGCACTAGACGTGTTTATTCTTCTGTAATACAGCTCCCTACTCTTCACCTGACATGGGCGTTGCCCGGCCTTAAATAATAACTCGGGTGCCTCCCCCACCTAGACACCGCCCTCTAGAGCCGATGGTTCATCGTGACTTTGGGTTGCTATCAGGTGCCGCCACAATGCGCAAATGACGCGCAAGTGGGACAGGCCCTTTAGTGACTTTGCAGTTGACACCAAAATTGTTGGATTTGAGGACACTGAGGAAGGTTCTGTGGGTATGTAGCGGGATATAAATCAGCTACAGAAATGGATGGGGAAATGACAGATGGAGTTTAATCCAAGCAAATGTAAGGTGTTGCACTATGGTAAGAGGTTGAATATAAGAGCAAAGTGTGTAGTTACTGGCATTATGAGAGTGACAAATTCATGGTGCAGCTTTCCAGGTCTTCCGGTGGCGCTATGGAGGGCTAGAGGATAACGCCAGCCAGCTCCGTGAAAAAAACGGGAAAAAACGGGGGATTAACGGACCTACCTGCTGCCTGCTGCTTGCTGCCTGCCGTTTCTGCACCGATTGTTGTGAGTGACGTCATCAGGCGCGCGACTAGTTATGTCCACAACACGCAGCCCTACCAAAAAACAGAAAAGTCGACCAACCAGGCAGAGACCGGCAGCAGGCCCAACTGAAGCCTCATCCCAGGAAGATGTATCGAAAAGAACAGGGAAAAAAACTGAAAGTGAAGAATTGAAAACTTTTATTTCTCGTGAGATTGCTGGTTTAAGGGAAGAAATAAACCAGATGAATAATCAAATGAAAGAATTTCAACAGGAAACAAATTCAAATATTAATAATAAGACCAAGAAAATATCGGAAGATTTGAAGAAAGAAATTACAGAAATGATGAATGAAATGACAAAGGAGATGAATAATAAAATTGAAAAGTCAAAAATGATTTTGGAAAAAAATGGCCACTGAATCCATATGGAAGAAGGTACTGGGAGTACAACAGACGTTCGGTATAAAAAGCCTTGAAGAACTAGCTGATACAAGTGCTGTGACTACAGCAAAGCTGTTACAGAAAATGAACGTCTAACGGACTTTACTGACTAAAATAACTGAGAAATGTACTGAGCTAGAATGGTCGCAGAAAAAGACAAAACATAAGAATCGCAGGTATTCCCGGAAGGACGAGAGAAAGATGAAAATTCCTCGAGAATTTATGCGAACCTACTGCAAACATGTTATATCTCTGGAACAAAAGCCCTTTATTAGCCGTGATCACAGAGCCAGGAGACGTCAGAACCAGAGTAAACGCCCCTCCAAGACAAATGATTATAAAGCTACAATATGACTATGAGATAATGCGAAAATCCCGAGAAACAGAAACCTGGAATTCGAAGGACAAAGGATCAGTATCTACCGAAATATCCGCAGAAGTTTCCAGGAAACGGAAAGCATTAATGAGGGCTAAAAGTCCTTATGTAGGGAGTGGAAAATTTGAGATACGGCTTGATTATCCAGTATTCTAAGAATTACTTTCAACAAAAAGGAACATCTCTTTTCCAACCCATTTGCAGCAGCACTGGACTTTGCTCGCCAGATCCAGACCTGAGAAGCAGCTACTTTCGAATATAACTGACTTTTACGAACTCTACAAGAATCCCCAAGACTCCGCAAGACTTCACAAAACAACGCAGGACTTGGACCGAACTGGACAACGTTGGATGGAAGCTGGAGAAAGAAGTGGATTGGAAAAAAACCTCAACTGGATACTAAATAATTAGTATAATCACACTACTAATATAAATAACAACACATATTTATAGACACACCGTGGTATCTTTTATTTATCATTTTTACTAATTAAGATTAATCACTATCACTAATAACTAATGTTTATCTATGTTGGAATGAATAGAGTTAAATATAGGGATGGATTTCATTTGGAGATTTTTCTTTTACACCAGCAATTTTCATTTTTAATTCTTGTTTTCTTTTTGTTTGATGGATTTTGTTTTTCTTTCCTTTTTGTTTTTTGTTTCTTTTTTTTATAATAAATAGATTTTTAAATAAGTTTTAAATATATGTATTTCTATATCTTTAATTGTTATAATTTGAATAAGTCTTTATTTTTGCTCTTTTTTTCCCCTTTCTTTTTTTTTAAATGTTATACCCCTGGTAAAATATTATTATGGAATAATAATTCCAAAAACCTGGGAGCTGGTTAAGTTACTAACATCAACGACGGAATTCGGTAGATGGTTAGCTATGTTAGTATGGCTAGCACTAACTGCAACAATTCTAGATGTAGTTTTTCCTTTCTTTATGCACAATACTAACTTCTTAATCTATCCTTTGTTCTTCTTTTATATAATCTATTATTGTTTTTCTCAATTTGAATGGAGTTATACATTGGATCAATGGAGATATATACGTGAGAGATATTCACGAGACTTAAAATTCATCTATTCGATGTTCGGGTGTAAGGTCGGGTCTGACGTGCTGAACCATAGACTCTATTGTAGACCTCCATAGTCAAAAGATGCAAGACTCAAAAATGAATATGGGGAATGAGGGAATAACGTTGTGTAGTTGGAATGTTAAAGGTATTAATGAACCGATCAAGAGAGGAAAAGGTTTTTGCACATTTAAAGGCAAATAAAGCTGACATAATTTTCATTCAAGAAATCCATTTAAAAAAAGATGCTGAACATAGATTGAAAGCTAAATGGATAGATAAAATGTACCACTCTTCTTTCACGCTTACATCAAGAGGCGTAGCAATATTATTTCGTAAAGGTATTTTATTTAAACATACATCAACTATAACTGATAAAGATGGCAAATACATTATTGTAATAGGAGAATTAAATACACAAAAAATGATTTTTGTTAATGTATATGGACCAAATTTTGATAGCCCATTGTTTTTCAAGAAAGTATTTAACAATATCCCGGAATTAACACAATACAATCTAATAATTGGAGGAGATTTTAATTGTACACTAGACCCTTACTTAGGCAGATCTACAAGGCAAAGGAAAACTAAATCACATTCTAGCGGCTACTTGGAAAGCTGCAGGAGAACATCAAGTGGGCCCGAATGAAAATCAAACCAAGTAAGTCTCGAAGCATCTCCATAGTTAAGGGGGTGCTTAGAGACACAATACCAACAGTGTCTGAGCAGCCAGTAAAAAGCCTGGGCAGATGGTACAACGCAAGTCTCAAGGACAAAGAGCAGGTGCGACAGCTAAGGCAAGAAATTGTCAACGGCCTGGAGATCATCAATCAGACCCTACTGCCTGGGAAACTGAAGCTCTGGTGCCTACAGTTTGGACTCCTTCCTCGGACAATGTGGCCACTGACCGTTTATGAAGCTCCAATAACAACTGTGGAGAAGATGGAGCGAACCATAACTTCATACGCGAAGAAATGGCTCGGTGTCCCACGATGTGGATAACTAACATCGGGCCTCTATGGCAAAGGGGTCCTGGAACTACCTCTCACTAGTCTAACAGAGGAATACAAGTGTTCCAAAGTAAGACTCCAGATGACACTGAGGGACTCTAGAGACAAGACCATCAGTGCTGTTGCGCCGCCCTAGTAAACGGCGGAAGTGGGACACCATCTGATGCAGTACAGCAAGCTTCATTCAGCCCTGAGGCACAAAGACGTCGTGGGGCAAGTGCAGCAGGGAAGAGGAGGCTTTGGCCTTACGACAAGTAAACCAACTTGGCGAAAGGCCACAAACATCAGAGCGGAGGACATTGGTGATTGAGGAGGTGCGGCGACAGGAGGAGCCGCAAGAAGTGCAAAGGCGGACTCTCTCTTGCCCAAACGGGGCAACTGATGCAGTGGGAAGGTGTGGAGCGGAGAAGATTCTCGCTGGAAAGAACTAGGGAAATGGAAATCAAGCAAGATCAGCTTCAGCATCAGAGCGACATACGACTCCTTTCCCATCACCAAAGAACCTCAATCAGTGGTACGGCGAGGATCCAACCTGTGGCCCCTCTGCCCAACTCCAGCGACCCTCAAACACATATGGTAGCTGCAAGAAGACCAGCCTCAACGCAAGGGAGATACACGGGAGGCATCATCTAGGTATTAAAAAGCCTGGCAACAGCCCTTGAGAAACAGCTGTGTGCGACCAACTCCTTGCCTCCGAGAGCAAGCAACCCCTCCACTTAAGGGCGACAAACCTTTGTCCAGAATGAACAAAGAAAAAAAAAAAAAAAAACACTTTTGAATAAAAAAAAAAAAAAAACATCCGTCCACAAGATCAAAGAAGGAAACCTATGCAGGGCCCGTGACTGGAGGATGCGGCGACATCGCCGACAACTAATCTTTCCACCTGAAATTGCTTCAACCAACATCTCATGCCAGATTTGGTGTTCTGTCCCTTCACAGAAGACTGCTTACATCATAGAGCTCACAGTTCCATGGGGAGAACTCTGTTGTGGAGGCCTATGAGCGTAAGAAGCGCGCTACACAGAGCTTGCAGCAGAGGCAACGCAGCATGGCTGGAACATCAACGTTTATCCAGTTGAAGTGGGATGCAGAGATTTGTTGCGTCATCTCACCATCAGACTGCTGAAGGAGCTTGGAATCCACGTCAGGCTCTGAAGACCATAAGATCACTCTCAGACGCCTGAAAAGAAGCAGCTGTTGGATTTTGGCTCAAGCGGAAAGACCCATGCTGGGCCCCAAATGCGTCATGGTGAATCTTTGAGGCAGTTTGACACGGACTGATCATCCTTCAGCGGGCCGCCCTTGTGGGAGGGTGTATAGTGATAAAAAGGCCGAAACACCCAGTGATGCAAGGTACACTACTGATGATGTGTCCTGTGCCCAGCTGTACCTGAAGGTTACCCATGGCCAAGATATACGTATACCGTACCCCCCGCCCCCCCCCCCCCCCCCTGATGTTGAGCGTCGACCACTCTCAGCAATCAATGAATGTCGATTGAAATGCTCCCCACCTACTGGCACAAGGGACTTCTTAACATCTAGTCCTGTGTATTTGATTCTAGTGACTTATTAAATGCATATATGGAAACTACTAATATCAAAGATGTTTGGAGAATAGAAAACCCTACTGGACGAGAATACTCCTTTTATTCGTCAGTACATAAAACTTACTCAAGAATAGATTATTTTTTGGTGGATGCTAAACTTATCTCACTCACTTATAAATCCAAATATCATAATATTATAATTTCAGATCATGCACCATTAACATTTAAGATCAAAATAAATGGTAAAAGAAAAAATCAGGACAGTGGAGATTAACCCACAAATTAAAAAAAATAAAATTACTCAGGAATATATCACAGCACAAATTAAGATTTTTTTCGAAATAAATGATAAACCGGAAATATCTTGGTCCTTATTATGGGAAACATTTAAAGCATATCTCCGGGGAATCATGATTTCCTCCCAAGCATTTTATAATAAAAGAATCGTAAGGAATCAACAAGATTTGGAAAAGGAGATTAAAAAATTAGATATATAGAATGCAGCGAATCCAGCTACAATATTACACAATAAAATTGCAGCATTGAAATATAAATTAAATAAAATATATACAGATCAAGTTGTTAAACTTTATCAACATACTAAACAATTACAGTTTGAATTCGTGATAAACCTCAAAAATTATTGGCTCACCAACTAAGGAAAATGAAGCCGAAAAAATAATCCATAGGATTAAATCACATAATGGCGAATTGCTAACACAACCTAAAGATATTAAATGAAAGATTTATGCAATATTATAAAAACTTATACACTGCTAAAACAACAGAAAATAAAATAGGAATAGAAGCATTTAAAAAAAATGTAACCTGAAAGGGTTGGATTTACAAAATAGAAAGTTACTGAATGCTGATATCTCGATAAAAGAAATCCAAGAATCTATTAGATCATTAAAAAATGGTAAAAACACCGGGACAGATGTATTGGATCGGAATTTTATAAAAATATTTTATGATCAGATTGTACCACGTCAGAAATCATTATATGAACATATATATACACAGCAAAAACTACCAGAAACATTAAATGAATCTATTATAACACTTTTACCTAAAATAAATAAAGACTTGGATGAACCAGGGTCATTTAGAGCAATAGCTCTTTTAAATACTGATCAAAAGATATTAACTAAAATATTAGCACAAAGGCTAAGCTCAGTTGTTAATAAATTAATTCATCCCGATCAAACAGGATTTATACCAAAACGATACTCTTCATATAATCTGGGACGGTTATTTAATATTATATACTCGAAAAGAGGTATTAAAAAGATCTAGTAGGTATTTTGTTAGATGCAGAGAAAGCTTCGATCAAGTGGAATGGCCTTATTTGTTTTCGGTTATGGAAGCTTTCAAACTGGGAGAAAAGTTTATTACCTGATCAAATTGTTATATACAAATCCGACAGCTAATAACAACAAACCGAATGTTATCAACTAAATTCAATCTATCTCGAGGTTGTAGACAAGGTTGCCCTTTATCCCCTTTAACTGTTTGCACTGGCAATAGAACCGCTAGCTCAGAGGGTGAGATTACATCCGGAAAATATATGGATACGATACTAGAGACACTAAAAATAAAATCTCTTTATATGCGGATGATGTATTACTTTACATCACAAAACCAGAAACTAGTATCCCGAAATTTTGTTAAAATTAATAACTGAATTTGGATCCTACTCAGGATATAGTATCAATTGGAATAAAAGTGAAACTTATGCCAATAACGGTAAATAACTTACACATATTACAAACAATTCCCTTTTAAGATAACAAATGAAAAAATTAAATATCTTGGAATTTTCGTAACAAAAAGATTTGACTCTTTATTTAAATCCCTAACTTCCCACCATTATTGAATAAATTAAATAAGAATTTCTTATATTGGAAAACTTTACCTATTTCAATGTTAGGTAAAATTAATAATAATAAAAATGATTTTTCTTCCACAATTATTTATCTTTTCCAATTAATTCCGATATATCTCCCTAAAAATTTATTTAAAAGGTGGACCTCCCTAATCACTAACGTTCATTTGGATTAAAAGAGCCATAGAATAAATAAAAAAACATTTATGCAAATCAAAAATAAATGAGGTTTAGCACTACCAAATTTTAATGTTTATTTACTGGCAGTCAACATTAAAAATATGAATTTTTGGTTAGAAGAAACAGATAACCAACCAACTTGGTTAAATATGGAAAAAGAAGATTGTTCTCCTTTTGAAATTAGTTCTATAATATTTGCTAATATTAATTTAGCTAAGAAAACTTATAGTGAAAACCCTATAATAGAAAGTGGAATACGTATTTGGAAACAAATAAAGAAAACATTAAAAAAACTAAAATCTATACCACTATCCCTTACCATTGTAAATAATGTTACGTTTTAAACCGTCATGATGGATAAAGCTTTTTTATAATGGAAAAACAAGGGAATTATTAAGATCGGTGATCTCTATAAGGAAAACTCTTTCCTTTCATTTCAAGAATATCAACAAATTTTATGGACTATACTCTCTAAAGATTATTTTAGAGATATTTACAAATCAGAGATTATGTTAAAGCAAATACACAGGAACTTAGAAATAGAAAGACAGAAATTTTAGATGAATGCTCAAATAAACATCCGAATACAGAAAGAATGAGTTCATATATATATATAACATCTATTGGAGGGTGATGTCCCATCAACAGAAATACATAGACAATCTAGGAAAATGAATTCGGCCAAATTATTAGACCAGAAGTATGGGACAAAGGTTTACAACATATACACCATTGTCGTTAAATGCTAACTACTCTCTTATACAGTTCGAAATACTACATAGACTATATTATTCAAAATCTAAACCTACATAACATATTTTCCAAAAGTATCTCCCATATGTGATAAATGTCAACATTTAGAAGCCAATCTGTCACATTCATTACGAACTAGTATAATAATTACAAAATTCTGGATAAAATATTTAGGATAATTTCGAATGTTGTTAATATAATTTTGACTCCTGATTCAAAGTTAATAATACTAGAATACTGGAAACAGACCAATTATAACAATGAATCAAAGAATCTTTATTGAGTTACGGATTAATAATTGGGAAAAAATTAATATTAAAATTTTTGGGAAAAGGCCTTACATCCCCTACAATCAAAATGTGGAATACAGAAATGTCGAGACTCTCATCTGGAGAGATTGAGGCTTGTCCTAATGACAGTTAGATCTCTTCAGAGGGATAGTCTCCATATATTGAATATTTACAGAGTCATAACGGCTCAGTACAAGGGCTTGACTGAGGCCTGAATATTAGAATGGATGAAGAAGTATATATAATAAACCATGCCTATTTCTCCAATGACGGATTAATGATTAACACTCCATTTGCTTTCATATTTTCTATATTATTTATCTCTATCTTTTCTTACTTTATAAAAAAATTAGAAAAGCGTATAGAAGCATATAGTCTTAAATTTTAATATCACATTTGGAGTTTTGTGTGCAGTTTTGGTCGCCCTATTGCTAGAAGAATGTGGAGGCTTAGGAGAGGGTGCAAACGTGATTTAACAGAATGTTACCTGGATTAGAAGCTATTAGCTACAAGGAGAGTTTGGACAAATTTGGATTGTTTTCTCTCAAGTGTTGGAGCTTACGGGAGACCTGATACAAGTATATAACATTATGAGAGCCATAGGTAGGGTAGGTAGTCATCCTTTTTCCCAGGGAGGAAATGTCAAAGACTTGAGGCTGTAGCTCTAAAGCAAGAGGTGCAAAGTTTAAGGGGGTGTGAGGCGGGGGAGGTGTACAGCGGGGTGGAGGCGGGGGGGGGGGGGGGTGGGGGGGAACACCGGGAGAGGTATAAGGCGGGACGGGTGTGAGCGGAGGGTGTGAGGCGGGGGGTGTGGTGGCGGGGAGGAAAGAGCTCGAGAAAAGATGGGGCAGAGGGTTACACAGGGACGACGCAGGAGCCAGCGAGAGATCAGAGGGGAAGGGCTGTAAGCTGACGGTGCGTCGAAGTACTTTAAAGCATGCGCATGTCGCTGTACGTTCTCCGCTGTGATCAGATCTCAGTTTTTCTGTTGGGCGACATTTCGTTCCGGGCAGCCAGTCTAGGCCGAGTCCGGAAGGTGGGTTGGTCGGGCAGGCCTCTTCCCCGTCCCTCCGAAAATTGTTGACTGTTGGAACCAGCCATCTAGAGCTTCCTTCAGCTCAGTAGAGTCTCCAGTTTTCCATTAGGTGACATCGGTGACATCTCCGTGCCTGGGGGCGGGTGGGGGTTGGCGGAGTCATGTCCGTCCCCCTCCGAAAATTTGTGTCTGGTTTGAAACCACCGCCAGCCATCCTTACCTCCCTCCAGCTCCCAGTGAAGACGCGATGGAAACTCCGCCAGCCATGCCATTAAGCTCAGAATCATTGTAGCAACGTTCAGCGACCGGAATAGCTGCATGCTTGAGAGGAATGGAGTGCAGGCTAGAGCACACAAAAGATAAGACCAGTGTGGAAATCATTGCTGTGGGAGAATACTTAAAATAGCACATGCTTAAGGGAAACAGAAACAAAATGAGTTTTAAAAAATATATATGTTCGATAGTAGTAGAAGATATTAGAGAATATTACGCAAAATACGCAATCGCGCGTTGTGCTTAATGCGATCCAATACATAAGCTATTAGAGCAAGGGAGGATGCTGAATATTTCAAAATGTGCAGAGCCAGTCCGTCTTTCACGAGTCTCCATCACCCAAACTGAAGCTCAAAGAAATCAGGTGGAAGTGTGGAAAACTTTTAAAAACAAATGTACAAAATTATGCAGATACCAGAAACTGGATAAGAGACAACAGTCCAAAAAGCATATTCCTGCATACTGTGGGACCAGAAGGACTGCGAATCTTCAAGACACTGACGTTCGAAACGTCAGATGAGAAGATTGAAAGTCATCCGCGACCAATTCTACCTCAATCATAGAAAAAACGAATGAATGAAAGATTCATTTTCAATGAAACGAATGAAAGATTAACTTTCAATAAACGAGACCAGAAACCAGGGCAAAGCATTGAATCGTATGTTGCAGAGCTGAAGCAGCTTGCTAAGACATGCAACTTCTGTGATTGCCTGAAAGAAAGCCTCATTCGAGATCGCATCAACATTGGTATTGCATACCAGTCAACCAGGAAGACATTCGTTCAGAAGAGGAATCGGACACTGCGGGATACTGTGGACATATGCAGATCCTCGGAGGTAACACGACAAGAATGCAGGTCATCGGCGAAGAGCTGACAATACACAAGGTGAAACGATTCAAACCGAAGGAAAAGAAGGTTGATTTTCCTTTGCAGAGGAATCATTAGGGACCAGTCAAGTGCAAGTTCTGTACGAGGATGCACAAGCGCAGGAAGGAGGACTGCCCAGCGTATGGGAAGGACTGCAACAGATGCTGACGACAAAACCATTTTGCCTGCTGCTGCAAGCAGAGGAAGGAGACCACGCAGAAACGGGGTCTGCACAAGGTCGTAGAGTCACCTGATACAATGTCCATTTCTTGTAGAGTCTGCGAGTTGCATTGAGGTCAATGAGGCGGAAACAATTCCTCTTCAGGCCTATTCACTGAGATGCAGGTCGGCACAGAAGCCATCAAGTTTCAGATTGACTCTGGTGCCAGTATTAATGTGATTCGCAAGGATCTTGTACCCAACAAAGAGGACATTAGACGAGAGAAAATAGTCTTAAAGATGTACAATTGATCCAACCTACTGGCAGAAAGCAAGACTAAAGTCATACTCCGGAACAAGATGAACAAGAAGTACAGTGTTCACTTCCTAGTGATAGAGGACCGCTCCTGAGCAGCAAAGCTGCACAACAGATGAAACTCATCACGGTTTACTACAAGAATTTCAAGAGCTTGAATGCTGTTGGCGAGCCTGTCTCATTACTCAAGAGCTACAAAGATGTCTTTGATGACGAAAGGCCGGGGAAACTACCAGGCAAGGTCAAGTTGGTAACTCAGGTGGAGGGTGTGACCCCATCACAGTGTTCTGCAAAACTGGTACCAGTAGCCATGAAAAGAAGGTCAAGAATGGTCTCATGAAGCTGGTCGAGCAGGACATCTTGACTAAAAGTCAAAGAACCAACTGAATGGTGTAGCAGGCTGGTCATTACAGAGAAAAAGGACAGCACAGAGTTGAGGTTCTGCACAGATCCTTACACCCCCTCAACAAAGTCCTGAAAAGGGAGAACCACAGACTACCAATAATAGAGGACGTAATCCCTGAGCTGTCCAAGGCAAAGATTTTCTCCAAATTCGATCTGAAGTCAGGATACCTCCACTGAAGGTTACCATTCGGACTGAAAGTAAGTCCAAAGATCTGCCAGAAGAAGCTGCAACAAGCCCTAGAAGGATTAAAGAGAGTGGAATGTGTTGCAAATGACATAATCCTATTCGGAGTAGGGGACACTGGAGACGATGCAAGACTGCAAGATCTTCTTCAGAGATGCAGAGACAAAGGCATCAAGCTGAACCGGAAGAAGTCAGTAGTGAAAACTACTGTATCACATTGCTAGGACATGTAGATCCAGATCATGGCCAGAAACCGAATCCGAAGATGATCCAGGCTATCCTAGCGATGCTCAGCCCAACCAATCCAACAGAAATCCAAAGATTACAAGGCAGTGTAAACTACTTGGCAAGATTCCTGTCAATGTTGTCGGACACATTCGAGTCTTTGAGAAAGATTGACCCACATGGATGCAGAGTGGGAATGGTCATCAGAACATGACTTGGCAATGTCAAAGATCAAAGAGCTGTTGACAACAGCACCTATCCTGGCGTACTACACACCAGATGGACAGCTGACCATACAATGTGATGCAAGCAAGGCAGGTCTAGATGCAACACTTATGCAGAAAGGAAAACCACTGTCCTATGTGAGTCGAGCATTGACACCAACTTAGCAGAGATATGCTCAGATTGAGAAGGAGGCACTAGCAGCAGTGTTTGCCCTCGAGTGCTTTCATCTGTACACCTACGGACAGAGAGTGATCATTGAGAGTGATCATTGAGAGTGACTACAAGCCATTGGAAGTCATCGTCAAAAAGCGTCTGCATAGTGCACCAAGACGTCTTCAAGGCATGATGATGAAGATGCTACACCATGACATTGAGATCAAATGGGTAAAGGGAAAAGACATGCATCTAGTGTTCTCTCCCGAGCATACCCCTCTGACACCACAGGGTCGACTAGATTCACTGAGGTCAATGTGGTTGAGTCCTTGAGTATGGGAGAGAACAAGGTCAAATGCATCCAAACCCATACCAAGGAAGACGAAACACTACACACCGTTAAGGTAATAATCCTAAATGGATGGCCAGATCACAAAGCAGAAGTCCCAGAGGCATCACAACCATACTTCAATGTCAGAGATGAGTTGAGTGTGCAAGACGGCCTTGTATTCAGAGGAGAGAGAATTGTAATCCCTATCACTCAATGCAAAGATATGAAGGAAACACTCCACACATCTCACCTTGGAGCAAAAAGAACCCTCAGATGTGCTAGAGAGCGCTATTTCTGGCCCGGAATGAACCCCGATGTGAACCAGTTCATTTCAAACTGTGAAGCCTGCAAGACATACGAACAGCAGAATCAGAAAGAAACTCTGATGCCCCATAATCTCCCAGATCGCCCATGGGGGAAAGTGGGAAACGATCTGTTCGAACTTGAGGGAAAGCATTATTTAATCACAGTTGACTATCTATCTAATTTCTGGGAAATAGATAGACTGTATGACCTGACCAGCAGGACAATAATTGTGAAACTCAAGAACCACTTCGCAAGATACGGAATTCCCAGCACTGTGGTAAGTGACAACGGGACACAGTTCGCATCAGAAGAGTTCGCCAAAGTTGCCAGGAAATGGGAATTTGACCATTACACAATTTCTCCCAGACATAGCCAAGCTAACGGTAAGGTGGAATTGGCAGTCAAGGCAGCTAAGCAAGTACTGAAGAAAACCGCTCACTTCAAGACAATGTCTACTTGGCAATACTGGAATTGCGCAACACCCCTGCGCAAGAAATGAACCGTAGTCCTGCACAAAGACTACATGGAAGGAGAACAAGAACGACACTTCCAACTACATCAAACTCCACAAACCGTGGTGTTGAGATACTCACGAAAGAGAGGAAAAAGATGAAGGATTTGCAAGGAAAACAGTCAAAGATCTACAACCAACATGCCAAGGATCTGCCAATCCTGGAAGAAGGTGATGTCGCAAGACTCAAACTCTATAAACTAGGAGATACCAGTTGGCAGAGAACAACAGTTCAGAAACGACTGGATGAGAGATCATACGAAATCGAGACAGTCAGTACTTCTAATCCGATGTAATCGAGTGGATCTGAAGAAGACCGGAGAACTACCCCCAAACATAACTCCAGAGAAACCACCAGACGCGGAGAAGACTGAGGAACCTTTACAACTTCATCTGACACATGAAAAACCAACGCAACATGCATCACCAGAAAAAGATGTAACTCGTGAAACTCATAACACAGAGAAACTAAACAAGTCACAAGTATGGCTATGGTTGAAATTGTGCAATAAGACAGAGCAGTTGTTTTATTCAATTAAGCTAAACCATATTACTGTGGTGTAATATTATGAAAAGTGTTTAGGTTTGCTTTGTTTTGGATCTTTGGAAATGTAATCCCTAAATTTCAAAAAGGAAAGGATGTGACAATAACACACACTAACCCACCCCCCCCCCCCCCCCACACACAGGACACACTCAGGGGGGAGGGGAGGAGGGGGAAAGGATGGGGAGGCGGTAGTGTGGGGTGGGGTGATGAGGGGGCAGGGGGGGGAGAAACGTTGGGGAGGGGACAGAGACAGTGTGCAGAGGGAGGAGGGAGGGGGCAGATGGGAGGGGAGGGGGGAGAGAGAGGAGGGGTTGATGAGAGGGAGGAAGGGGGAGAGAGATGAGGAGGAGCGAGGGGGAGGGGAAGAGAGGGGAAGGGGAGGGTGGATGAGGGGGGCAGAGAAGGGGTAGATGGGAGGGGGTTCAGGTGATGGAGGCGGGAGGAAGGGGGAGGGAGCTGGAGGGAAGAGGCAGAGAGGGGTGAGCGGGGGAAAGGCGAAGAGAGAGTGGTGGAGGGGGTAGGTAAGGGTAGTGGTGAAGAGAAGGGGGACAAAAGGGTAGGGGAAGAAGCGCGGAAGGGGTGTAGAGGGCAGTACCTCATGGGGGGTTAGGAGAGGGGAGGGAGTGGTACGGCGGGAAGAGAGAGTAGCGGCTGAGAGAGAAGAAGAGGGGAAGAGGGAAGGGGAGGAAGGGGGAGAGGAGGGGGGAGAGAGGAGGTGGGAGAGAGAAGGGTAGAGAGAGGAAAGGGAGAGAGGAAGAAAGAGGGGAGAGAGGAGGGAAGATTGGGGTGAGGGGAGAGAGGAGGGGGAGTGGGGGGCAGAAGGGGAGGGGGGGTGGTGGTGGAGTCGGGAGGAGTTGGGTGGATGAGGTTAGTGGGAGGGACGCCTCGGGGAAGGGGAGGGGGAGAGAGAGGATCAGTTAGAGAGGAGAGAGGGGGGAGTAAGGGAGGGGGGGACAGGGCCCGCCTCTGCATCTCTCCAGGAAACTCCAAGTCGAAGCACGCTATACGGCTGGGGGTGGGGGGGCGGAGCAGAATAACGAGTGGTTTGCATCGGGAAGGAGGCCGTGCTGGGGAAGGGTGACCACTGGTCGCTACGCATGGAACATAGCGCAGTAGGCCGCGAAGAGAAAGTTCTTGAAAAGCAAGCCAGGAAGTTCTCGGAAGTGCTCATGAGCGCTCGTGACCTCGGGTGACCTCGGAAGCACTCTGAAGCGCCTTCGGAAGCCGTCGGGATCTGCAGAATAGAGCCCACTCGCTCGTTCTTTCTGCGTGTTTTGAAGAACCAGGGGGATGGGTGGGGGGAGGGTTTTGATGTCACTCCTGGAAAGCAGTGCCCAGCAGGCAGCGCATTGAAAATGCTGTAGCTTGCTGCAAGGAGGAAAGGCATTGTGACGTCATCAGTTCGCTTCAGCAGTTAGACTTTTAAAAGATGTCAGATTGGTGAACAATTTTAGTAAAAAATTCAGGAAATAATGAATCAAATTTTCAGATGAGGGGATTTTCGAAATCATGAGGCAAATCTCTACCGGAATATGTAAAAATGTCACCGTTATCACGTCGGGTTTTCGAGGGGATGTGAATCACATATGAAAACACACACACACACACACACACACACACACACACACACACACACACACACATCCAAGATCAGAGTTTTCAAACTTATATGATGTCACATAGATACAGCACCTTCACCTGTAAGTTCCCCTACAAGTCACATATCAATATTCTTTCAATGTTTCAGTCAAAACATTGAAATCATTACATAACAGCATCATAGAATAATTTTGTATGAACATGTTAATACACAATCAATAATTACACGGCATAAATATTGATATTCACATGTTCATACAAAATTATTTTATTATTATAATAAGAGGACATGAGGGTATTGTAGTTATGTCAACAGTTGAGCATTCGGCAGACCCAAGATGCAGGACAGAATGCCACAGGAGATCCTTTTTTCCAGTGGTTATCAAACTGTACCTCTCCCCCTTCTGTCGTGGGGTAGACTGAGACTGACCCCCCCCCCATGTGTAATCCAAAAATAATTTTTAAATACTGATTTCTTAGATCAAATAATTAAATCAGCATATACTTGTGCATTAAACCACCTCATCCTCATAAGACTAAGCCTACAATATAACTCACATAGTCCATGCAACAGCTTACATTTACATGTTGAAATTATCTTTACTCATACTTACTTTGTTAGCCAAGTATGTTTTGCACCATGCGAGAAAGTTGATTTGCCATAGTCATACTAATAAAAAGCAACAAATCACACAAAATACATTTTAACATAAACATCCACCAAAGTGACTCCTCCACATTCCTCACTGATGGAAGGGTAAACGGTTTCATATCTTACCTTCTTTGTCCTCCAGCGGTCGGGGCCTCTAACCTTCTGTTGATGGGATGATCTTACTACTGTAGCTGGTGGCAGGCCTCCTCGTCGGGGTGATCAAGCTCCTGCAACGGGGGGGAGGGGGGGGGATCTCAGCTCCCTCGCGCCGGGCGATCTACCTCGGGCCGGGGCTAGTTGACGTCATGCGGCTTCTGGAGCTTCCCGACTCGATCTCTCCCGAGACTGTGAGCCCTTAATGTTAAAGTCCGCAGGGGGCGTCGATCCCAGGAAAGGAATCGGCTCCAATGGTAAGTCCACGCCCCGCGGTGGGGCTCAAAGTCAGTCCTGAGCAAGGCCTCCAGCTCCAAGATGTTAGGCCGCAGAGCAACCGGAGATATGACCCGGAAAGGTAAGAGATTGAAACAAAGTTTCCCCCGATCCCCACGCCCACGCCCACCCCCCACATAAAACAATCCGGAGAACATTAACACAAACTTATAAAACACACTAAAAATAACAAAAAAAAAGACGAAAAGGACAGACAGCCTGTAGGCGAGGCTGCCATTGATGCGCCACCCGGCACTTCGATGATTACAATGCCTCACCATTCTGCTCTAGTTTTGCTATCTATATAATTAAAAGTATCATCTTGACCACTTCCTGTTTGCACTTTGCTTTGATTTTAGATAAAATGCTACCACATATGGCTGTGATTTTTTAGCCATATTGCTCAGAGTCCTCCGCTGTGCAGGCCCTGAGGATTTTTCCCATCCATGAAAAATAAAAGACTTATTAGTGTTTAAAAAATCTTGAGAATCTCTCTCCTGTCAACCACTGGCCTGAAGGCCACGCCCCTTCCTGTGGAGGGGGAGGGACTATAAAACCCAGAAATGTGGGTGTGGCTCAGTCTGTCTGCAAAATGGCAAGGGAGAGGTCACAACTCTCTGTGAAACTACAGAACACCGTGAGTATGCAATGTACTTGAATAAATGATTTGTCAGCCCTTAATGAAAATGAAATTAGTTGTTTGGCCTGCCCTGTGCTTGAAAGTGCAATGGCAATGGAAAGGAATGAAAATGCAATGCGCTGTTTGGCTTGGGCCTGCGCTGTGCTTGAAACTGCAATGGCAATGGAAATGAAGTGAAAATGCAATTAGCGGTTTGGCTTGAGCCTGTACTGTGCTTGAATGTGCAGTGGCAATGGAAATAAAGTGAAAATGCAATCAGCTGTTTGGCTTGAGCCTGCCCTGTGCTTGAAAGTGCAATGTCAATGGAAATAAAGTGAAAACGCAATCAGCTGTTTGGCTTGAGCCTGCCCTGTGCTTGAAAGTACAATGGCAATGGAAGTGAAATGAAAATGCAATGAACTATTCAGCCTGCCCTGTGCTTGAAACTGCAATGCAATTGGAAATGAAATGAAATTAGGTGTTTGGCCTGCCTGAAACCACTAATTTTGGCCCACGAGGCCCCTATTAGCCAAGAAACCAGTCCCTTTTGCCCAAAATGCCCGTATTAGCCCAGGAGGAGCATTTTGGCCCAAAAGGCCTGCGCCAGGCCAGGAAAGGTCCAGCATAAGTGCCTTTCACTGAGATTTCATTCAGATTTTTTTTAAAGAGCCCCATCGGCCCATCAGGCCTGTACTAGCCCAGTAGTTCCTTCGGACCATCAGTAAATATTCCCCTTGCAAATATTAAACCTCACCCCAATAATTTTCTCCCTTCATTTGCTCCCTGTGAGATCCAGGCCAGCTCTCCACCCTCTCCCCCTTCTCTCCGAGTCTCTCACCTGTTTTGGGCAGAACTTCTGGCTGTTTCTGAGCTACCAACCCACCAGGCCTGAGTGACTGAGCTGCCAGCCCAAGAATCCATTCGGCCCACAATGTCCTTACTAGCCCTCTGGAAACCAGTCCCTTTGGCCCACAACACCCATACTAGCGCTCCAGAAAGCCCCCCCCCCCCCCCCCCCCCTGCCAGCAATATTGTAATTGGTGGAGTGGTGGAATATTGCGATGGGGGATCAGCCCTCCCAACGGGTCCCACTTAGTCTAGATAGTACAATAAAAATGATGAAAGGACAATGCATGTTTTACCTCATTTTCAGTCTAATTCCATCAAAAATAATTTGTTTGGGATATTTCCCCAACAATGCATTGGCATGCCTTCAGCACTGAGTTAGAATTCCTTCTTACATTTGTCACCTCAGTTTATCCGAGTCACTGTTTTAGGTTTAGGTTTATTATTGTCATATCTACAGATGTACAGTCAAAAGCATTTTTATTGTGAATTATTTTGAATGCAATCCAAACAGGTGAGATATACCACATATAGATATATGTCAGGGGAGGGGGCGGTACAAAGATAGAATGTAGTTGGAGACAGTAAGACGTGGGAGAACTGGGAAGGGGAAGGGGGTGGATACATCTTACCACCCCGCTACCTGTAGCACTATCCCCCACTCCCAAACCCTCCGTCTATACCACATCTGCGCCCAGGATGATGTGTTCCATACCAGGGCATCGGATATGTCCTCATTCTTTTGGATTCCCCTACTCCCAATTCCTCCTTCTACACCGCATCTGCGATGCCCCATACGAGGGCATCGGAGATGTCCTCATTCTTTAGGAAATGGGGGTTCCCTCCTTCCATTACAGATGAAGCTCTCACTAGGGTCTCCTCGATATCCAGCAGCTCTGCTCCCCTCCCCCATTTATAACAAGGACAGAACCCCCTTGTTCTCACCTTCCACCTCATCATCTGTCGCATATAGCGTATAATCCTCCAACATTTTCGCCACCTCCAACGGGATCCCACTACTGGCCACATCTTCTCATCTCCACCCCTTCCTACTTTCCGCAGAGACCGTTCTCTCCGAAAATCCCTGGTCTACTCGTCCCTTTCCACCCAAACCACCCCCTCCCCAGGTACTTTCCTGTTCAACCGCAGGAGATGCAACACCTGTCCCATTACCTATCCCTTCAACCCCATTCAAGGACCCAAACAGTCTTTCCAGATGACGCAGAGGTTTACTTGCACCTCCTCCAACCTCATCTACTGTATCCGCTGTTCCAGATGACAATTTCTACATCGGCGAATCGATGCACAGGCTTGGCGATCGTTTCACTGAACACCTCCACTCAGTCCGTCTTAACCTACCTGATCTCCCGGTGGCTCAGCATTTCAACTCCCCCTCCCATTCGCAATCTGACCCTTCTGTCCTGGGCCTCTCCATTGTCAGAGTGAGGCTCAGCGCAAATTGGAGGAACAGCACCTCATATTTCGCTTGGGTAGTTTACACCCCAGCGGCATGAACATTGACTTCTCCAACTTCAGATAGCCTTTGTTTTCTCTCTCCATCCCCTTCCCCTTGCCAGTTCTCCCACCAGTCTTACTATTTCCGACTGCATTCTATCTTTGTCCCGCCCCCTCCCCTGACATCAGTCTGAAGAAGGGTCTCGATCCGAAATGTCCCCCAGTAACTCTAGCATTTTGTGTCTGCCTTCGATTTCAACCAGCATCTGCAGTTCTTTCCTACACACATAGATATTACCGGTTCAAATGCATTAATCTCAAATTTATTAGATATTACCGGTTCAAATGCATTAATTCTCAACTTTAATAGTTAGAGCAAAGGGGAATAGACTGCGGAATATAGTTCTCAGTGTTGTAGCATACCTGTTCCTTAGACAAAGTCCAATCTCCTCAATGGGGTAGAAGTGAATCGAACAGTACCTATGTTTTTAGAAGAACTATTCAGAAGCCTGATAATGGAAGGATATAAGGTTTTCCTGAGTCTGAAAGTGCCTTTCCTTCAAGCTCCTGCACATACTGCCAGATGAGAGCAGGGAGAAGAAGGAATATTTTTTGATTATATTCTGAAGCAGCATGAAGTGTATGTCGGAGTCAAAAGTGGTAAGTTTGCTTGGGCTACATATGCAATCGCTGGAATTGCTTGAGGTCTTGGGCAGAGCAGTGCCCAAACCAAGTTGTGATGCAACTGACAATATACTTCCTACGATGCATCTGTAGACATTTGTCAGGGTCATTGGAGACATACCATATTTCCTCAGTCTTCTCATGAAGTAGAGGCATTGGTGTCCTTTCTTGGCTGTCGCATCAATGTGGTTGGTCAATGTCAGGTAATTTGTAATTTCTCTATCTCTATCTTGTACTCCATCTTGTCATTGTTCATGATTGGGCCCAACACAGTGGTGTTGTTTGTAAACTTGTAGATGGAATTAGAGTTGAAACGGTCATGAGTGTAAAGGGAGTATAATTGGCGACTGAGAATGTATCCTTGCAGGACACCGGTGGAGAGAGTTGGTTGGAGGAGACCTATCCTCACTGATTGAGGTCTGTGGGTCAGGAAGTGAGGATCCAGTGGCAGAGGGGGGAACTGACTCCTTGGTTCTAGTTTGGAGATGGTTTTCATTGGGATTGTTGTGTTGAAGGCAGATTTTAAGGCACACTTCCTTCATTTTCTTCAGCATGAGGATCATGGTGGTAGTTTGTAACAGGTGGGACCGTCAGAATGAAGTAGCAAGATGTTAACTATGCCAGGTGTAGGAGCCATTTATGTTTATTGTTGGCATATCATATTATTTTGCTGAGATATATCTTGTAGTATTATTTTGGACACTTAGCGATCATTAGATGCACACGGTGGTGTAATGTAAGGTCAGAGGGGACAGGAAGGGGCAGGCACATGGAAGGAGTGCATACAGTTCTCATCAGACCAGGGACAGAGCAACCAGCTACAACTTGCTTGCAGAATTAGGAAAACCTGGTATGTTCATCTCTTTGTTTGTACAACAATCTCAATAAACAGCTAACAAAACTGGAAATAACGACAGGACGATCTGTTCTAATGGTCTGCGTAAGATTACTCCTGTACCTGTACATTAATGGCAACTGGAAAAGAGGATACTGGAAAAGTTGAAAATTTGCCATTACAATTAAGTGAGAACAGGCTCTATGAGTGAAACTGAAACTTGTGAATCATTCAAACGGAACAGGGATTGTTTTAGTTCACAAACCTGACGTCACCATCCCCAAGCAACTGGACATTGTTGCCAGCTGCACTAATGTGACTGACAGATTGGAAACCCCGAAATCCAATGCGCAGGGAGAGTTGGTACGTACACCATTAAACTTTATTGGAGAAGCTATATATGATGCTGCATTGGCAAACTGCTACTATAATGGAATTGATTGATGAATGCTCTAATCTCACAATGATATCAGCTTGTTGGACCATCGTGCTGTCGGCATACGGCTTTCACGTCAACTAATCTTAAAGGCATAGTGAACAAGTATGTCTGTTGACAGTCACAATATGGCGATGTTGGAAAAGATTCTGAAAAGGAAAAGAGGGTTATTAAATACACTGCCAAAGGCCTGGAATTGTTGATTGAAAATTGTCAGAAGACAAGAAACTCGAGATATAAATAAGCTACCAAGTTAAGGAAATGCTGAAAACTGTAAAATATAAGATTAATGTGAACGCATCTCACTCTCCCTCTTCAGTCCCCTATTTCCCCGTCTCCATTATCCTCCCCTCTCCACCCTCTACCAACCCTCCCCTGCTTCATCCCCTCCCTCTCCTCCTCCCTCGTCTCCCCTCCACCATTACCTTGCCATCCCTCTTCCTACCCTTATCCTCCTCCATTCCCCGTCCATCCCCCAGCACTCCCACCCCTTCCTCTTCACCCCTCTCTTCCTTCCCCTCTCCTCCATTCCCCCACTTCCTCTCACCTTTCCCTCTCCTTTCCCCTACCCTCACACTCCCTCCCTCCCTCCCTCCCTCCATAATCCCTCTCCACTCCATACTCCCTGCTCCCCGACTCCTCACCTTCCCCCTATCCCACCCCCCCCCCCCACACTGAAAATTGCGATGTTTTTAAAAAAAATGAAATTCTCAATGAAATTTGTGTTTTTTCTTTAAAATAACCAAAAAACATTGTTAGCTGTTAATGAAAATGAAATTTGATTAAAACAGAGTTCTTTTTAGAATTATATCAATGTCAATGAAAATTGCGATTTAAAAAAATAAATAAATTTGGGTTCCTATTGTGATGTCATTGTGATGTCGAACGTGGTTGACGAGCAGGGTAAGTGGAAAAGTGGTTATTTTTGTAAAGTTTAAAATGTGTATAACTTGGAAAATATACCATCAATCTGTACGAAACTTGTTTCATTTACATCACAGGACAATGGTAAGTTGGCCAAAACGTAGTACTATCGTGTATCGTTTTGGCGGAGTTTTGGGGACACACGCATTCATACAAACATGATGAGAGTTTTAGTAATATACTAGACCAAGAGCAGACCCATTGCACCCGATCCCTACCCGTAACCCCCAACGGGGGGCATGGTTCTCCAACTCAAGCCGTTCCCGAACATTAGATTCCCCCATTGCCTTCCTCAGCAGTGATCTTAAAAGAAAATTCCAATTGCACTTGTCCTGCGTGTTGCAATAGCAATTCCCCCTCCCCCGATCGTCGAGCCATTGTGACATCATAAAATTCCAATTGCACTTGCCCTGCGTGTTGCAGTAGCAATTCGCCTTTCCCTCTCTAGTCGAGCCATTGTGACGTCATCAGCTGAAGCTGGTCAGTTCGAAGTTCAAAGACGTCATAATTTGAAGCTGGTCGGTTTAAAAATTCAAGGTAATTAATCAGTAATAAAGTCGAGAGATAAAGCATAAAAATGTTCAGTGACAGTGATCTCTGCCTCGAGGTGAAAAATCTGAATCAGAATATGTAAAAACTTGTGAAAGTTTGCATTTTTTAAGATTTAATCACAAATAACATATCAAATATAGGATGAAATCCTCACTGAGGCTCAGCGCTGCTAGCTGAGCCATTGTGATGTCATCATTTGAAGATGGTAGTTTTAATTTCAAAGTATTTTATTTTAATCAGTAATGAGTCGAGAATAAGTCGAGAAATAAAGCATGAAATGTTCAGTTAAGGTGCTTCCGGCCCCGACAGGAAAATGTCAACTGGAATTTGTAAAAATGTAATCGTTACCCCGTAGTGTTTTCACAAAGATGTAAAGTCAACCATATATGCACACACATATACACACTAACAAGATCAGAGTTTTAATAAATGTATGATTCGACCAAGTGGGACCCTTTGGGTCCTGTCCCCTCAACGTGCTGTTCCGAGGGGGATGGCCTGCGGAGTCATATATTCATACACTGTCCACCGCCCACACACACACACTAACCCCCCCCCCTTGATATTATATTAATATTCATTCGCTAATTTTCCTCCATCCCCCTCCTATCCACTCACACATAGCCCCGAACTGCACAGGCGCAGCTAGAGAGGGAGAGGGTGATGGGGCATAGAGGGAGTTGTGGACAGAGGGGGGGGCAGAGAGGAAGGGTAGAGAGGGAGGGGGTTAGAGGGGGAGGGGTCTAGAGGGGGAGGGGTGTAGAGGGATGGAGAGGGTGTAGAGAGGGAAGGGTAGAGAGTGCGAGGGGTTAGGGAAGGGGCGGGTGTTGGCTGCACTTTTGAGGCAACTGGGTGGCGGGGAGGGGGAGGGTGCGGGGGGGGGAGGGTGAATAGCCCGAGAGGGGAGTGTGAATAACCGGGGGGGAGGGGGGGTATGTGGATAACCCGTGTGGGGGATTGTGAATAATCCGGGGGGGGGTGAATCATCCTGGGGGGGGTTCATGAATAACCCTGGGGGAGGCGTTAGGGGTATGAATGACCGGGGTGGGTGGGGTGTTTGCTGCCTTTTTTGAGCTGGGGTTGCCTCTTCTCTGCGTTGACCGTAGCGCAGAGAAGAAGCGGCAGTCCAGCTCAACTCCCGCCAGGTCTCACCGTTCCGGTCTCCATGCGTCCTTGATGCCGCGTAATGATGGCCGAGTGCGGGATGTGTGAATAATCCGGGGGTGGTAGTTGCCTTTTTGAGCTGGAGTTCATGATTCTTCTTGGCGCTGGCTGCGCGGAGAAGCAGCGGCAACCCCAGCTCAACTCCCGCCGGCTGCGGCGGCAGGAGAAAAAAGAAGAAGGAGAGAGGGGATGAGGGGTGGGGGAAAGGTGCGGGAGGTGGGTGGGGGAAAGGTCCGAATAACCTGGAGGGAGTAGAGATTGGGAGGGGGGGTAGAGGCAGCACCTACCCTGGCCGTAGAGCCGAGCCAGTGCCTGGAATTCGGCCTGGTTCTCGTACTCATACCCAGCCCTGGCTGTGAAATGTTAGCCGTCAGTTCGACCGTCGCAGTCTCCAGTCCAGGGCCCGAATTCATCTCCGGGCTCGTCTTTTGTTCCATCGGCGTGCATAGCTTTGAATCCGGCGGTGCACGGGGGGGGGGGGGGGGGGCGGGGGGGGGGGGTGGGGGGGGGGGGGGGGGGGGGTGGGGGGGGGGGGGGGGGGGGGGGGGTGGGGGGGGGGGGGGGGGTGGGGGGGGGGGGGGGGGGGGGGGGGGGGGGGGGAGGTGGGGGGGGGGGGGGGGGGGGGGGGGGGGAGGTGGGATGGGGGAAGGGGGGGGGGGGGGGGGGGGTGGGGGGGGGGGCGGGGGGGGGGGGGGGGGGGGGGGGCGGGGGGGGGGGGGGGGGGGGGAGGGGGGGTGGGGGGGGGGGGGGGGGGGGGGGGGAGGGGGGGGCGGGGGGGGGGGGGGGGGGGGGGGGGGGGGGGGGGGAAGGGGGGGGGGGGGGGTGTGGGGGGGTGGGGGGGGTGGGTGGGTGGGGGGGGGGGGGGTGGGGGGGGGCGGGGGGGGGGGGGGGGGGGGGGGGGGGGGGGGGGGGGGGGGGGGGGGGGGGGGGGGGGGGGGGTGGGGGGGGGGGGGGGGGGGGGGGGGGGGGGGGGGGGGGGGGGGGGGGGCGGGGGGGGTGTGGGGGGGGGGGGGCGGGGGAGGGGGGGGGTGGGGGGGGGGGGGGGGGGGGGGAGGGGGGGGGGGGGGGGGTGGGGATAACGGGGGAGGGGGGGGGGGGGTGGGGGGGGGGGGGAGGGGGGGGGGGGTGGGGGGGGGGGGGGGGGGGGGGGGGGGGGGGGGGGGAGGGGGAGGGGGGGGGGGGGGGGGGGGGGGGGGGGGGGGGGGGGGGGGGGGGGGGGGAGGGTGGGGGGGGGGGGGGGGGGGGGGGGGGGGTGGGGGGGGGGGGGGGGGGGGGGGGGGGGGGGGGGGGGGGGGGGGGTGGGGGGGGGGGGGGGGGGGGGGGGGGAGGGGGGGGGGGGGGGGGGGGGGGGGGGGGGGGGGGGGGGGGGGGGGGGGGGGGGGGGGGGGGGGGGGGGGGAGGGGGGTGGGGGGAGGGGGGGAGGGGGGGGGGGGGGGGGGGGGGGGAGGGGGGGGGGGGGGGGGGGGGGGGGGGGGGGGGGGGGGGGGGGGGGGGGGGGGGGGGGGGGGGGGGGGGGGGGGGAGGGGGGGGGGGGGGGGGGGGGGTGTGGGGGGGTGGGGGGGGGGGTCGGAGGGGGGTTGGGGGGGGGGTTTGGGAGGGAGTGTGAACTAACGCGGGGTGGGGGGGGGGGGGGCGGGAGGGGGGGGTTTGAAGGCTGGGTGTGGGGGGGGTGGGGTAGGAGGGGGGGGGTGGTTGGGGGGGGGGGGGCGGGGGGGGGTGGGGGGGGGGGGGGGGGTGGGGGGGGGGGGGGGGGGGCGGGGGGGGGGGGGGGGGTGGAGTGTGGTCTTGTGTGTGATATGTGCCGTGTGGGGTGGGGGTGGATTGGTGGGTGATGGGGAGGGGGGAATAACCCGGGGGAAAAACCCGGGGGGGGGGGGGGGGGTGAGTGATCGGGGGGTGACGTCACTTGAAGTGCGTGGAAGATTCTGTGTAAAACGGCTCGGAGCCGATCCAGTGGATACTGATCGTTTTAAATTCAAAATGTTTTGATCTTTTTAAGTCGAGAAATAAAGCATAAAATGTTCAGTGAGGGTGTTATCTGCCCAGAGGGGATAAATGTGAATCAGATTATGTTAAAATGTTATCATTACCGGGTAATGTTTTTGCAAAGATGTAAAGACACCCACATATACACACATACAAGATGAGACTTGTACTCAAGGATGGGTCTGGTAACTTTTATACACAGCTGTGTCAGAACCCTCTCCCTGGCCCCTATCGGTTTGAATCCTCTTTAAAGCACCTTACAATAGTGGGGTTTAATCACTTTATCCCTCACAATATGATATAATATGAAATGATGTACTAGACCGTGGGACCCCCGTCGGGCCCCGTTTCCCCAACGCAAAATTCCACCACTCACCCGTTACGCCAACGCAACCCGTTCCCCCAACACAATATTCCACCATTCACCCATAGCCCCCAGCTGCGCAGGCATACACTCCCCCCTCCTCTTCACCCTCCCTTTTCTCTCCCCTCTCCTTCCCTCCTCTACACCCTCCCTCACCTCTCCCTCCCACTCCTTTTCCATACCATCAGTCACTCCCTCACCTCTCCCCTATCGCACTCCCACACTAAATGTTTTAAATAATATTTTCTCTTCCTTCACCCCCCCACCCACTCCTTCCCTCTCCTTACAACAATGTATAATAATCTCATTGCACTGGGTGGAAGACTGTTGAAGGGCAGTTTATGTAAATGAAATCCCATTGTGCTGTCATTATTGGGTGGAGCACTGTTCACGGGCAGTTTATGTAAATGAGATCCCATTGTGCCAGTGCAGTGTTCAAGTCATTCTTTCTCAAATTGGATTTTGTAACGGTGTGGTTATCTGATGTTGGACAGCAAATTACACATTCTATTGCTGAAATTGCCATACAACAGTGTGTTGTCAACTCAGATGACATTGCACCTGATGACAGTCTTTCATCATAACCTAGATCAAGCCATAAATCTAGTTCTTCATCACATGCATTTTCATTGTCCTCTGCTCGCATTAAAAATCAGGCAGAAAAGGCTGCTCTCATGGAACAGGTTGCTGCTCTGAAGGAAAGGCATGAGCTTGAGGCACAAGAAGAACAATTGAAAAGAAACAAAGAATAGCTGGAACTAGAGATTGAGCTGGCAGCAACCAATGCAAAGATCAATGTATTTGAGGCCATGGGAGCAAGAAGCAGCTCCACAGTATCTGATGGGATGAGCTCTTATTTGAGAAAAGGAACTGCTCAAAAATAAACAGCAACTAAATTAAATCCACAGGCAAATTAATACTTACCTGATCAAATGCAACACAGAATGTGTTGATGGAACTGAAATCTCTCCCAGCAGCAGGTTGTTAGGCCAAAACAACCAACTGATGGACCATCTGTTAGAGCTCATGCTATGACCCATCTAACTCAATACTCTCTTCAAAGGCAAAATGTACAGACATGTGCAAAAGAATGTGCAGGAGCATGTTAGCACTACCAATACACTCTCTTCTACGTTTACCACCAAGAGACATTCCTGTTTATGATGGTGATCCTTTGCAGTTTGAAGTTTTCATCAGGGCATTTGAGAGAGGAGTGAAAGAAGCACTAATGATTACAGTGACTGCTTGCATTTTCTAGAGCAATACACACGAGGGCATCCAAAAGACATAGTCCGCAGCTGCCAACATTTGCCTTCAGCCCATGGCTATAAATGAGCAAAAGATCTGCTTTAAGAACATTATGGTAATGAACATAAGATTGCATCTGCATATGTGGTCAAGGCATTTGTCTGGTCAGTGATCAGAGCATAGGATGTGAAAGCATTGCAAGCGTTCTCATGGTTCCTTAGAGGTTGTTGCAATGCAATGGAACATCTCACCTATATGGAAGAAATTAATGTTGCATCCAATATGAAGACCATCCTTCCAAAACTGCCTTACAAGCTCAACTGAGGAATAGGGCATGTCAGCTATAGGAGCAGCGTAGAGGTTGAGCTAGATAGTCTGACCTGGTAAACTTCATAGATAGACAAGTGAAGATACTGTCAGATCCACTTTTTGGAAACATTCAGGATGCTAGGCCAATTGCAACTGTCAAAAGCTCTAGCTTTGCTAAAGCAAGAGAAAGGTCAAGATCAAGAGGAAGCAGTTTTGCAACAACTTTAATACCTGTAGAAGCACCTGGGCAAGAAGATCTGACAACAAATGGAATGAAAATAAATGCATCTACCACCCAATTCTCAAGGTTCTTGTTTGTTTTATAATAAAAGTAGTCACACATTGGGACAGTGTCCACAGATCGGGAAGAAGAGGCACAGACAAAAGGATAGACTTCTTAAAGGAGAAGGGAGTCTGTTTTGAATGTTTGAAAATAGGACAAATGAGCAACGACTGCAAGAGTCATTAGACTTGTGATGTGTGCAACCAAAAATCATCCTGAAATACTTCACATTGAACAAAAGGACAAAGAGAAGAAACCAGAATATACAGAACAGAATGAGAAACCAATTGTAAGTAATGCTCTTTTCTCACGTTGTATGTGCGGGCATATTGGGGCCAGTGATGAAGCCTGCATCTTCTCCATTGTACCAGTACAGGTAAAGAGCCACAAGGGGGACACAGTGTTGCAAACATACGCATTTTAGGATCATGGAAGTTACTCTAGCTTTTGCACAGAAAGCTTTATGGAAAGACTGAACATTACAGGACAAAGGACCAATATTCTCTTGCGTACCATGAACCAAGTGAAGCCTGTGATCAGTCATCATATCTCAGGTTTGCAAATATCTAGTCTGGACAAAGACGATTTTATTCAACTATCTGATGTGTTCACACATAAGACTATGCCTGTTTCCTAGCTAACCATTCCCAGACAGGAAGACATGATACAATGGCCTTACTTGAAGGATATCATGATTTCTGAAATAGACTGGCATTGACCTATTCATCGGGACAAATGCTTCAAAGGCATTGGAATCTTGGGAGCTGGTCAACAGCCAAGGGGATGGACCATACGCTGCGAGGACCCTACTGCGGTGGGTCATCTATGGGTCCCCTGAGAGGAGACAACGACAGCAGGGATGAAAATGGCTGCCATGCTGCTGCTGTCAATCAAATACCCATTGTAAACCGAGAGGAGCTACTGGTCAAACAATGCAATCATGACTTCAGTGAAAGAACCAGCAAGGAAACCGAGGAAATGCCCAGAGAGGATGTAAAATTCTTGGATATTGTGAATCGCTCTGCAAAGATGAAAGATGGACACTATTGTCTAGACTTACCTTTCAAACAAGAAAACACCAGCATGCAAAATATTGCATTGCAGAGCAGCTCATCCAGAGCCTGAAATGCAAGATTGGCAAGAATGAGAAATTTCATGATGAATATCTTGCCTCACAGAAATGATTGAAAACGTTTAGGCTGAAATGGTACCAGTGGACAAGCTGAATCAAAGTGATGGAGAACTCTGGTACATCCCTCATTATGGGATGTATCACTCAAGGAAAGGAACTTTAAGGGTGGTCTTTGACTGTGGTGCAGTCTTCAAAGGAACATCATTTAACTGCCAACTGCTGCAGGCTCCAGACGTTACAATTACAATATTTTACTTCGGAGTCACGTGAGTGACTACGTGAAGACCCCGTCCAGCACGCATGCGCGACATTAGCGTTCATGCAGTGCACCCGCGACGAACGGGGAGTTCAAGGCGCTCTCGCTACAAATTGAAAAGTCGGGCCGACAGGTAAGTTTTACCGTGGCCGTGTGCCTTTTTCTCAGTGGTCTGCTTGTTTTCAGAAAGAATGAGCAAGACCAGAGGAAAGAAGTCTGCAGCTCGCCCCCGTTCGTCCTCCGTTGAGGAATGCTCTTTGGAGGGGGGGCAAGAGGCGGCGGGTATAACTACCGAGCCGAGCCCAGCACCGCTCGTGCTGCCTGAGCAGCGGTCTGGAGGTACCTGCAGCCAGAACCGGGCGGTAGTTGTCGACGATTCGGATGAAGATGCCACACCGCTCGAGAGCGACACAGGCCAGCCGCCTAAGCCGCATGGAACGGCTTATGGAGCAATTGCTTCAGCGAGATCTGCTGAGAGAGCAGCAGCAGACTCGCCAAGGAGCTCAGGAACTCCCGCAGTGCCCTTTACGGCACTGGCCATTGCTTCACCTTCTTTTGAAGGCAGCATTGGCGACCAGGTCTGGGCTGGTCAAGAAGAGGGGTCACTGGCTGAAGATGTCGGAGTACGCAGGGTGTACAGGATCAGGAAGAGCTGCTGGGTGTGGTCAACCGCTACGTGGCCATTCCACAAGCGAGTCGGCCGTTAGAGCCGAAACTTGCAGCCAGCATTAACCACCTGTCCTCAAAAACCCCTACAAGAACAGGTGGTCAATGAGCTCTTGAAACAATATACAGCCCCAGTAAATTGTACATCATTGAATGTACCAGCTGTAAACAGCCAAATTTGGGGACATTTGGGGCAGAACATCAGGAACCTGGAGTTGAAGCTCCAGAAAATCCTTAAACTACTAACTGCAGGAATAACATCATATGCTCGGTCCATTGATGGTGTGGACATCTCCACAAATCAGCAAGACACATTAGCTCTGCTGTGCACCACTCAATATGAAATAAAACAATTTACGGAAGGAAATCATCAAGCCTGCCCTCAACCCTAAATTTGCGGGACTTTGCAAAACACCGGGTTCAGAACCTCCTATTCTGCTCTTTGGGAAAGACCTTCCAAAAAAGGTGAAAGACCTAGAGGAAGAATCCAAGACCTTTGGTCTCGTGAGGGCAGGTTTGGGACCGAGCAGACCTAACAAAACCCAGGCGGCAGTTACCCCATGGCGTCCACCAGTCGTCGACCTCACTATGGGACCGGTGAAAGCTCGGGGTCCGCAACCATTCCCCGTAAGCCTTTTTTAGGCCAGGGCCCAGAGCGGACCCCATGGAAAATGCGCCACCCCCAACAACATCAACATCAACCCTCTACAGCCCAGCAGACGCCTCATCGCCCAGCGAAGAGGCAGAAGAAGCACCAATAACCATGGAGGTAGGTGGGTCTGGTTCCTCTCAGCATATGAGCAGTAGGGGCTCTATACTAACAGGGGGAGATTGCACTTGTTTTTGGATGCATGGGAATCCATCACTAATGACAAGTATATACTCAGCAGCGTTCATGGCTACAAAATTGACTTTGTTCATGAAAACATTCCGCCAGTTCAGCATATACCCCAAAGGGTATTCACCCTCTCAGTAAAAGAGAAACAAGCTGAACTGATGAGGTTACAAGCAAAAGGTGTAATTGAAAGAACAAAACATGAACCTTTGGAATTTGTGTCTAATATTTTCACTAAAATTAAAAAAGATGGTGGACGTCGCATCATCATTGACTTAACTACTTTAAACAAGGCTGTCAGGTATATACATTTCAAGATGGATACTTTTGAAACAGCCAGACTATTGGTTTCTAGAGGGTACTTTCTAGCAAGCATTGATTTTAAAAGATGCCTATGACTCAGTACCCATACACAAGGAGCATCGTAAATACTTAAAATTTATCTGGATGAAACAGCTATGGCAATTTAAAGCCTTACCAAATGGGCTAACCTCCGCTCCAAGGCTGTTCACTAAAATCTTAAAACCCGCCTTGGCATTATTGAGGAAACAAAAGCATATAGTCATGGCGTATTTAGACGACATTTTAATAGTAGGGAAAACCTTGGAGACAGCCATTTTGGCAATAGCAGCCACCAAACGTTTGTTTGAAACTTTGGGGTTTGTCATACATCCAGATAAATCCATTTTTACACCGTCCACTGCCATGGACTATCTTGGATTTACGATTGATACTGTTCGCCTGATTGTAACTCTGCCGAAGGGGAAAGCATCAGAATTGGCACTATCATGCAACAAACTCATGAATAAACATCAGCCAACTATACGGGAGGTAGCCAGAGTTATTGGCAAAATGGTAGCAGCTTTTCCAGCTGTACAATTTGGGCCTTTGCACTATCAAAATTTGCAAAGAGCAAAAGTGCATGCACTAAAGCAAAACTCAGGTCACTTTGACCGAGCTATGAGTTTAACTGCTGAATCCATTCCAGAGTTACAATGGTGGGCAAGGAACGTAAGGCTCAGCTCCAGTCCCATAATAATCACCAACCCAGTATTAACCATTCAAACGGATGCCAGTGCTTTGGGCTGGGGAGCAACTAACATGCAATCCAGCACAGGGGGCAGATGGACTAAATTTGAATCATCTTGCCTACAGACACGGGGTATCAACTACTTAGAAATGTTGGGTGCGTTTTATGGGTTAAAAGCATATTCATCTAATACGCATCATGCACATGTCCGGTTGCAATTAGATAATACCACGGTGGTGGCTTTATATCAACCACATGGGTGGTGTAAAGTCGATATCGTGTGACAATTTGGTCAAACCTAATCTGGCAATGGTGTGTTGAAAGACATATTTGGTTATCAGCAACTTACCTACCAGGTAAGCAAAATACAGTGGCAGACACCAGGTCACGCAGATTCAATGATAACATCGAATGGATGTTAAATCCCAAAATATTTGCTGAAATTACAAAGCAATATGGCACACCAGATATCCAGGCTGAATCACCAGGTACCAACGTATGTCGCTTGGGAACCAGACCCTGAGGCAGAAGCAGTTGATGCATTCTCGCTGCATTGGGGGAAAATGTTCTTTTATGCTTTTCCTCCCTTTTGCCTCATCAGTCGGGTATTACGCAAGATTCAATTGGATTCCGCTTCAGGAATCTTGATAATACCCGACTCGCCTACACAGCCATGGTTCCCAGTGGCCCTCGACATGGCTGTTGAAACACCGTTGGAATTCCCCAGCAGTCGAGAGTTATTAATCCACCCAGTGTCAGGCATTAGTCACCCGTGCCATGACAGAGTCAATCTCCTGGCTTGCAGATTCTAAAAAGACCTCTAATGGGCCTGGGACTGTCTGAGGACGCCATCAACATGATGACCGCATCCCACCGGGAGTCCACCAGGAGACAATACCTGACCAACATAAGAAAATGGGAACGGTATTGCTCCAAAACAGGAACTACCTACACTACAGCTACAGCCACCAGTGTTGTGGAGATTCTGGTTGGATTACATCGGGAAGGACTCGGCTACAGCGCCATTAATACAGCCAGGAGTGCGTTGTCAGCTTATTTGGTTCCAGCAGCAGGACAACTGACTTTGGGGTCCCATCCACTAGTGGTCAAAAATCATGAGGGGCATTTTTAACACCAATTCCCCTAGGCCTAGGTACACTCAGATCTGGGATGTCAGCATTGTACTGACGTACCTTAGGGGATGGCCACCACCCAGGTCACTCACGCTGGAACAACTTACACTGAAATCAGTCATGCTCATGGCATTAGTGTCAGCTCAAAGGGTACAGTCCCTCCACCTTCTGAGGCTGGACAGCATGACAGAGTCATTGGACTGTATCACATTTCACATTCAGGGACTGGTCAAACAAACTAGACCAGGTACCACGCCGCCAGTAAATGGAGTTCCGGGCATATTCGCCTGACCCACGGTTGTGTGCCAAGACCCATCTCGCCAATTACATAGACACAACATACAACTTAAGAGGGAGAGAAAAAGCCTTATGGATAAGCCACAAGAAGCCTCATGGTCAGGTGACGAGCCAAACCATTTCAAGATGGCTCAAGCAGGTGCTTAAGTCCGCGGGAGTCGATACTAATGTTTACAAATCTCATTCCACCAGGGCTGCATCTACGTCGGCGGCTAGGCGAATGGATGTGCCTATGGACCATATTCTGGCCAGAGCAGGATGGTCCTCGGAGAGAACTTTCCAAAGGTTTTTATAATAAGCCGCTGGCGGAACCTGCTACATTTGCAGACAGAATTTTAGAGTCTGCAGCTAATATTTAATTTAAGCCGGGGGAGCTCTCTGTTTTTTGTTATCATTAATAAACCTTTATTGTTCACAAACAGGCTATTGTTGATTGTATAACATGCTTCCTCCCTCTAAGGTCTTCAGGCAGTGAGTGAAGCATGGTTCGGATTCACAGAGCTTTGAAGTCTTCACGTAGTCACTCGCGTGACTCCGAAGTAAAATAGTAAGATTAAATGAGAACTTACCAGTTCGAAGTTTGATCTGTATTTTATGAGGAGTTACGATGAGGGATTACGTGCCCTCCGCTCCCACCCTCTATTATACAGATCAACTGGTAATTAAGTTCTTATTTTTTCTTTACTATATTTATTTCAATTGTTGTGTTTTTCTGTGAATCCACACCGCTGCTTTGAAGAAATGTCGCGCATGCGTGCTGGACGGGGTCCTCACGTAATCCCTCATCGTAACTCCTCATAAAATACAGATCAAACTTCGAACTGGTAAGTTCTCATTTAATCTTACTATTTTATTCCATGTCATTTGAACCTCAGTGAGGCTCAATCGAAACTCCGTTTCCACAGCCATACAAACAAAGACAATTCCTACAAAACATACAAACAATTCAATTTACACAAACATCCATCACAGTGAATCTCCTCCTCACTGTGATGGAAGGCAAAGTATTTTCTCTCCTTCAACCAACTCACTCATTGGAGTTCTCATCAGATTCAGACAAGAACGGGTTGCTTTGATGGCTGACATCAAAGCAATGTTTCATCAGATCAAGGTACCAGAAAAGCATATTGACGATCTGTGATTCTTGAGGTGGCCTGAGGGTGATGTGCAGCAAGATTTTGTGGAATGTACATCTTTTTGGAGCCGTGTCGTAACCATTTGCGCAAACTTTGCTTTAAGGAAGACTGCTGAAGACAACAAAGCTCACTTTCTAGCAGAGGTGACAAACACAGTAAAGAACAACTTCTATGTAGATTATTGTTTAAAGTCCATGTCTTCAGAACAGGAAGCAGTTCAAATGGTAAGAGACCTGACTGCCCTCTGCCGAAGGGGAGGATTCATGCTGTCAAAGTGGATCAGCAACAGCCATGCTGTATTGGCATCCATTCCACAAGAAAACAGAACCAAGGAGACCAGGGAGTTGGACTTGAACAAAGATGATCTGCCAATGGAAAGAGCACTGGGATTGCACTGGTGCATTGAAACTGATGTGTTCAAGTCCAGAATTGCGGCACAAGAACCACAATACACAAGGCGGGGCATCTTGTCCGTGGTTGACTCTATATACGACCCTTTAAGATTTCTAGCACCATTTTTCCTGCCAGCCAAGCTGATTATGCAGGAGCTATGTAAGAAAAGACTCGGATGGGATGAAAGCGTACCCCAAACCTTCTCTCAGAGATGGACAGGATGGTTAGCAAATCTCAACAAGATGGTCGAAGTTAAAGTGGACCGGCGCATGAGGCCTACAAACTTTGGCGAAATCATATATGCACAGCTGCACCACTTTTCAGACGCCAGCGAAAGTGGCTAAGATACTGTTTCATAACAAACTGTTGTGTGTAAACGACAGCGGGGAAGAACAAAAAATGGCAGACTTGCCCTTGGATAGGATTCTACCAGATCAACCTCCCTTTACAGCTGTAGGGGTAGACTACTTCTTTCCTATAGAGATCAAGAGGACGATGTTTTGTTAAAATGTATGGTGTAATCTTAACCAGCATGGCAAGCAGGGCAGTACAACTTGAAGTTGCATCTACACTTGACACAGACTCCTGCATCCATGTATTATGAAGATTCATCTGTCGACGAGGTCAAGTTTCATCTTTAAGATCAGATAATGGCACAAATGTTATCAGAGCGGAAAGAGAGTTGAGAGAAGCATTCAATGGCTTGAATCAGGACAAGATCCAGAGTGCTATGCTTCAGCGAGGGATAAGGTGGTACTTTAACCCCCCAGCAGGATCCCATCACGGCGGTGTTTGGGAACAATTGATCCGCATGGTTCGAAATGTGCTGCGCTCTGTTCTTAACCACCAAGTTTTGGACGATGAAGGATTGCAAATTTTAATTTGTGAAGGTGAAGCAATTTTAAATGCTCGACCCATTACCAAGAGTTCTGATGATCCAATGGACCTGGAAGCACTCCCAACAAACCATCTTCTTCTGTTGAAAGCCAAGCCAATACTACCCCCTGGACTCCTTGTAAAGGAAGACGTACATTAAACACAGATGGAGACAGATGCAATAAATGGCAGATCTCTTTTGGAAACGGTGGACACAAGAATACTTGCCTCTAATCCAAGAATGACAATGGTGGTCAAGGGTGTAAAGGAAAAGAGGGTGGTTGTAACGTATAGATCTCCTTTTTTATTTATAATTGTTTCATTATATACATTGGACAATTTTACTTCTGAGTCACGTGAGTGACAACGTGAAGAAGCCCCGCCTGGCGCTTGATCGGCATTACGTCAACGCTGACGGCAGAGCAAGAGCTGCAGAGGCAGCTCCTCTACAGTGGTAGGTACGGGCCCACAGGTAAATGCAGTTGAAATACCTACAGGGCATATACAAACTCCGTGGCTGGTGTATAGAGCCATCAGGAGTTAAAAAGAAATGGAATTTAAAAGCAAACAATAAAATAAAAGTTAAAATGAAAAGAAAATACTCCGTGTGGAAAAAACAGAGTTTAAAAAGCGTCCCAGGACAAAAAAGCTTTATGGCTTAAAAATTAATGGAGAAAGACTCCAAAAATAAAAAATTCAACCAAAGGGTTTAAAAAGGCCCAGAATTTTCCCAAAAACAGACCCTGAGGTGTTTCCATATATTAATATATATATGGTGGAATTTATTGATGTGGGAATATCTACCTCAGATTGTTTTGGAGGTAGTCTCCTTGAGGGAAAACTCAGGAGTAACCAGGGCAGTAAAAGAATATGAAAAAAACTGACCCTAAAGGTGCATTGATATTGGTGGCTGGTCAAAAAGTACCCACCACAGCACAAATATATATACAGGTGTACTAGGTACGATACCTGAATGAAGGAGTGAGGCCATGGAAAGTAACCATGGAAACCAAAATTAATTGGTCTCTCACCAAAGCTGTTATGGTTGAAACAGCAGAGTTATTGATAAAACATTTTATGTTTTATTAAGGTATCAACGGTGAATCCGAGTATGGTACCCATGTCTCAATTATATGGAGACATAAGGAAATATGACTTCAAAGTATTTCAAGCTGGTGCGTGGCATCACTACTTATGTAAAACAAAGAAAACATTTAAAATAAAAAGACAAATTGCCATTAGTTTATGGAGCTCAATGGGATAAATATATATATATATGTATGTATATAAGTGTGTGTGTGTATATGTATGTGTGTGTATATGTATGTGTGTATATATGTATATATGTGTGTATATATATATATATGTGTGTATATATATATATGTGTGTGTATATATATATATGTGTGTGTATATATATATATGTGTATATATATGTATGTGTATACATATGTGTGTGTGTGTATATATATATATATATATATATGTATATGTGTATGTGTATGTGTATGTATATGTGTATGTATATATATATGTATATATATTATTGTTATTGGGACCAAATTTGCACTTTAGATTTGCAGGTGAAAAACAGATCAAGTTATGTTAAACTCCTGATTATTATGGAGTTAACCTGCCTCAGGATAAATCAAAGACATTGATTACAAAGGAAAGACTATTAGTCATTAAACTTTGGAAAAATTATGATCCAATGTAAAGATTTGATAATGGATCAAAACAAAGGCAGGAGTATGATAAATAAATATTTATCCAACACAGCCTTATGTGAACCCATATGATTGGGAAGAAAAGGCTTCATGTACATTGAAGAGGTGCAAAAACTTTTTACAGAAGAAGTTGATTAAATCTCCAATGTGGGAGATTACAGGTGTGTTATGATCAATGATATGGCATAACAAGAGATTGATTTATTTTAATGTGTAAAGAATCTACAAAAAAATTGTAGAAGGAATTGGTTCACCTGTATAGGAAAACCTAAAATTTGATTTTAGGTTTGCACCCAAAATATCTCCAATAAAGAAGAGGTACGCAAATTTGTATCATAAATTTCCCATGGGAAAAAGAAGATGTGGTGGTAAAGCCATACAAGACATCATTTTAAATACACTTTTACAGTGTAAAAACATTTTATTAAAATGGACATCTTCAACATTGAAAAACAGTTGTTATTAACAAATTATTAATCATTACTATAAGACTCGAAGGATTGGTATTTAGTACCAATTTATTATCATATTTACAGGTGCTTGAAATTAATTAGAATGGGTCAACTGTGCAAGTTAAGACATTGTCTAATCGATTAAACTCAGTTCTAGCCTGTTCACATAATTACTGGAACAACAATTGCACTGATAAGAAGATCAGCACTTGCACTAATGAGGACATGGTCATGGTTTATCTTGATCACATTTTAATTTGGAAGGTTGATCAGGAGTCAGCTGCAAATTAGTGCAGCAATTACAAGCCTGTTGAGAGGCAAGGGTCCTGGCCCATCCAATACAAACTATGTTTTAGGCATTCATAAACATTCCTAAATTACTATTCTGGGTTTAGGAGTAATTCAGCACCATATGAGGGGGGAAAATGTTTTCCAAGATACAAATGTCTCATTGCTTTGCTGACAAACTTTGTCCCTCCATCAGAGAAGGAGCTTAGGTAAAAGAGTAAAAAAAGCTCCAAAAAAGGGAAAACACAAGCATTATAAGAGTATGCAGGCCTTTTTGACAGGCCTATGCAAATACCAAAGGATACGTTATTAGAATAAAAGTGGTGGATAGAAAAGGTTCCACAAGCTGCTTTAAATATATAAGCTTAGCAGCCGTTGCAAGCTGAAGCAAGTATTATCGGATGGTGGATAGCTTCTGTGATTATTTGGGTTAAGATAAGAATAATATCTATTCTTATCACGTTAATATTTGATACGTCCCTTGTTTAGGGGACTACGGACAATAACACCAGGGAATTGCAAATGGATTGTCCCAAGAAATTTTTCTCCAAACATTTGTATTAATTATTGGAGTATCAGGAGCTTTTTATGGATTAAATGCCTATTGTTCCATTATGAAAGTGTGCATGTCGTATCAGGTGAACAATACCACGGCTGTGGCATATATCAATCACATGAGTCAAGTAAGATCATTATCAAGTGATTATCTGGGTAACCAGATGTGGCGTGTTCTAAAAATGTTTTAGTCCGCTGTTTACCTCTAAGGAAGAGACAATGTTGTCGCAGACAACAAATCAGGGGAAAAACATTGTCAGTAATATGGATTACTTACCATTAATCTGGTTGTATCCAGATTAAATCACCGATCTCTCAAATGTTCTCGTGGGAAAACCGAGAGCAGGAGCGGTGGATGCATTTCGCTAAATTACATGAGGAAAGATGTTCTTTTATGGTCCTCATTTTTGTCTGATAGGGCAGTGTCTGATGAAAATGTAGCAGGACGCTGCCAGGGGCGCATTGGTGGCCCAAACCAGACTTTCATGGTTCTCATTAATGTTGAGAGTGATGTTTGAACCAGTTATGATGACTCATAGTTGCAGTAATTTATTGTTGTACAAATTCATCCAGGGCATGAAGATATGAATTTGGTTATCTGCACGTTTGACCAGACCATTATAACAATTTGACGGTCAAAGAGGTCTATGAATGTTTTAACTAATATAACAATATAACAATTATATACAAAAGGAATGTTATACCTGCAATTTGGAGAAATAGTTTAAAAAACAATATTTTGTTTATAAGAAATTCGAAGTCTTTTGCATACAGTAAAAGTTATTTTATCATATTAGATATATGGGAGTTCCTTGTGGATTGCATTTTTTCTCAGCATCTAAGTGATAGAGCCAATAATAGAGCTCATAGTGTTTATCGTCCTATTTAGGACAAATTGCTGACCAAGAATTTATCGGGGCTCATTCGTAATATCCCGATATGAAAAAGGGATATATATATATAATCTGTCCAAAGTTGAAATACAGAAGTTGGGAGATCAGCATAGTCCTGATTTGCCTTGGGCAATGGACTCCAATTCTATCAATGATTCAAAAGATTAACATTGAAAGTGATAATGCTCATGACTTTAGTGTCAGCATAGGAGTGCAAACATTGCAAATGTTACGTTATATAATTGCATGTGGCTACAGATTACATTATCTTATATGTTTATGAATTTACCAAACAAAGCAGACCAGGAAGAGCTGGAACCAAGGTAAAATTTAAGCATATCCTGTCGGTCAAAAATTGTGTGTGGAGCAACATTGACTCAATATGTTAAAGTAGGTAAGAGTCTCTGTAGTGGTGAGACAGCACAACTTATTACACACAAAAACCACATTAAGTATCAGTAAAAAACTGATGGTTCTAGATAATTATATTCTAGATGGTTAAAAACATGTTTAAAAACTCAGTGGAACTAGACATTGAGATGTGGAAAAATCACTCCATTAAGGAGGTAGATACATTCACAGGAATGGCACAGGATGGGCCACTTGAGCAAAGATTCAAGGCCGCAGGAGGGTGTAAAATAAATATTAAAGTTACAAGGAACCAGTCAACCAGGATTGGACACGGAGTGTTGGGTTCTCTGTAATTGTTGCTTTGTTTATACTATCAAATTATGTTATCAATTGATATTTTGGTGATAAATTTGCCTTTCAATGGAAAGGGCATTACTTTCATTCTTTTATAATGGGAAAACATTTATCACATAAACTGAGGCAATGTTTGGGAAAAAATGTGTTATTTGCTCATTACTGTGTTGATTGAGCCAGATTGTCGTATGGAATGAGTCTACGACATAAAAAACACAGAAGCTACAAAATCTTCACATAGTCACTCATGTGACTCCGAAGTAAAATAGTAAGATTAAACGAGAACTTACCAGTTCGAAGTTTGATCATTATTTTATGAGGAGTAACGATGAGGGATTACGTGCCCTCCACTCCCGACCCTCTGTTCTATTGGGTCTGCGTAAGATCATTCCTACTGTACCTGTGTATTAATGGCAACTGGAAAAGAGGACACTGGAAAAGTTGAAAAATTGCCATTACATCAGGAATTAATCGATAAACTGCAGTAAAGTTCACTGATCCATATATCTGCTTTTTTAAAGGCTATGTTTCAACTATTCTCAGTGCTTAACGTTAATATTTATGAACTAATGTAGAACAAATTCATTTTAATTCATTCTATATAAATTTTTTTACAGATCAAGCATTTAATTTTAATAAGCTGCAGACCAATAATCTTGGGACAAAATATGATTATACCTCAATTATGCACTATGGCAGGTGAGTCTGAAACCAACTGTCATGTCAAGTCTAGTCAAGTTGAGTTTATTGTCAGGTGCACAAGTATGGGAGATATAGATACAATGAAAATCTTGCTTGCAGCAGCATCTAAGGCACACACTCTGAATGTATCTGCGTATAGAGCGAAACTTTGCTTCAGTATAGTACCCAGTTGCTGAGATTAAGTTTTGTCGCCCATCAACTGGCTATGTGCTATTTCTGAATCATGAGGCCAGATAATCTCTGGCTGTAGATTTGATTAAGCTGTTGTTTCCTTTTGAGCAGTTTCTTTTGTGAAATAAGAGCTCATTCCATCAGATGCTTTAGAGCCGCATCATGAACCCTCACTTTCCATTATCTCCTTCTTCGATTTGACAACCGCCAACTTTGTGGCTAGATCCAGCTGTTCTTTTTGTCTCCTCAGTTCTTCTTCTTGTCTCCTCATCTCTCCTTTCAGCTGTTCTTCTTGTTGCCTCAGCTTTCCTTTCAGCTGTTGTCCTTGTTGCTCAATCTCATGTTTCTTCTCCAAGGCTTGTATTGAGAGAGCGACTAGATCAGCTTTTTGGATCACTAGAGTCCATTCAAGCAGAGACCCTTGACGCTGAACTGGCTAAAGAACCAGATTTATTTCTTGATCTTCATGTAGATACTTTCAAGATACTATCATGTGGTGTAATCTCTTCCATTTCAGCACCTTGTTGCATCGCACTTTCAACTGTACTATAAGTAAGTTATTCGATTTCAACACCTTGTTGTGTAGCATCTCCTGCGGTCCTTTGTTCAACTTCAGCTAACCATCTCTTCGCATCTTCCATAGACTCATCAAATAACTTCACCTTTTCTTCAAACCACTAAGTGTGGTTTTTGAGTTCTTCCTGAGGCAACTGTGAATCCAGCAGTGCTTTTTGTTTATCTCCAATCTCTTTACCGAGGCTGAATAGTTGCCACAGATTAGATTGCACTTTCTTCACATTCTCATCGGATTCCATTAGTTTCTTCTGGAATTCAAATAACTTCACCATCTTCATCCATAACTTGTTTCTCTCCTTCTGGGTTTCTTTTAGAAATGCAACTCGGGCCTTTACGGTGAACTAAACTTGTCTCTTCGGATATCATGGCTTTTCTCCGCCACCTTAACGCTCCACTGATTCACCTGCTCCATCTTGCTCCATGGATTTAAACAGGTCTTGGCAGATTGCCATATCTGCTAGTTGGACAAACAGGACATCTTCAGTTTGCTTCAGTCACTATTGATAAACATTCTGCACCATGCTCTGTAAATACCCAATAAGAATTCAAAACAAATCTGGACTTTCAGAAATCATCCAAATATTTTCGAAGTATAGAAGTGACTTCAGTTCAGAAAGAATGTATCTTATCTCGACTTCAAAACAAACCAAGGCCAGCACCTGGATTTCAGTTTCACTCACCCTTGGCTCCCTTCTAAAACTTAGCAGAACTTGCTTCTACACTTCTCCAGACTCTTTATCAGCGCCTGTAATTTTACTTTTAAAATACGACGTTTGTTGGACTTTCACAGCATCTCGTTAAGAAGCTGTTCTAATTAAAGGGTTCCAGATTTCAAATATACAAATAATTCAGTAGCTGTTCTACTCACGTTCTCTTTCAGTGAAGTTTTCAATCTTCAGATAAGTCGCATGGCTTTCCATTAACCTTCAGTCAGGTTGCTTCTAAATCTCTGGCTATTTTCTTCAGTTCCTCTTCTTCGGACCAGTCTTCTAGCAGTAATCTCTTTCAGAGATTCAGCCCAATCTTCTGTCCCTCTTCTATGGGGCCAATTCTTCTACCTCCTGGCTGTAAGGTAGCTTTCGATGTAGTGACAAATTATTATATTGTTCAAGGAATCTTTCCTTTAGCCACTATGATTGAAGACAGGGGTAAGGAGATAAGAATCGATACGCGAGCTCTCCACGAGACATTCAATGCCGTCAAAAGATAAACCTTCAAAACACACTCTTAATTAATAGTTTATTTATTCTCGTAGTAAAACAGTAAGATATTCATCCAAACTTCGTCTTGTTGCATCCGCTGCTCCAGATGCCAGATCTATATCGGTGAGACCAAGCGGAGGCTTGGCGATCGCTTCGCCGAACACCTCCGCTCGGTCCGCAATAACCAACCCGACCTCCCGGTGGCTCAGCACTTCAACTCCCCCTCCCATTCCACATCCGACCTCTCGGTCCTGGGCCTCCTCCACGGCCAGAGTGAGCAACACCGCAAGCTGGAGGAACAGCACCTCATATTCCGCTTGGGGAGTCTGCATCCTTTGGGCTTGAATATTGAATTTTCTCAATTCTGTTAACCCTTGCTGTCTCCTCCCCTTCCCACCTCTCCCTCAGCCCCTCGGGCCTGGCATTCCCTCTATCTCTATCTCTCCCCACCCTAGTCGCACCAGCTTCTCATTTTCACACCACAAACAGCTTACAATGGCTTGTTCCCTTTATCACCGATACTTTTTTGCATATCTTTCACTCATTGTTCCTTATCTCTCCACATCACCGTCTATATCTCTCGTTTCCTGATCCCTGACCAGTCTGAAGAAGGGTCTCGACCCGAAACATCGCCAATCTCCTTCGCTCCTTAGATGCTGCTGCACCCGCTGAGTTTCTCCAGCTTTTTGTGTACCCTCGATTCTCCAGCATCTGCAGTTTCTTCTTTAAAACTTCTTCTTGTTTAAGTACATTTTGATCTTACTCATAGTCAAACGTGTATGGTGGAACCCGTGCATGTTCAAAACTCGTGCATGGTCGAAAGCTCTGACCCACCCCATGCTTCATCCAACTAAACTAAAAACTACTAGTGTCTGCACGAGAATCCCAGCCTCAAACACGTCTCCAACTACGCAATAAATCCCACCCACACAATTACAGGGAGATTAAATTTAGAGGTTACACAAAAGGCTTCGAACTTTATTCCTTGGAGCACGGGAGGATGAGGGGTGATTTTATAGAAATTTATAACATCATGAGAAGACCTGTCCCCAATGCAATATTCCACCACTCACCCATAGCCCCCAATTGTGCAGGCGCAATTGTTGTGTACAATTGTTGCGCAACAGGCACATCCTGTTGTGACGCAAGAGATCCCCGTTGTGAGGTGAGTCACGGCAACCCTCCCCAACTGCGCTTCACCATCCGTCTTCCTACCCCTATCCTCCATTCCCCCTCATCCCCATCACTCCCTCCCCCTCCTCTTCACCCTCCCTCTTCTTTTCTCTCTCCTCCTCCCCACCCCGACTCCCCCTATAAATCGTCTCCCCTCCTTACTTCCCTCTCCCTGCTCCCCCACTCCTCACCTAACCCCTATCCCCCTCTCCAATGAAAATCACAATGTTTTTTAATGAAACCTCCCCCTATCCATTCCCTCCTCCCCATAAATGAAAATCTCGATTTTTTTAAATCTTTTTTGCGATTTAAAAAAAAAATGTAAATGACAACCATAAGTGCAAACAAATATAAATGAAACCCCCCCCCCCCCCCCCCCCACCCCATCACTCCCACAATTAAGTCACGATTTTAAAAAGAAATGAGACCTCTGCCCTATATCCCCCCCCAACCCCCACTCCCAATGAAAGTCACAATGTATTTTTTAAACAGAGTTTTATTAATGTAAATGAAATTCAGGATCCCATTGTGACTTCATTGTGAGGTGGAACGCTGCTGACGGGCAGGACAAAAAGGAAAGTGGTTTTTTAAAAAGGTTTTTGTTTCGTTGAAAATGTCAATAACTTGTAAAATATGGCATAAATCTGAACAAAACTTGTTTAATTTACATCACAGGACAATGGTGAGTAAGGTGAGCCAAAAATTGTAGCACTTTGGTGTACCGTTTTTGCGCAAATATAGGTACAAACTGGCAAACAGCGTTGAAAGTTTTAGTAATATATATTAGACCGAGACCCGTTGGGTCCCATTCCCCCAACGCAATATTCCACCACTCACGTGTTCCCCGAACGCAACCCGTTCCACCAACGCAATATTCCACCACTCACCCATTGCTCCCAACTGCACAGGCACGGATCATTTCCCCTCATCCCCAGCACTCCCTCCCCCTCCTCTTCACCATCCCTCTTTTTAAACTTGAAAAAACAATTCCACTTCCCCTGCCCTTTACAATGTTATAAATGACATGACTCGGTGTCCTGTCATTTGTAACATTGTAATGGGTAGGGGAAGCAAGTGGAATTGGATTTTTTTACAGTGAAAATTTAAGTGAAAAGTTGATTTTCTAAAGTTTAAAATGTGAATAACATAAAATATAATATCAATCTAAATGAAATTTGATTCACCAAACCGCAGGACAATTGTAAGTAAGGTGGGCCAAACAGAGTAGCGCTATCGTGTATCATTTATACATAATTACAGGAACATATGGGCAGACCACCAGGGGCGCCGGGAAGATGGCAGCCCTGCCGGCAGTCTGTTCGTCTTTTCACTCTTTTTGTTATTTTTTAGTTTGTTTAATATTTTTGTTTTAATGTTCTTCGGTTTGTTTTGAGGGGGGAGGGGATCGGGGGATCTTACCTTCAGGATCTTACCTTCCCGGAGATGTGATCAATTTTCAGATCACATTCTCCGGGCGCTCTGCGACCTTCCATCGATGGAGCTGGAAGCCTCCTCGAACTGACTTTGAGCCCTATCGCGAGGCCCGGACTTAACATCGGAGCTGATCCCTTGCCTGGGATCACTCCCACCGTGACCACCCCGAACTTTAACATCAAGGGCTCGCAGTTTCGGGTGAGGCAGAGGCGGGAGGTTCACCAGCTCCGACGCGAGGTTCGATCGCCCGGCGCGGGGAGCTGACATCCCCCCCGATGCAGGAGCAGATTGCCTTGACGCGCAGGGCCCGAACACCGCCGGCCTCGGGAGTTAAGATCATCCCGTCAACGGGGGCTCGAGGCCAAGACCGAGGAAGAACTAAGGAAGGAATTGAACTTTATTTCGCCTTCCATCACAGTGAGGAATGTGTAGGAATCATTGTGGTGGATGTTCATGTTAAAATGTGTTTTTGAAGTGATCTGTTACTTTTAATTGTCTGACTGACCTGGCCAATGACCTGGCTCATATGTTGCAAAACATACTTAGCGAATAAATTGTAATTCTGATTCTGACATACACTCACAAACACACACAGACAGTCGGAAAGAAGCACAGATATAGAAACAAAAAGATGAGTGTTTTAGTAATATGCTTGACTAAGTGGGACCTGTGGGTCCCTGTCACATGGGAGGCCTGGTACCCCCAACGCAACCCATTGCCCCAACGCTATATTCTACACTCATCGATAGCCCCCAACTGCTCAGGTTCAGCTCATTTCCCCTCATCCCCAGCACTCTCTCCCCTTCCTCTTCACCCTCCTTTCCCTTCTCCTCCTCCCCTCCACAATCCCTCCCTCACCTCCTTCCTTATCCTTTCCCCAACTCTGTCACTCCCTCCCTCCATAACTCCTCTCCTCTCCTAACCCCTCCTGTCTGACTACCCCCCCACCTCCCTCACTCCCCATCTCCCCCAATCCCCCACTCCTCTCCCACTATTCCCCTCCTCCGCCACTCTCCCTCCTCACCTCCTCTTTTCCCCTCTCATCCTACCCTCCCCATCCCTCCCTCACCTCCCCTTTCCCCTACCCACAGTCAGTCACTCCTTACCTCCCTCCATAACTCCTCTCCCGTCCCTAACCCCTTCCTGTCCCTCTATCCTTCCTCCTCCCCACTTTCCCTCCTCACCTCCCCAGAATCACGTGGTTGCCGCTCCTCTCCTTTCTTACATACCCTGGAACAGCATCAGCATTCAGCATTCAGTGCCCTCAGAGCCAGGCGTGGTCCCGGAGCACCAGCAGCTATGGCTGCACGCCGGTAGAGGCGGGCAGGTGCCATTGACTGACAGCAGACGCAGCCAATCAGTGCGCGATGGTGCAGGAATGGGAGTTGCCATCCCAGCTTTGACTGACAGGAGAGGAGACCAATGTGCGCATGCACTGTTTTTAAGATTTTTAAACGTTAATAACTTTAAGAATATGCCACTGATTGGAACAAACCTGGGTGCATTTGCAGCACAGGAGAATGGTGAGTAAGGTGGCGAACAATTGTAGCGCTGTGTGGTACCGTTTTTGCGCAAATGTAAAAATAACGCTAACCGGAAGATAACAAGGTGAGAGTTTTAGTTATGTACTAGAATAAGTGGGACCCATTGGGTCCCTGTCACACAGGAGGCTTTGTCCCACAACGCAATATTCCACCACTCACCCCCAACTGCACAGGCGCAGCTCATTTCCCCTCATCCCTTGCACTCTCTCCCCTCCTCTACCCTCCTTCATTCCCCTCTCCTCCTCTCCTCCCCAATCCCTCCCTCATCTCTCTCTTCCTCTCCTTTCCCCTACCCTCAGTCACTCCCTCCCTCCCTACATAACTTCTCTCCCCTCCCTACACTGTCCCATCCCTCTATCACCCATCTCCCCTACTCCTCACCCCCTATCCCCCCCCACTATCCTCACTTCCCCAAGTGCCCTCCTCTCTCTATTCCCCACTCCCTACCTCTCCCACTTCCCCCCATCTACTTCCCCCTCCTCTCCCTCTATTCCCCCTCCTACCCCATTCTCCCTCACCTCCACTCTCTTCTTTTCCCTCTCCTCCCCTCCCCAAATCCATCCCTCACCTCTCCCTCCCTCAGTCACTCCCTCCCTCCATAACTCCTCTCCCCTCTTCTCCCAATCCCCTCTCCTCCCCCACTCTCCATCCCCAGAATCTGTTGGTTCCTGTTCCTCTCCCTTCTTGCGTACTCTGGAGGAGAATCAACCATCGGCGCCCTCAGAGCCAGGCCTTGGTTCGGCCCGGAAGCGCCAACAGCTACTACCCCGCCGGCCTGTGGGCGGGAGGGGAGGGAGAGCTTGAAGAAAAGATGGAGGAAGAGCCTTGGGGTAGAGGGGGGATATCACGGGGGAGGGGGCAGGAGCTAGCGAGGGGGACCAGAGGGAAAAGGGGGTGGAGCTGCAGGGTGTTGCGATGGTGGTGCATTTGGGACTCAACAGCGGGCGCTAGATGCTCTCTTCCGCCGGGATAAGACTCCGCTTTTCATTTGGCACATTGCCAGACTGCAAGGCTGCTGCTTGGGGCGGGTCTGTTTCGGGTCCTCTGAAAGTCCGATTGGAAACCGCTGCCGGCCAACTTCAGCTCTACTAAAGACACGATGGCACAGGAAGGGGCGGACCATCCCGGGGAGTGACGGGGAAGAGATTAATCCATGCTGCGCTGGAATGTAGAAGAGATCAATTTGCGCACGTGCGTCTTTTAAGATTTTTAAACCTCGTTAACTTTGACGACTTTTAATCGATCAGAACAAACCAAACCGGATCAGTGTTTTAGATGTATAGATGGACTAGACCAAGTAGGACCTGTTGCGTCCCATTCCTCCAATGCAATATTCCACCACTCACCCGTTCCCCCAACACAACCCATTCCACCAATGCAATATTCCACCACTCACCCACTCACCCACTCTGTGCAGACGCGGTTCATTTCCTCATCCCCGCGCTGTTTTTTAAAAAGATTTTTAAACATCGCTAACTTTTACATTATGCCACAGATCAAAATTAAACTCACAGCACAGGAGAGCGGTTAGTGACCTGGCGAAAAACCGTAGAGCTATCGCGTACTGTGTTTGCGCAAATAGAGAAACCCTGGCAAACCAGAAGATAACAAGATCAAAGTTTTAGTGGGAGAGGTGTGCATGAGGGGAAGGGGTATGTGGGGAGGGGGGTGTGGGGAGGGGGGTGTGGGGAGGGTAGTGTGGGTGAGGGGGAGTGTGCAGGAGGAGGGGTGTGGGGAATGGGGCGGTTGTGGGGGTGTGTGTGGGGGCAGGGTATGGTGGATGTGGTGGGTGTGCGGGAGGGGATGTGTGAGGGAGGGTGGTGTGGGGGGGGGGAGTGTTGGGGAAGGGGGGGTATGGGGTAGTTGGGTTGGGAGGGAGGGCTGCTTCAGCCCATAGCTGCTTCAGCTTTATTCTCAGCGGCTTGTGGACGGTCAGCTTATGGACAGTCAGCTTGTGGACGGGCGACTTGTGAACGGGGGGGGGGGGGGGGCTTGTGGATGGGTGGCTTCTGGATGTGCTCACGGACTCAGTTCCACCTCCGGGACTTTATTATCCAGCGGGTGCCGGAAGGGGCGTTATCTTCATGGTGACTGACAGGCAAGAAGACCAATCTGCTGATCTCACGATTTTGTAAACCTTCATAACTTTTGCAATCCTCCACCAATTGGAACAAACCTTGGTGGCTTGAAGTCGAGGAGAACGGTGAGTAAGGTGGCGAGTAATCCTAGCGATATAAGGTACCGTTTTTGCGTAAATATAAAAACAACGCAGACCGGAAGTGGTCAAGATATTAGTAATAGCATTGATAGATGGGCCAAACGCAAGCAGGTAAGATGGGTGTAGATGGGGCATGTTGCTCGGCATGGGAGAGTTGATCCGAAGGGCCGGTTTCCACGCTCTATGACTCTGTGAGTGTGGTATAGTGCAGGATAGGATGATCTGCTGCTAATAGTGTGCCAATGGATTGTTCGCTTTCTTTTCTTGAACAGTTTCTTTGCGGGAAAGTACCATTAAACCGAATGTTGCCAGAATCAAATAGTGTCAGTAGCATTTCACTGAAGTTCAGACATCGTACCCCAAGGGAAAAGTGCTTGGGCAAGGGATGTTTACCTTGACTCACCAAGAGATTCCATTTCCCAGCTTCTAGGAATATTGACTCTGAAACTGGGCCCTCACCGGTTAGAAACCACATGCTGAAGCTTTCCACTCTGCGAGGCAAGGGACAACGGTTCATTGGCCAATGTACACATCTGGATTGAGGTGATGGTGGAGTGGGCCACTGGGGGCCCTGCAGCAGACTGGGGCTCGACTGGATTGGGCACCACCCTGAGTGACTGAGCGTGCAGACCGGACACAACTGCAGCAGCAGTGGAGGGACACCAACGGCTTTGCTTGGCCAAGCCAACCCTGCATTGCTACCAGGCCAACATATCTTTATTAGGCAGGTTAAGAACTCTATCCTTATAACAAATTAGTTGAAAATGGCGCGAAAACCAGGCAACTCTTGTATACTGAATCAGTTTTTAATAAATCCACATTTACTTTGCCTAATCCTACTAATTTCCAAATACCATGTGGCCACTTTAATAATAGATTTCAGCTATTTTCAACTGATGATGTGTAACTGATGTATAGTACCCTGTTTTTTTCTCAAACATTTTAATTACATTCGCTACTCTTACAATCTGGAAACTGTTCTTGAATCTATGGAATTTGGGAAGATGTCTTCACAGCTACTTCTTTCAAAACCATGGAATGTGGTTTATAAAGTCCTGGAGATTTGTTTCCACAGATGCCCTTTTTTTTGCCAATACCAATTTATTTAAGCTTCTCATTACTTTAGATTGTAGTCTTTGCTATTTTTCTAGAAGGTTTATTTTGTGTTCTTCCACATAGATAAATACAAAATAATTTCTCTTTCCATATAATTTATAATTTCTCCCATTTTTCTTATCAGTAAAACACTCCTACCAGGCATGACTGAAGGATTCTGCAGCCTTTCAGAATATAGGAAAGCTGGGTCAAAATCAAGCTAATCCAATAACAAGTTATTACTTAATCTCTGGAGCGTCAGCTATTTTTTCAACTGTGGCTTTATGGCCTTGAAAAGAACACATGTTATAACTGCAGGATTCCATCTTAATTTCTTTATTGAAAAGACAACCTGTCCTCCGTATTGTGTTCCACATAATTTGCAATATCATTCAGACTTGGCACCGAACCATTCTTTTTTCTACTCGACCATGCTTTTGTAGAATAACTACTCCATTTTAGATTTGACTATTAGCTCTTTCAATATGTCCCAGATAGGACAATGAAATTCTTGCTTGCTGCAGCACAACAGAATATGTAAATATAGTACATAACGGGAGAAGAAAAAATGTTCAGTGTGTGTATACACATGCACATATACTCAATAAATAACAAATATAGTGCAATAATAATGATAGTCTTGCAGTTCAGAGCTTATTTGTTGTTGTGTTTAATAGCCTGATGGCTGTAGGGAAGAAGCAGTTCCTGAACTTGGACGTTACAGTTTTCAGGCTCCTGTACCTTCTTCCCGATGGCAATGGTGAAATGAGTGTGTGGCCAGGATGGTGTGGGTCTTTGATGATGTTGGCTGTCTTTTTGAGGCAGCGACTTCGATAGATTCCTTTCATGGTGGGGAGGACAAAGCCGGTGATGGACTGGGCAGTGGTCACAACTTTTTGCTCCTGGACGTTCAAGTTGCCGAACCAGGCCACGCTGCAACCAGTCAGTATGCTCTCTACTGTGCACCTGTAGAAATTCAGGAGAATCCTCTTTGGCATGCCGAATCTTTGTAATCTTCTCAGGAAGTAGAGTCGCTGTTGTGCCTTCTTTATAATTGCATCAGTGTGCTGGGTCCCAAGAAAGATCTTCGGAAATTTGCACACCCAGGAATATTAATCCTCTCCACCAGGATGAAAACAGGATTGTGGGTCCTCATCCTTCCCCTACCAAAGTCCACAATCATTTCCTTGGTTTTACTGATGTTGAGAGCCAGATTGTTGTGCTGGCACCATTTGGTCAATCAGTCAATCTCACTTCTCTACTGACTTATCACTATCTGTGATTCGTCCAACAACAGTTGTGTCATCGGTGAACTTGATGATGGAGTTCGCACTATGTTCGGCTACGCAGTCATGGGTATGGAGTGAGTAAAGCGCGCAGCCTTGAGGTGTTCCCGTACTGATTGTTACTGAGGATGAAGTGTTTCTGCTAATTCGAACTGACTGTGGTCTGTGGATGAGGAAATCGAGCATCCAAATACAGAGGGTTGCGCAGAGACCCAGTTCCATGAGCTTGGTAACCAGCTTTTTTTTGGTATCAAAAATAATTCATTTAAATTCCAAAAAAAAACAAACCTAAAACCGTGCTGACATACCCACCACCATGTTACAAAAACATCAAAGAACTATTTTACAAACATTCTAATACCTACTATACAACCCCGGTTAAAGGGTAAGCATCTGGTTCGGGCAAAGCCCTCTTCCGCCTGGCGCCGTGACTCGCGGATGGCCAGCTTGGCCAGGCGTAGGAGCAACCCAACCAGGACACCTTCAGCCCTGCCTACTCCCTAGATCCCGTCACCAGTCCTTCGGTCACTGACAGCAGAGTCACTCCTCCCCTTGCCACTAGGTTGCGTGGCGGTGCTCCTTGCCCACCGGACCCTGACTACAAAGGACACTCTACTGATCCACCCTCAACAGGAACCACGCTGCTCTTGGTCTTGGCGTCCTTCTCCAGGTCGTCCAAGAAGGACCTGAGCTAACGCCGGTCATTCCCCTTCACCCCCTTCACTTCCTTACCCCTCCCCCTCCTTCTGTGGATGTGGTTCAGCGAGCTGGTGAGCCCATGTAGGTTTGGTCACTGGAGGGAGGCCAGTCTGGGCCGATGTTGGGCTCCTTCGGTGGCCTGGATGAACTTGCGGATTTTCTCCACTGGAATGAGTGAAGTGGTGTAGGGGGACGCAAGAACATCCATTAATTCATTGTCTGAGGGGTCCCCTTCCACCTGCTCATTGCAGATGGAGACACCATTCCCATCCCTGGACACACCCTTAGTGCTCGATACTCCCGCCTAACCCTGTGCAGCGGTTGCCTCATCCCTACCCGCTGGTCTCTCTTCCGCCTCAGTCCCAACCCTGGGGCCAGTGGCAGAGCAGCCTTTCCCAGATGTACCCGGGGAGTGAAGACCATCGACAATGGGGGCGACTATCCCTCCCCCAGTTGGGCCCAGAGTGAACTCTGAGTGATACACCAGACTCAGGGAGTCCATCTGGAACCAGATCCCAAGGGAGAGAAGGGCTGGTTTCCCCAACTCTCTCCCCACCTACAGGCTCTACCTCCAGAGGCGTGCTCTGTGCCTCATCCTGGGTGGTTTGCTCCTGGCCTTCCTTGGGTGCCTGCTGCGGGACTCCCTCCCCAAGAGGAAAATCCCCCCCTGCTCCATATCACCCGAGTGGTCCCCATCGCCACCCTCCCCTCCAGAACATGAGACCGGGGCCTGAACCAGAAGGTGGGAGTCTTCCTCCACCACAGTACTCCCCTAACCCTTGGAGGATTCCCGTTCGTCCCCCTTTCGCTACTTCTCATTTTCGATGGGGAGGAGCTCACAGACTCTGGGGCCACCTGAGCAACCTTCCTCTTTGGCACCCCCTCCTCCCACCCGATCCCCACCACCCCCGGCTGGATTATGGGGCTTGCAGACTCCCTAATGGGAGGTGATTGGACGGATGGATCATTCTTGTCCCTGGGGGTTTTGTTCTCCAGGTGCTTCACCTTCTTCGCTACCTTGCCTCCCTTCTTTTGACCCTCCCCACCCCCACCCGCGCTCTGCTGTACCTGCATGCTTACTTTCATTGACTGATGAACAAGGACCGCCCTGATCCCATTGTACTTCCCCTTTTCCCAACTTGACACCATTTAGATAATAATCTAAATGCAATATTGAATACACTTATGACTAAATACTTACACTAAATAGACTTATGAAGCAGTTTTTGGGGAATTTGGTTAACTGTTTTTGTAGTATTGCATGCAGTTCTGGTTGCCCCATTTCTGGAAGGATGTGAAAGATTTAGGGTGCAGAAGAGGTTTACCAGAATGCTGCCTCGATTAGATGGTATTAGATTTAAGGAGCGGTTGCATAGACTTGGATTATTTTCCCTGGAACACCAAAGGTTGAGGAGAAACCTGATAGAAGTATATACAATTATGAGAGGGATGGATAGGATAGACAGTCAGAACCTTTTTCCTAGGGTGAACTGTCAAAGATTAGATGCTTTAAGGTGAAAGGGTCAAAGTTTAAAACAGATGTGCGGGGCATTCTGTGTAGAAGTTTTTTCTACACAGAATGCCTGGAACGTGCTGCCAGAGGTGGTAGTGAAAGTAAATACGATTGTATTTAAAATGCTTTTAGATAGGCACGTAAATATTTAGGGATTAAATGGATATGGATCATCAGCAGGTTGGTGAAATTAGTTGATCTTGGCAGACATTGTGGACTGAAGTGCCTGTTTCTGTACCGTACTTTTCCATGATCTAAAAGTTTAGACTTTTATTTGCTTCTTCTAGGAATGTAACAAAATGTTGAGATTTTAATAATCAAGCCTGTAATTTATCCCATCAGATAAAGCATACAAAGAACTTTAATTTGATACCTAATTCACTTTCATATCTTCAGTATTTAAAAAGTTATGGTCATTTTCATACTTGGAAATTAGCATCTTGTTCCCTATTGCTTTTCCATTGACTTCACACAAAAGCTGTGATTAAGACCAGTCAATTGACATTACAGCCCATAACTTTCTTAAAAATTAAGAGAACTGAATTAAATTTTCAGTTATTATAGATTGAAGCATTCTGAAACAAATATGAAACATCTTACTTGGATGACCTGAAATTAAAGCATATAATTAGTTGGTTAGCATATTGTAGCAAATTACAAAATTGACCGTTGTGACAGAAATAGTCGTAAACACCCAGACTGCCTTGAAAATTAAAAAATGTGATATTCTCAAGATTAGAACTTTAATATAATTGTATTTGTATGCTGTAAATCCGTAACAGACAGGTAAAGGAATTACAAATTCTAGCAAAAGACCAAGTCTTTATGGAGAAGAGTAGTTGCTAGCTGGTATATTGGCATATCATAATCAGTAGCATCATCGTACTCCTCAGATTGTAACCATTAAGAAACTCTGTACACCTTGTTTTTCCTCAACTTTTCAATTTTGGCATTGTAAACTACATGTTTTTGCTCTTCAAACCATGCATGACATGCCTTTCTGCCCACTACTTTCCCATTTAGAATGTCCTGTAGATCATCACATTTGGAGTAGTCCAAATTCAGATAATCTCTGCGAATACTGTCTAAATCAGTCTCTTTTGCTGGGCATTTGGATTGCATTTCTTCTTCGGAGACATCTATTTAAAATGTAAAGAAAAAAAACACTGAACAGCATTAACAGAAACAAGTTATTATTTGCAATTTAAAAGAAAAAGGTAGAAATGATAAAGTTAAACGCTAAAACAAATAGTAAATACCCAACAAAAAAATTCATATTCATCATTCATCAAATCAATTAATTTCATCTAATCAATTAAATTCATCTAAATTCAATTACTAGGTCTAAACCTCTATCCATTTCTTAAGAAAAGGCAAAAAAAAATTTAATAGTCTAAGTATCCAAATAACAAATAACAAACCGATCCCGTTCACACAAGAAATCACAATATAACATGTTTTTTAAATTTCACTTTGTCATGAATTTATGTCAAATGGAAGGAATTCAATGTTTAATTCCCATAAATTAATCCAGAATCATCCACTCTCAAGATAATCAAAATCATTTTTTTTGCACAATACATCTGTCTAAAACTGTACTGTGAATATTTAGTATGAAAATATTGATCATGGATCAAAATATAGATGATTTAGATGTTTTTATGACATGATTGTGTAAAAAAATAACAAATTTGATTATCTTGTGAGTGGATGTTTCTGGAATGTGATCGATTGGAATGTTGCCGTTGCCATAAATTTTAAGCCCATATCGGCAGGCAAGACATGGCCAATTCATATGGAGGCCTAAATAACATTTTTCGCATCATAAGATAAAAATAAAGCCACACCAAAAAGCAAGATAATATATTAAATAAACGACATACCTTTTGTTTTGTCCTTCACTTGCGATCCGTGTTGTTGAAGACGTTGAAGGCATTAGAAGTCGCATTTAACTTCAATCCAGCGTTGCAGTCGTCCAGCAAATGTTAAAAAACCGGGAACGGAAGCGCGAACGATTTTTCTTCAACAACTTGCAGCCCGAGGAAATCCCTCTCCGACAACCAATACAAACATGTACTTTAATCTAACTTTTCTTTCTCCTTTCCAAACTGAATGTGAAGATACATAAATAATCTGATTATTTTTTATTGCAGAACTGCTTTTTCCAAAAATAATCTTCCTACTCTAGAACCACTGGATGAACATGCCAGAATTGGACAACTTCGAGGACTTACCACGCTGGATGTTTATAAAATTAACAAATTGTATAATTGTGGTATGTGTAAAGTACATGGTATTCTCATTAGAGTATATGCTCTTCAGGGTTATTGGTACTCATTTAACTTCTACATAATAAACTATAAGTATCTGCAAAGTCCGATATCACCTGAAGCTAGTTTACAATATCGGTTTACTCAAATTAGAATTCAAAACTCCATGCAAGTATTTTACTTTGTGTAAGAACTCAACCTAAAGGAACTGAAGAAGGGTCTCGACCCAAAACGTCACCTATTCCTTCGCTCCATAGATGCTGCCTTACCCGCTGAGTTTCTCCAGCATTTTTATGTGGGCAGGTGAGTGTAGGGGGGGTGGGTGCGATTGTGGGGGTGGGTGAGTTGGGGCTGTGGGGGTGGGTGTGTGCACGGAGGGGGTGGGTGGTGGGGGGGTGTGCGGGCGGTGGGTGTGTGTGGGTGGGGTGGGTGTGGGCAGGGGCTGCTTATGGGGGGGAGGGGTGTGTGGGTGGGGGGGCAGTTGTGGAGGGAGAGGTTGTGTGGGCAGGGGGGGAGTGAATTTGGAAAAAAGGCAGGGAAAGGGCCATGGGGAGAGGGAGGTATCACGGGGAGAGGGGGGAGGAGCCAGCAAGGGGGACCAGAGGGGTAGTAGCTGGAATTGGCGTTGCGATGGAGACTCACAGCTGGCGCATGTCGCTGGTCGTTCTCCGCCAAGATCAGAGCCTCCGCTTTCTGTTTGGCGACATCTCCGACTCTGGGCTGGGTCTCCCGCGCTGGGCTGGGCTGGGCAGTGTCTCCGATGCTGGGCTACTTGGGGCGGGGCTGCTTGGGGCGTGGCTGGGTTTGGCTGCTTGGGGCTAGGCTGGGCTGCTTCGAGTCCCTCTGAAATTCCGGTTGGAAACCTCTGCCGGCCATCCTCAGCTCCAGTAAAGACATGATGGCGCTGGAAGGGGCGGACCATCCCGGGAAATGACAGGGAAAGAGACTAATCCGAGCGGCGATAACTGGCAGGAGAAGAGATCAAGCGTGATTTTTAAGATTTTTAAACCTCGCTAACTTTTACGGCATTCAACCGATTGGAACAAAACTTGGTGCACAGGAGAACGGAGAGTGACCGGCGAAAAATCGTAGCGCTATCGCAAACCGTTTTCGCGCAAATAGCGCCAAACCGGAAGATGGCAAGATCAGAGTTTTAGACATAGATAGATAGATAGATAGATAGATAGATAGATAGATAGATAGATAGATAACGTGAAAAGATTAACAGTTGAGGTAAGTGTTCAAATAAACTGGAAGATGAGAAAGGTGAGAAATTGAATCCATTTGCACATGTTTTTCATCCCCAAAACTGAGTTAACTAATCAATTTAACATTATCCACTAGTGGCGCTGCATTGATGGCAGCCTCTGCCTACAGTCTTTGTCTATTTTATTTTAATATTCTTTTTTTAAAATTTTAGTCTGTTTTAAAAGTTTATTTCGTTTTTCTTTGTGGAGGAGGGAGTAGGGTAAGGGTTACCGTTTCCCAGTCACTTCCTGGCGAGGACGCGACCATTCTCCGAGTCGCGGCCTCACCCCCCCCCCCTCGCGGCCTACCAACTGGATTGACACAGCCTTTCCTGCCGGGTCCCGGACCAAAGCTTCAGCGGTGGTGGCGCAGCACTAGATTCACCGGATGCCTACCTGGATCGCTGTTTGAAGCTCCGGGGTGCTGGGCCTGCTGCTTCAAAATCTCGGAGCTGAGGTTTGCAGAGCTCCCAGCGCGGGCTGTGCTGACCAACATCGAGGAGTCCTGGGACCCTTTGCCGAGGGCCGCCTGCATTGAATCTCTGACCAGTGCGGCCTGTGGACTTCTCGACCCGCGGACTCCGGTAGGAAGTGGCTGATTCGGATGTCTAAGCCATTGAGGTGGTTCTCCCGTTCCAACGTCGGAGATCCATCATCCCGGCGAGAGAGCCTGAACATCAGGCCGCCCATGGCGGCAACTGCGAGGGGTTCGGGAGCACCCCGACCACGGGTGAACAAAGGAGGACGACGGAGAAGGATGACTGAATTTTAGAGCCTTCCCTCAGTGGGAAATTTTGATTCCGCTGTGTGGGGATGTCTGTGTTAAAGTCTATCGTGTTCTGTGCTCTTTATTATTCATACATGTGACAAATAAATGTATCTTGTATCTTGTAATTCGACCCAGGTTAAAAAATGCTTGCAGCATTCCTTGGTAAAACTCATGCAATAGGATATTCATCAAGGTACTCACACGCACATTTTAGAGCAAAGCTGTTGTTTCCCTGGCTGCAATCCTATGCCCAGTGATATCACCGAATATTACCACCATCAATTCTGATGCAACCAAATGACCTTCATTGATCATTCAGAAAAATTGTAGGACTAGATCGCAGTCATTGGAAGTGAGAAACCATTTAAAGATTCTGCACAATTTTGAAATTTCATCTGTCTTCATTACCCATGGTCTTTTTAGAGCGCCTTTGATATCCTAGTTGGTGCTTTTATACTACACTTCCTCACAGAGTGGGAAGCGCATTAGTGTCCTTAAGAAATATATGGTCAAAAAAGGTAAGTGGGATCAGAAGTGGGATAGTGTGAGGGTGAATACAAGACATTGGGTGAGTCCAGCACAATCTGACCCTTGCACTAATGGCATGGCAAAACCAAAGGCTGGAACAGACAACTGGTCTGATAATGAAGCAATAAAGAAAAACCTGTAGGTAACAAAATGTAGCATTGGTTCAGCACTATATGTACTACTTTACCATGAATTTCTTATTTAAATCACAAACAGGCATTTTTAACGTGACTCTCAATATCAGGATAATTAGCAAAGGTAGCAGCAGTTGCCCAAACCAACCAACATGTCCCATCTACACTAGTCCAACCTGCCTGCATTTGGCCCATATCCCTTCAACCTTGTCTTATCCGTGTACCTGTCCAATTGTTTCTTAAACATTCCAATAATCCCTGCCTCAACTACCTCATCTGATAGCTCATTCCATACACCCACCACCCTTTGTGTGACCCCTCATATTCCTATTAAATATTTCCCCTTTCACCTCAAACATATAACAGCAGAAAATAAGCTTTGTACATCCACTATCTCCGTGTAGAGGAATCCCTTCATTACACAAATATGTCGTGTACACGGTTCTTAAATATGCATTTTACTTTAAAGATTTACCTCTTGCTCAACCCATCATGTGTTTCCTTACAAAATAGTAAGTATATTTCACTTACTATTGGATACTTTAAGTGTAGTCTCATTTTCCCAGTTTTACTGCTGTATAAAATCAAGCCTATGAATGAAATTAAAATTTAATTGTAAAACAAGGATCTTCTGCCTTGCACAAGAGTCGGTGACAGAAAATCTGTGACTGCACCCTGAACCTTCACCATCCTTTTAGGAATTGCCATTACAAGTTTTCATCACTCACTTACATTTTTGATGGTGATATACTTTTTTTTAAAGTGAGGAGCTTAAATGGAAAAAAAAAACTAGTTTCTGATCGATGTGATCAAATAATTAAGGTTATTCATAGGGCTTTAAACTACATTATAGGTGGAGGCACAGGTGTTAAGGGGAGTTCAGGAGATGGGAAATTTAGACAGAACTCTAATAATAGGAGAACGATACAATGAAAGCCAAAGTGATAGAATGTTTATCAAAGTGTGCAATTGTAAATAGAAGCAGTGCAAATAAATGGCAAAAATACTAAGTTACAAGTCTTGTCTCGACACACATTTGTTCTTATGATTAAGGATCTATGAGGGAAGAGTGATCTTAATAATATGAATTTCATATTCAGTACAAGAATGAGGAAAATGAGATTTGAAACATAAACCGAGGAAATAATGGCAGTTAAAGTATGAATGTTTATGTTAAATTCAATTGTGTATTGTGTTCTTTATATTCGTATCGCAAATTTCACTGTACCATTTGGTGCATGCATGTGACAATAAATGTGAACTTGAACTTGAATTATATTTAAAAATAATACAATCATGCAGAGGCATTGGGTATTTATAAAAGGAAATATTTCAGATTTTCTCATTCTTTAGGATACAAGCTTCAGGATAGATAAGGGAACCTGTAAATTAGTGTACTGAAATTCTAGATATTCAATAAAATGCTACAAAATAGGAGCCTACACAAGAGCTCATGGTATTATGGTTTAGGTTGCAGGTCAGCTAGCAGTTTCATAGTAAGATCATTTTCAATTGGTAAATTTTAACTAGATTGCCGGAGGGAGCAATATTCTTGCCTCAACTATTTGTAATCTACATTAAGGATTTACTTGGGTGCAAAGCCATTTTAAAAATAATTAGTCATAAATGGGAAAAACCGGAACACAAAACACATCTAAAGCTGAAACAGGAAATTACTTTTAGATTCATAGGAAGCAAATGAAAATTTAATTGTAAAACAAGGATCTTCTGCTTGCACAAGAGTCAGTGATTTTTGGTGGAAAGAAGACAGAGTAATACATTAGTAAAATCTTATTATAAAACTAAGTCCACGCGTGGAGTGTTATCTACAGTTTTGGTCTTGTTCAGGAAAAATAAATCATGCATTGTTGTTGCAAAACATTAGAAGAAAATTATGCTACAATAAATCAATTTAATAAAGTAATCTTATTCCACAATTAGTAAAAAAAATCTTGCCTTATTAAAGTAAAAATCTCTCCTGAGAGTGAAGGCCACTGGCAGAAACAAAAATAAGAGGCTCAATGGCACAACCACAGTTCAAATGAGAAGCCCACTCAATTGATCAAAGGGTTCAAGGAAAGAAAGTTCACATCACGGCCCTGTTTCCACCACCACGCACAAGAGTCCATTGTATGCAGATGCCGAGAAGTGTGTTCAATTCTGACTGAACAATTTCTAATCTTGTGATGTGGACTCAATAAGAAGAATTGATCAAAGAAAAATTGTGTTTTCTTGGTTCTTGGTCCTCCAAAATATTCCAAATGGAATTTAAACTGGAGGTGGCAGAGAGTGGACTTAAGCAAAAAAGAGTTCTTGGAGAAGAAAAGCTACTTAAATTTAGTTGTTTCTGGTTAGGTAACTATGGTAGGGTGAAGATTTTTCCATGCTTTAATTGTGAGGGGGAAGAATGAATTGCTGTTCACATCTGTCTTGGTAGCTGGTATCGAATTGGATCGAATGCTCCTACTCTAAATCCATGATGACATTGCTATCGAATGCTCCTTGTCTGCTCCTAATAGGTTTTGATTTGGTAATCTATGTTGAGCTGACCATTTAACATTTTGTAAAAACATGTCAAATGGTGAGCTTTGCGTCTGTCTTGGAAGGGTCCCACCCCAGTGAATTCAGAAGTTTGGTAACATTCGCTTCTCTCTCGTAGGTATTTGTAACAAATCGAACTGCCTGTGTTTGGACACGTTCGATGGAAGAAATGGTTCTATTTGTGTATGGATCCCATGCAGCAACTGTGTAGTCCAAATGTGCTCTAACAAGGGTGATGTATAACTTCTCCTTGATAGAAGTTGAACAATGCTGAAAGTTCCGTCTCAGAAAATTTAGGACACCTGTTGCTTTCACCGTTGCATGATGAGTCTGACCATTCCAATGTAGATCATTCTGTAATTTGATGCCAAGATACTTGGTCTGTTTGGATTCTGCAAAGATGTTTCACCTGGTTTCCTCTTTCTGGTTTCACATTTGGAAGGGTTGAACTGCATGCCCCATTGTTGTGACCACTCAACCATAGTATTGAGATCTTTTTAGAGAGCATCTTTAACATCAGCTGACAGTACATCATTGGACTGTACAGCAAACAATCATCAGCGAATAGTCTGGTCGTGCTTGTGACTTTTTCCATGGATGTTATTACTGTAAAGCAAAAACAGATGGGGGCCAAGTACTGTGCACTGAGGTGTACCACTTAACACTGGACGCCAGTCAGAGCTTTTTCCATTCACACATGCGCTGAAGACGTTTTGTCAGAAAACTGGACATTCATCATTTTGTGTTGGAACGAACACCGTAGACGTCAAGCTTCCAAGGCAGTCTCTGGTGGAGGATGACATCAAATGCTTGAGAAAAGTCTAGCACTACTAAATCCATGATGACATTGCTATCGAGGTTCTTGGCCAGGTCATTTGTCATCAGGATAAGCTAAGACTCGCATGATCCACGCCTCCTGAATGCATGTTGGTTGTCAACAAGAACATTATGTTTGCTAAGTTGTCTCATCAGATTACTATCGATTAAATGCTCCAGCAATTTGCAGTTAGTGCTTGTTAATGAAACGGGATGATAATTCACCAGGTTGGTGGTTGAACCCTTCTTAAAGAGAGGAGTGATGTTAGCCTTTCTCCAATCCAGTGGAACATCACCTTCCTTCTGCTGGTCGGGACTCCTGGAGACAGCAAATGTCAGAATATTTTCTCTGCTTCTAGTCCTCCACATACTAACATCCTCAATCCAAAGGTAACAGTCAGCTGTAGATCAGATCAGGTATGAAGTTAGAGACAGAGCTGGCTTGACTTCGGATATGGACTACTACGGTTCCTATTACTAATGTTTACATGAATATAATAGATGCTTATTTTATTATCTACATGATTTTTTACATGATCTATCAAAGGTAAACCTAATTTGTGACCAATATTTAATTGTGATCAGTTTCTATGTTAATAGACAGCTTCCACTTTGTAACCTCACATTTCCTCAAAGTGCCCAGCTAATATCAGTTAGAGGCTAAAATAAAGTAGCAGTAAAAATGGTAAACATCATCAGTGGCACTATTTTATATCCTAGTATGCAAAATTTAGCAGATACTGGAAACTATTTTAAAAGAAAGGAGAAAATGCATGAAACACTTGATTGGTTAGGGAACAGAGTTAACATTTTGGGTTGACAACCTCTTTACGGAACCAATTGTGTGAGTTCCGATGCATAGTCATCAGTCTAGGTGCTTCTAACGTCAGTCATAAAATTCCAGTACGGACTGAACAGTAGTTTTGAACTAAAGTAATTTGGCATAGAGTTATATTTATAATTAATATTTTAATTATTATTTTCAGATGTATGTGGACAGATATTAAACGCCAAAATTGGAAGTATATCTTCTCCAAATTTCCCAGGACTTTATCCCAACAATTTGAAATGCAACTGGCTGATTAGGATAATGGACCCTTACCAGGTAAACAGCAATGGAAACTAAATGCAAGGCATCATTTGTAAGTTGCACTTTGCCAGAAAACAAAAGATAATCATGGAGGAGTATTAAAAGAGGAGCATAAAATGTCCTTTTTGTCACTTGGAACAAGGAAATGGAAATTGCTTCTCTAATTTTCCAGTAATCGGTGCAGTTAATCACTTGTTGGATAAGATAATTCGCATTGCAAAGTAAATCTTCCATTGTGCCTGGAGTGTCCAAGATAAATCTAAAATTTAAGTTATTTTACCAAGGTAACATTTAGGGTGCAGAGAGGAACTGCATAAATTTACTTCAGAATTGGGTCATTTTAGCTCCATTTGCTCTGTTCCAGTATTTTAGTTGAACTGTTTTGAGCTGGCAAACCATTAGGACAGAGACTGAATATAAATGGAAGGAACAAGAATGGCAGCCCATGGGAGAGGATCGCTGGAAAAAAATATGCATGATTAAGTACAGAAACAAAAAATATTGAGAGAGAACAAAGTAGTCAGAAGAAGTATAAAGGCACAGAAGAACATAACAGATGAAATAAACACAGATTAAAAAAAAAGAGGAAAGGAGAGACAACAAAAATGACTGAAAGTTTCCTTGGTGTCACCAGTGTATTCCCACTCCACTACTTACTAGTGTACTGGTGGGCAATCACAACCACTATCAAACCATGAGAGTCAGCAGCAACTGTGCAGTCTGCATCTCACTGCACTACGCAGGTTAAAATTTAAAGGAAAAGTAGAATATACTTCATTTAAGCCTTGGTGTTCTGGAGAACATACAAGTGTGAATGGAACTGATGAAAAATTGAACTTTGAGCACGTTCCTGCGATTGTTACGACTCCCGAATGCAGGAAATTCAGAGCAGCGTAACATAGTCAAAAACCAGGCTCAAGTTCAAGAAAATAGTCTTTTATTTAATTAAAACTCAAACCTGATTCAAACAACCCAGACAAGGACAAGAATAAACTAATAAATAAAGATAACCGTGCTCCAGCCAGCCTCGCAATGGGCCGTCGAACTAGAGTCTCTAACCTGCCTAAATGGAAATAACCCTGAAACAAAATACACGAAAACCCTCAGGTCAGTCCCAATTCAATATTAATTGACAAATGTAGCTAATAATACACAAAATTCTATGCCATATGGCCAGGCCTCCTGCAGTTCACACCAGCAACCTGCTCACGAGCCAGGGTCGGCGAAGAGAGAGAGAATTCTGGGAGATTCTGGTATTTAAGCTTCCGATGAGTCACCGTCACCTGACGCAGCTTGGCCAATCGGGTACAGGAGCCCTTAACCCCTTGATTCCTGACTCCCAGCCATGGGCCTGCACTCAGGAGAGAAACAGAAGAGTTAAGTACATAGCATTCACCAGAGGGGGGGGGGAGTACCTAACACGATCTTGTGCGTTTAATTTAAGACCCCAGCATTGCAGAGTAGGGTGTGGTCCAGGCCGTGGAGAGGTGGGGGAATTGTAGTTAAATTACTATTATTGCCATTTTTCTGTGACATAAAGATGTTTCACCTGGACATGCGGTAATAGCTGCAAGTTGAAATAACTTTGTTTTTGTTTATTACCTTTACTCCCTATAAATGAATTCTATTCCCTATCTCAAATCTTTGTGAAATTATTTATGCATTCTGTAGGAGCAAATTTCTGGTCTAATTTGTGGTCTAATAGCTGAAATGTCTTATAATCTACATTGAACGTTACCTGAGTTTTGTGTTTTATGTAGAAAAATGTTCCACTGTGTGTGTATTCATGGCAACTTTCGGAATGACAGAATTTGCATATGTGTTCTCTTTTTTCCCCTAGATTTTCTTAGAATTTTCAGTATTTAGTGTACATGAAACTGAACAGTGCCACGATCATTTAACAATTTACAACGGTGGCAATGAACATGCACCTATTATAGATGGACCAACTTGTGGTGTAGAGAATCCAGCTGTGATATCAAGGCGAAATGAATTATTTATTACGTTCTTTTCCAACTGGAGGTCACAAGCACCTGGTTTTGTTGCCGCTTACAAACTGAGTAATTTTCTTAAAATATAATTTGAATTCAATTATCTTTGCGATTTTCTAAGTTTTAACTTTGTACTGTGTTTTATCTTCCAGCACAATGTGGAGTTATGAAGAAGGGCAAAATTGGCCGTGTTCAAAATATGTCTAGACTGTCCTTCCGCAATCGCTGCTTTTGGGTTGTGCTGGCTGAAAGAAAGCATCAGGTCCGACATTAACCTGCTAAAAAATAGACACAAAATGCGGGAGTAACCCAGCGGGTCAGGCAGCATTCCTGGAGAACATAGATGGGTTACGTTTCGGGTCGGGACCCTGTTTCAGGTTGATTGTAGCAGTGGGGGGAGAAAGCTGGAAGAGATGTGGGGGAAGGACAAAACCCGGCAAGTGATAGGTGGATTGACAGATGGTTGGACAATGGCCCTTGATGAAAAAACAGAGTGCGAGATCAGGATGAGTTTCCTTTGTGATCATTTTCTACCTACCAGGACATATTTGGCCATTGCACCCAGTCAGCCTTACTTAAATACTGCCTGCCCTCAAAATAATTATCATGCAGGTTACCTACAGGATGAGGGTTTCAATCAGTTTGTAGGAGAAAATGCAGGTGGCAGGGAAAACGGTTATTAGGATTGATATGTTTTTATATCAGATCCAGCCCATGTAAAGAAATGCATTTATTATTGCATTAAACAGGTAGCTCAGTTACGTAAAATCCTGCCAGCCAGGATATTAGAGACTATTTTATGTATTTTGAATACATTAAACTTAATAAAATGCTTTTAGCAACAAATGCATCACACAGCAACGTCAAATGAATTCACCATGATAAGCATCAATTCACATCTGTTTCACTTATCTAATTCCTTTGATGTGCTAACATGGCTCAAGGTGCTCCATAGAACCTTTACCAAACAAAATCTGATATCACATGACATAAGGAGATATCAGGAAAAAAATTAAAATGTGGCTGATTACTTTATTGAGGTGCATGGCAGACGGTATATTGACTAGTTAGATAATGGCCTAGTTTGGTGACTCAAGTACCCCAAAATGAAGGGGTGTACATAAAGTAGTGGACATTGCTTGATCCATCAACTGTTTTGACCTCCCCATCATCAAAGGGATCTACAAGAAGCATCGCCTCAAGAAGGCTGTTAACATCATCAAAGACCCACTACATCCTGGCCACGCTTTCATCTCACCGTTGCCATCGAGTACAAGATGCGGGTGCTTGAGAACCATTATCTCCAGGTTCAAGAACAGCTTCTTCCCTTCAACCATTAGACTCTTAAATCACACTTCACAACCCTACCTAAGGAACAAACTGATGTGGACATTACATAGGCTGCAGTATGTACTTTGGCTTGCATTATTGTGGTTAGTGACCAAGAGTAGAGTTATAGTGCTATACACTATAACTCTACTCTTGGTCACTGGACCACAATAATGCAAGCCAAAGTACATTCTATGCAGCACAGAAACGGGCTCTTCAGCCCACCTTGCCCATGCTGACCAAGTTTGCATACTGGGCCAGTTGCATTTGACCTATCGCCTCTAAAACCTTCCTATCCATGTCTGTCCAAATGTATTTTAAAAGTCATAATTGTATCTGCTTCCATAGATCCTCTGGAAGCTCATTCCAGATACAGTCTACCCTCTGAGTAGAAAAAAGCTGCCCCTGAGGTCTCTGAGATTTCTCTCACCATATGTTGTCTCTATGCTGTCGTTTTAGAGCCTTCTACTTCAGAATCCTCTACCTTGGGGGAAAAGATTGTAACTGTTCACTTTATCCATGTCTCTCGAAATCTTGTACATCTCAAGAATGTCACCCCTCTGCCTCCTATGCTCCAATGAAAAAAATCCCAGCATATCCAACCATTCCCTACATCTCAAGCCCAGATAACATCCAGGTGAATATCTTCTATGCCCTTTCCAACTTAAGATATTCTTCCTGTAGCTGGCAAACATAACATAAACAGCATAGAGAGTTCCAAGTGTGCTCTCACCAACAACTTGTACGTTGATGTACATATTGCATAATTACAGATGCATTATGATTGATTGGCCTCCATACAATCAATCAATGCATTGAAGGCAAGTGTGCTAAAGGATCTCTTCAGCACACTGTCCACCCAACTCCCCACTTTCAAGGAACCATGTACCTGTACTCCTAGACAAGCTGATAGGTAAAAGCAGCAGCTGATGAGAGGGGAGGGCTCAAGTAACAGAATGTGTCTTGTCGGTGGTGGCAGACTGACCTGAAGGCTAGAAGTGGGTGGAATAACACCCGCGTCAACGGACCATTCTTTACTTGGTTATGGTGATAACAACCGGCAATAATGGACACCAACCCTCTCCTCCCATGTGGTCCGTTATAACTGAGTTTACTGTATTCTAGGACATAGCTTTAAGATCAGAGGAGGAAATTTTGAAAGGAAATGTGGTGCCATTTTTTTATTTACAGAATGGTGGGACGACCAAAACTTCACACAATATTCCAAATGCAGCCTAATCAAAAATGTATAAAGCTGCAATATTACTTCTTATCTCTATATTCAATGCTTAACTGATGAAGGCCAGCATACCGTTTGCCTTATTTACCCCCCCCCCCCCCCCCCCCCCCCCTCCATATCTGCTTGTGTTGTCTATGTAAGGGAGCTATGGACTTGGACCCAGAATCCCTCTGTGTACATTAGTTCTGTTGAGGGTCCTGCCATTAATTGTATAGTTTCCCCTAACATTTGACCTCCCCCAAAGTACAGCACCTCATATTTGCCCAGATTAAACTATTTCTGCAATTTCTCTACCCATATCTGTAGCTGATCTATATCCTGCAGTATCGTTTTGACAACCTTCTTTATTGTCCACAACTGCTCCAATTTGATGTAGTCTGCAAACTTACAACCCATTTATATTGTTGTCTAAATCATTTATATATTTCACAAATGACAGAAGTCTCAGCACTAACTCCTGTGGGACACCACTGGTCATTGACCTCCACCCAGAATAAACATAATTCCATCACTATCCTCTTGTCATCTATACTATTTCAGAATCCTAACTACCAAGTCACAATGGATCCCATACATCTTAATCTTCTGGTTCCATGAGGGTTCCTGTGAAATGTTTACAAATGTCCATGCAGACAATGTCCATTGCCTTAAACTCATCAATCTTCTGACAAGGGGACATCAAGCTGAAATATTTACCCTGTTTCTTAGTCATAAGATGGTGCCTGACCCGATGAGTGGCTCCATCATTTTCTGATGTTAATATGGATTCAAGTTGATTTTCTTGGGCATTGATGATTGTGGTAATTTAACACAGGTGATCAACAACTTAGAGAAATTAGCCTTGGAACCATGTTGCCAAGATAATTCATTTATTTTTGTGGAATACCAGAATTGTTGGCAGCTATGCATTTAATGATCATCGTCAGCTGGCCTTCAATGGGTAAAACGCTGTTTTGTTATCCTGCTGCAGTACTATTGAAAGAAATGTCACAATGTTGTGACATGAACAGTATTATAATTGAGAATAATAGTACATTTCTAAGCCAGAGTCACATGTAATTTGGAATACATTTACTTGATGCTCTTCTAACTAGCAAAGGCTGGAGATTTTCCATCTTCAAATAAGAAAGACCTGCAAGTTGCTCCCATCTACTTTGTAAACATATTGCATTGCTGTTTGACTGCATTGAATCCTCAGGACAGTTCTCTGAAGTGGCAAATGTTGGTATTGGGTTATTATTGTCACCTGTACCAGGATATAGTAGAAAACTTTGTTTTACCTGCTATCTGGGAAAATCAAACCATACGGTATATGAGTATATCGGGTAGTGCAAAGGAGAAACTAAACAAGGGTGCAAAATGTACTGTTGTAGCTATGGAGAATTTATCCATATGAGATATCCATTTAAGAGTCTGATGGCAGCAGGGAAGAATCTGTTCTTAAAATTAGTGGTATGCGCTTTCATGATTTTATTCTTGAGGGAATGACAATGATTTGAGTCTTCCTTGATTATGTTGGCTGCTCTCCCAAGGCAGTGTGAAATTTAGATGGAATCGATGGTGAGGGAGGGAAGGCTGCTTTGTGTATTAGACTGAGCCACGTACCCAACTCTCTGCAGTTGCCATTCCAAGCTGGAATGAATCCGGAAAGACTAATTTGGCCCCAAATGAAGTCAAACTGCTTCCCTCGATTAAAGGAATTGAAGATGGTTGATTGAAGGCAATACCCTGAAGAACTCTTGCAGCAATTCCGTAGATCTCTGTTGATTTACCTCCAGCAATCATATCCATCTTTTCTGTGATATGACCCCAACTATTTGAAGTGTTTTTCATTTGCTACCCATCGAGTTGGACCTGAGCTCCTAAGTGCACATTAGCTCAAAAGATGCATTGATGTCAAGGCCAACTACTCTCATCCCATCTCTGGTCAGTGGTTGGAACATGGTTTTGATGACCTAAGGTAATGAGTGATCCAGACAAAACCTTAACAGAGCATCGGTGAGCAGGCAACATTTGATGTTTTCCAAGACTTTACTGATTAGTGAAGTAGTCAGATCCACCATTAAGTGAGTGGCCAGATTGAAGTCAACTTGATTTTTGTGAACAGTACATACCACAATGGGTTTCCACATTATCAGGTAAATGTCAGTGTTGTTACCCTGCTGTGACAACTGAGCTACGTGCCTTTAGTATCATAACCCGGATCCTATGTGTTTCCAAAGATTCTACTGTATCCATTTCTCTCAGCTGTTTTGACACAGGAGATAATGTTGCCTCACGCCTTTATAGACCTGTATTTGTTCCTGACCTCAGTCCATGTGTATTTTACACATTTTCCCAGTGAATATGTGGGTTTCCACCCACATTTCAAAATCAGGTTGGTAGGTTAATTAGCTAATATAAATTAACCCTTAGTGCAGATAAATAACAAAAAAAATCATAGGGAGGTTGATAGACATGTGAGAGAGAATGATTGCAGAACTACATTGAAAGGAGAGGGGGATGGAATTGCTGGGTTGTTCAGTAGGAAGGTGGCATTGACAATTTGGGCTGTCATAGAAACATAGAATCATAACAATTAGGTGCAGGAGCAGGCCTTTCGGCCCTTCGAGCCTGCACCGCCATTCAATATGATCATGGCTGATCATCCAACTCAGTATCCTGTACCTGCCTTCTCTCCATACCCCCTGATCCCTTCAGCCACAAGGGCCACATCCAACTCCCTCTTAAATATAGCCAACGAACTGGCCTCAATTACCTTCTGTGGCAGAGAATTCCACAGATTCACCACTCTCTGTGTGAAAAACGATTTTCTCATCTCGGTCCTAAAAGACTTCCCCCTTATCCTTAAACTGTGACCCCTTGTCCTGGACTTCCCCAACATCGGGAACAATCTTCCTGCATCTAGCCTGTCCAACCCCTTAAGAATTTTGTAAGTCTCTATGAGATCACCCCTCAATCTTCTAAATTCCAGTGAGTACAAGCCGAGTCTAGCCAGTCTTTCTTCATATGGAAGTCGTGCCATCCCAGGAATCAGTCTGGTGAACCTTCTCTGTACTCCCTCTATGGAAAGAATGTCTTTCCTCAGATTAGGAGACCAAAACTGTACGCAATACTCCAGGTGTGGCCTCCCCAAGACCCTGTACAACTGCAGTAGAACCTCCCTGCTCTTGTACTCAAATCCTTTTGCTATGAATGCCAACGTACCATTTGCTTTCTTCACAGCCTGCTGCAGCTGCATGCCTACTTTCAATGACTGGTGTACCATGACACCCAGGTCTCGCTGCATCTCCCCTTTTCCTAATCGGTCACCATTCAAATAATAGTCTACCTTCCTGTTTTTGCCACCAAAGTGGATAACCTCACATTTATCCACATAATACTGCATCTGCCATGCATTTGCCCACTCACCCAACCTATCCAAGTCACCTTGCAGCCTCCTAGCATCTTCCTCACAGCTAACACTGCCCCCCAGCTTCGTGTCAACTGCAAACTTGGAGATGTTGCATTCAATTCCCTCATCCAGATCATTAATATATATTGTAAATAGCTGGGGTCCCAGCACTGAGCCTTGCGGTACCCCACTAGTCACTGCCTGCCATTCTGAAAATGACCTGTTTAGTCCGACTCTTTGCTTCCTGTCTGCCAGCCAGTTCTCTATCCACATCAATACTGAACCCCCAATACCGTGTGCTTTAAGTTTGTATGCTAATCTCTTATGTGGGACCTTGTCGAAAGCCTTCTGAAAGTCCAGATATAACACATCCACAGGTTCTCCCTTATCCACTCCACTAGTTACATCCTCAAAAAATTCTATAAGATTTGTCAGACATGATTTACCTTTCGTAAATCCATGCTGACTTTGTCCAATGATTTCACCACTTTCCAAATGCGCTGCTATCCCATCTTTAATAATTGACTTTAGCAGTTTCCCCACTACCGATGTTAGACTAATTGGTCTGTAATTCCCCGTTTTCTCTCTCCCTCCCTTTTTTAAAAAGTGAGGTTACATTAGCTACCCTCCAATCCTCAGGAACTACTCCAGAATCTAAAGAGTTTTGAAAAATTATCACTAATGCATCCACTATTTCTGGGCTACTTCCTTAAGTACTCTGGGATGCAGCCTATCTGGCCCTGGGGATTTATTGGCCTTTAATCCATTCAATTTACCTAACACCACTTCCCAGCTAACCTGGATTTCACTCAGTTCCTCCATCTTATTTGATCCCCGGTCCCCTGCTATTTCCGGCAGATTATTTATGTCTTCCTTTGTGAAGACAGAACCAAAGTAGTTATTCAATTGGTCTGCCATGTCCTTGTTCCCCATGATCAATTCACCAGTTTCTGACTGCAAGGGACCTACATTTGTTTTAACTAAACTTTTTCTCTTCACATATCTATAAAAACATTTGCAGTCCGTTTTTATGTCCTGTGCCAGTTTTCTTTCATAATCTATTTTCCCTTTCCTAATTAAGCACTTTGTCCTCCTCTGCTGAATTTCTCCCAGTCCTCTGGTAGGCTGCTTTTTCTGGATAATTTGTGTGCTTCATCTTTAGTTTTGATACTGTCCCTGATTTCCCTTGTTATCCACGGATGAACTACCTTCCCTGATTTATTATTTTGCCAAACTGGGATGAACAATTGTTGTCGTTCATCCATGCAGTCTTTAAATGCCTTCCATTGCATATCCACCATCAACCCTTTAAGAATCACTTGCCAGTCTATCTCGGCCAATTCACGTCTCATACCCTCAAAGTTACCTTTCTTTAAGTTCAGAACCCGTGTTTCTGAATTAACAATGTCACTCTCCATCCTAATGAAGAACTCAACCATATTATGGTCACTCTTGCCCAAGGAGCCACGCACAACAAGACTGCTAACTAACCCTTCCTCATTACTCAGTACCCAGTCTAGAATAGCCTGCTCTCTTGTTGGTTCCTCTACATGTTGGTTTAGAAAACTATTCCGCATACATTCCAAGAAATCCTCTTCCTCAGCACCCCTGCCAATTTGATTCACCCAATCTATATGTAGATTGAAGTCACCCATTATAACTGTTTTACCCTTGTTGCACGCATTTCTAATTTCATGTTTGATGCCATCCCCAACTCCACTACTACTGTTAGATGGCCTGTACACAACTCCCACTCGCGTTTTCTGCCCCTTAGTATTTCACAGCTCTACCCATATCGATTCCACATCCTCCAAGCTAATGTCCTTCCTTTCTATTGCGTTAATCTCCTCTCTAACCAGCAACGCTACTCCACCTCCTTTTCCTTTCTGTCTATCCCTCCTGAATATTGAATATCCCTGGATGTTCAGCTCCCAGCCTTGGTCACCCTTGAGCCATGTCTCCGTGATCCCAACTATATCATATTCATTAATAACTATCTGCACATTCAACTCATCCACCTTATTACGAATGCTCCTTGCATTGAGACACAAAGCCTTCAGGCTTGTTTTTACAACACTCTTACCCCTGATACAATTATGTTGAAAAGTGGCTCTTTTTGATTTTTGCCCTGGATTTTTCTGCCTGCCACTTTTACTTTTCACCTTGCTACCTATTGCTTCTACCCTCATTTTACATCCCTCTGTCTCTCTGCTCATGCTCCCCTGCCACATTAGTTTAAATGCTCCCTGACAGCACTAGAAAACACTCCCCCAAGGACATTGGTTCCCTTCAAGCCCAGGTGCAGACCGTCCTGTTTGTACTGGTCCCACCTCCCCCGGAACTGGTTCCAATGCCCGAGAAATTTGAATCCCTCCCCCTTGCACCATTTGTTAAGCCATGTATTCATCTGATTGAATAAGGGAAGAATTAAACATTTCAAAATTGATGTAATTTTGGCCATGATTTGGATCAGAATTGCCAATTGCATTAAAGCAGAAACTCTCACCTATCAACTTGGATTCTTTCTAAATATGTTTTGTTGTGAAAACTGGAAAGCCTTAGAGTAATGCATGAGGATTAAAGAAGTAATTCTCCTACATTTGGGGACATTTTTACATAGTCGATTAAGACAAGCAATCTGCATGTGTTTGCCCATAGAAGAAAACCAGAGCATCTGGAGAAATCCATATGGTCACAAGGAGAACATACAAACTCCACATAGAGCACCAAAGGTCAAGATTAAACCTGGTATCAGCGCCATTGTGCTAATTCTCATTCGCAGAGTAATTGAAAATTAGCATAATATTTTACTATTTCTTCTGTTTAACAGGTAGTCTTGCAACTTGAAAGTTTTACTATTGAGGAGAGCCCAAACTGCACAAAAAGTAGTCTGACCATTCATGACGCAGCCAGAACTCCTCCCATCATTGCAGGAATGTTCTGTGGAAAAATGAAATTACCATTACAATGGACATCCTTTGGACGCACAGTTGTGATAGAATTTCACTATTCGCCATCACAATATATTCGTGAATTTAAAATAAGATACCACAGCATTAAGAGTAAGTGTTCAAAATACACGCTTATAAAAATCAAAGTGCTTTCACTTGTTTTATTGAAATCACCCTCTTTCAACAGTCTCTTCTTTTTCTCAACTATGTAATTATTTTTCAAAATTCTGTGTTTCCTGGTGTTCTTTAGATTTTACATGTACCGTATTTCCCGGCGACAAAGACGCAGCCCTATTTTGAATCGCTAAATTTTGAAAAAAAAAACCATTTGCCATGGTGGCAAATTAAAAACAATTGCGTATTGTTTTCATATAAAACAAAGATATTGTGTATACCGGTAATAAACAAAAATACAGCGTTCAGAATAAAATAACATTTTATTGCGCAGGAAACAAAGATTACAAACACGAAAAACATTCTAATCTTGAAATCCAAAAAATTCACTACTATCATCTGAATCTTCAAAAGCATAATAAGTCATCAGGGTCATCACTGCTGTTCGAAATATCACTATCATGAAATAGAATGTCGTCTTTTGAGCCATCTAACGCATTATAGATGCCACATTTTTTAAAAAGCTTTGACAACAATTTCAGTCTTAACACAGTTCCATGATATTAAAACCCACACCTGAGCAATGGTCACACATCTGAACAATGGTTGGCCTTTTCAAATTACCTGTTAGTATTAGATCATGGTCTGTGCTCCTCATCCACAGATTCCATTCCCCTTTCATAAACAATTTAAAGGCTTTGTTGATAGATATGTCCAAAGGCTGAAGTTGCCAAGTTAATCCACCGGGGCAGCCGTTAGATGAGCATGAAACTGGTCTCACACAAGTAGGGATGGTTTTTTAAGAAGGCCATCGTGACGCTGTGTCCAGACCTTATCCAACAATAGCTTCCTTCTATCCTCATCCATCCATCCCTTTGGATGCACGTGGATAACAATCCCAGGTGGAATTGTGTCTTTTGGTATGGTTTTCCTCTTAAAAATAAGTGGTGGTGGTAATTTAGTCCCATTCGCACAACATGATAGCACTGCAGTGTAGTGGGTTTCTCGTGTCCAGATGTCTTTCTAGTTGTGGATTTGGAGCCTTTGTCCTACTGTCCTATTTGATACCACATCAAACATTAACGGCACCTCGTCCATGTTTTTAATTTGTCCAGTTCATAGTCATTCTCTTTTCTTGCATTGATTAGGTAGCTATGAAATACAATTTTTTTTTCATAACTTTCAGGCATTTTTTGAGCGATTCTTGTTTTACTTCGGAGTCACGTGAGTGACTTCGTGAAGACCTATCGTCGAATGCATTGCACATCGACAGGCTGGGAGGAGCGCTGCTCCTCTACCAGCAAGCTTAAAAAGGAACCGTCAGGTAAGCACCATTTAGAGGTTACTAAAAATCTCAGGGGTGCGGAAATGGGCCTTTTAATCGGTTTTACATGCTCTCACCATAGGGTAACTGTTCAGACCATTTCAAGGTGGCTCAGGGTGGTGTTAGGTCCAGCAGGGGTAGACACTGACGTTTTCAAATCTCATTCTACCAGGGCTGCGTCTACATCAGCGGCGAGGATGATGGAAGTTCCCATGGACCACATCCTCGCAACGATGCATTGGTCCAATGAGTCAACCTTTCAACAGTTTTATAACAAACCTGTGACCACACCTGCAATTCTTGCAGATACTATTTTAAGTTCTGTTTCTTAATTTCCCCGAAGTTAGGGGTTTATTTAATTGTTGTTAATAAATACATTATTGTTTTTCAGCTGTTTCAAGTCTGAAATACGTTAACATTAATCCATTAGTCATTATGGCAATGTGTGAGCATGGACTTGTTTCCAGGGCATGAAATCACAGAGTAAATCTTCACGAAGTCACTCACGTGACTCCGAAGTAAAATAGTAAGATTAAACGAGAACTCACCAGTTTGAGGTATGATCCTTATTTTATGAAGGGTTACGATGAGGGATTTTGTGCCCTCCGCTCCCAACCCTCTATTATAAGATCAACTGGTATGTTAGTTCTCTTATCTTACTATCTTCAGTCAACTCTACTATCTGTGATTTCACACCGCTGCTTTGAAGAATGTCGCACATGCGTGCTGGCAGGGTCTTCACAAAATCCCTCACCGTAACTCCTCATAAAATAAGGATCAAACCTCGAACTGGTAAGTTCCCATTTAATCTTACTATTTTATTTCTCATTGAAAATCCATTTATCTTCATAAATCTAAAGCACCAACTTGACATGCCATGAAAATCACCCAGATCTTGTGCTGCTGCCCTCAACTTTGATTTGTTAATATAGTTTTTGTCGACATTGACCTGCCCGCATTTCTCTCAACTATCCAATTCTTCATTTCTTCCTCGAGTGCTGGCCAATTTGCTGCAGAACAATGCAGGTTACGTTTAATTCTTATCGCAGGCTTCAACAGGTTCTCTTGCTTCCTCCAATAGCGTATCATTTTCTCAGTTGGCGGTGGTCCGAAATGTCTCTCTGCAGCCCTGTTGCCATGTTCTTTCGCATATTCAAAAACTTGCAACTTGTAGCCAATGGTGTATGAACGCCTTTTTTTTGCAGATGCCATAATATGGGCAGTGTTAAACAATTTAGTGTTTAACAATTTAAACAGAATTTACTGAGCTCCTACTTAGACCAGGTGTTTGAAGTGGCGAAAATTAGCTGCGCTCGACCGTATAATATTGAAACGCTTCCTATAGGCCTATGAACAACCTAACCTTCGGCCTCCAAGACACAGTTAATTTTTCGGGCCTTATTTAGGGTAAAAAATAGCATCTTCGACACCGGGAAATATGGTATACAGATTTATACAAAGCAGAAACACCGAAGCCTTTGTTTTTCAGGTCAGCCAGGGAGAACTGTGACAGATGCAAGGGTACTTTGTCCTGACCAGATTTTTTACTCAAATCAGATAACTACAGCTGCTTCCCAAGGGGATAAAAGTAAATTCAGGGTTATCATTGCTGACATTAGATGCAAATTGGTATTATGATCTGCCAATCGAGCATGTTCCCAGTTGGTATCAATTGCACATGTGCCAATATCCTCAATAAAATTGCCCTTGGAGCAACTTATCGTAGCTCCACAGAAACTACAAATTTAGACTAATTTCCATTACTAATGCGAGTATAGACTTTAATGTTAGAGACAAAGACTTTAAGACTTTTGCCTTCCATCACAGCGAGGAGGTGCCTGGTGAACTCACTGGTGGATGTTAAATTTGTCTTTATTGTGTGTTTTTGGTATTTGTATTATATGTATGACTGCAAGGCAACAACATTTTGTTCAGACCGAAAGGTCTGAATGACAATAAAAGATACTTTGACTTTGATAGATATTGAAAGATGGATGCAAAATGCTGGAGTAACTCAGTGGGACAGGCAGCATCTCTGGAATGAAGGAATGGGTGACGGTTCGAGTCGAGACTCTACTCAGACTGAAGAAGGGTCTTGACACGAAATATCACCCACTCCTCTCCAGAGATGCTGCCTTTGGCCTGCTGAGTTACTCCAGCATTTTGTGTATATCTTTATTTTAAACCAGCATTTGCAGTTCTTCCCTACACATATAGATATTTAAATATCTGTATGTTATTGTCATGAAAGATTATTGCTGTAAATTACAAAGTAGGCCTTCTAATGTGTAGAAGAAAAGATATGCAGATGTTTTGCCTTCCAGTATTGATTGACTCACTATGTATTTCCACGCCATCTATTCTTGTTTCATATTTTCAGTATCCAGATTTTTTTCTATGATAGCTTTGCAATGTTATGTTCAATATATCCAGATACCTTGGAGTACTTACCATGTTTTTTCTTTTCACAGATCCTAATTCTGTTTCGGGACTCTTCCATGAGAGAAATTATTTCCATGATTTTGTACTTATGCCATTCATTGTTCAAATCTTTATATGGGAAACATATTTTTTGTAAATTATTACACTCACTTATTTTTGCATTTGTACATGTTTGCTCAGATATATATATATATATATCCATCCATCCTTTGGGTCTTTACATAAGTTAATTCATAAGAATTAGAATGTTATTACTGCAAGTGCACTCTGACTCGGTAGGCAGAAACACATCTGAAGTCCATAATTGTTTTACATCACTCTTGGACTTGTATCAGATTGTTTTTGTGGATTAGCAGCTCTGTTCAGTTTGCTAAGAGGTAATTTGAGTTGAAACAGTAAATGTTTCTGTATTTTTAGCTCACACCATACTTTCAGAACTCATCCAACTGTTTCTTTTCTATGATAAATTATCTTATGCCCAGCGCACATGTTTGAGACTTGAAAAATCCTTTATTTGAAGGAATATGCTTTATTTTCTCAGGTAACTTTAGAAAATACATGTTTTAGAGAATTAGATGTCAGATAATTTTGTTGGATTTGTGCATTTTTCTACACTAATAGAATTCCAGTTTCCTCTGCTCTTCCACATAAAAAATAAAAAAACAATTGTCCTGCTTACATTTTCCATCCCACCATAATTGCATGTCTCCCTTTCAGTCAGTTTTATCTTATCGTCCATTTTCATGCCATTTCTATGTATATGGTAATGGCAGGGTTTTACATGAGTGAAACGTCATACAAAATGGAGCTGCTCTTGTATCACTTACATACTGAATACTTAAGGGTTATAGCTTTTCATTTGTAGCCCAGATTAATCGTCATGGCCCTTTTAATTCTGCCAACAACCTATTTTTACTCTGTGGTGGCAGTCGAGTACACTGCTTTCTGGTTGTTGGAACCACTTGGAAGACTGTAACATGCTCATGCTCAAATGTAATTGCAAAAATTTATTGATTCAAGAAAATGTTTATCTTGCAATTCTGTAATTATAATTCATCATCAAAGCCTCTGTCAGTATCACACCAATATATTTGAAAGGGAGACAAATAGCTTTCTCACAAAACATTAACTGTGTAATAATTTCTGATGCATCTCAATTGACAGTTTAAGAATAAAGCAATTTAGAATGTAGACGAGCAAATACTTTTTCTCACAGAGTGGTGAATCTGTGAAATTCTCTGCCTCAGAGGGCGGTGGAGGCAGGTTCTCTGGATGCTTTCAAGAGAGAGCTAGATAGGGCTCTTAAAAATAGCGGAGTCAGGGGATATGGGGAGAAAGCAGGAACGAGGTACTGATTGCGGAGCTGGCTCTAAGGGCCGAATGGCCTACTCCTGCACCTATTGTCTATTGACCCTTTTTCTCTCAGTGTAGTAATTGGAAAATATATATTTTGTAATGAACTATTTTATGTTATGTTAATTTTGTTCTGGGGGCTCGAACAAAGGAAAGAGCCTCTTTATTTTGCATGATTTCCATTGATTCCAAATTGATTGGGACAATTGATTTTAAAAATTATTTGAAACTGAATCAGAATTTCCAATTTTCCGGAGACGTGTGATATCAAATGAGGAGGAAACCAGGGCATCGGAGATGTCCTCATTCTTTAGGGAACGGGGGGTTCCCCTCTTCGACTATAGATGAGGCTCTCATCAGGGTTTCTTCTATACCCCGTAGGTCTGCTCTCACTCCCCATCCCCCCCACTCGTAACAAGGGCAGAGTCCCCCTTGTCCTCACCTTCCACCTACCAGCTGTCACATACAACAGATAATCCTCCGAAGTTTTCGCCAACGGGATCCCACCACTGGCCACATTATCCCATCTCCTCCCCTTTCGGCTTTCCGCAGAAACCACTCCTTCCGTAACTCCCTGGTCAATTTGTCCCTTCCCACCCAAACCAGCCCCTCCCCTGGTACTTTCCATTGCAACTGCAGGAAATGCTACACATGTCGTTTTACCTCCCCCCTTGACTCTATCCAAGGTTTTCCAGGTGTGGCAGAGGATCACCTGCACTTCCTCCAATCTCATCTATTGCATCCGCTGCTCTACATCGATATGACCAAGCTTAGGCTTGGCGATCGCTTCGCCCAACACCTCCGCTCAGTTCGAGATAACCAACCTGATCTCCCGGTGGCTCAGCAATTCAACTCCGCTTCCCATTCCGAATCCGACCTTTCTGTCCTGTGCCTCCTCCATGGCCAGAGTGAGTCCCACCGCAAATTGGAGGAGCAGCACCTCATATTTTGCTTGAGTGGTTTACACCCCAGTGCTATGAACATTGACTTCTCCAATTTCAGGTAGTCCTTGCTTTCTCCCTCTTTCCCCTCCCCTTCCCAGCTCTCACACACCCCACTTTCTCCGCCTCTTCCTTTCTTCTTCCCGTCTGCCCCCCATCCTCACATCAGTCTGAAGAAGGGTCTTGACCCGAAACATCACCTTTTCCTTCACTCCATAGATGCTGCCTCATCCGCTGAGTTTCTCCAGCATTTTTGTCTACCTTTGTTAAATATGAATGTCACTTAGTACAGTGATGCACATGCACCAATTCTATTAACATGGGTTTCACAGCCTGAAGAAATGCAAGCAATGCATTTTTTGAGGAGTATAAAGAAAGGCACTGATGAATAGCTTTGAATAATTTGTTGTCATGTATCTTTCTTAATGAACATTTTAATAGCCTGGGAATTCATACTCCAACCTGAAATTCAGAGCATTGTCATAAAGGGCACTACTGAAACCACATTTGGAATCATTTGTACAGCAATCATCGTATAGGAAAATATTTGTCAGTTGCAAAAAGCTCAAAAAAGATTTACTAGACTATCTGGCATGCAGAGGGATCCGAGTGTTCTAATGCTTGATTTACAAAAGGCTAACATACAGATGCAGCATGGAATCAGGAACACAAATAGATACAATTGTTTATTGTTAGAGGAACTCAATAGAAAAGTTGGGAGAATATGCTTCAGTTGTATAGGTCAGTGGTGACACCACATTTGGATTTGCATAGATGCTGCCTCACCCACTGAGTTTCTCCAGGATGCAAAGAGGAAAATTCCAGACCAAATGAAGGCCCCGGGCAATAACTCAGACACCTGTAGATTGCAGCAAGGCTTGCACACCATGCAGGCTACAAAGTAAAAGTGGGCAGTATCACTGGCAATAATGGGGTTCTCTCTGTTGAACTCACTGCACTCTACAACCACCTAGCTAGTCTTGGGTGTGCCTTCACCAACGGTTACTATGTTAGGCATGATCAGTCTACCTGAGTGAATCCGTGTAAAGCAACTGGTCCAGATGGAGTCCCTGGCTGCATCCTCAGGACTTGTACGGATCAGCTAGCAAAAGTATTCGGACTCCATTCGCTATTCCATTCTGATGTCACCACCTCCTTCAAAAAGAGCACTATCATTTTGGTGCCAAGGAACAGTAAGTTGGATGCCTTAAGGACTACCAGCCAGTGTCTCTGACATCCACCATCATGTGTTTCCAGAGACTTGGGGATAGCATACATTAACTCCAGCCAGCCTTGATCCATTGTAGTTTGCGTACTGTCGCAACAGGTGCATAGCAGAATCTATCTTCCAGGCCCTAAACTCACCTCTGGAACACCTAGACAACTATTTATCGACTATAGCAACAAATTCAACAACATAATCCCATCCCAACTCATCTCTAAATTCCTGGACCTCGGCAACAGCATCCCCCTCTGCCACTGGATCCTTGACTTTCTGACCCACAGACCACAATTAGTGAGAATATATGATAAACACCTCCTCCACAATAATATATGCAGGATTCAAATCAATAAATGGAGAAAGCAAATACTGAAGATCACAAATACTGTAACTGTTTATTAAAGCAAAATACAAGTCAAATACAGATAAACTATCAATAAAGTAACAATACAAAATAACAGGTCTCTCACTCCCCTCTGCATATTCGAGTCTCTTGTCTGCACTGGCTGGCACACACCACAGTCGAAGCTCTTCCCCTCTCTACCCCCCTCTGGTGAAGCTCCTTTCTCTCCCTGAAGGTAAAGATCTTTTCTCTCTCCGAAGGTGAAGCCATGCTCTAATGGTAGAAGCATGCACTTATATAATGTTTTATCTCCAAGAACAACAGGTGACTATGTCAAACTAGCTATCCTCCTTGGTGAGTTATGTCCTATCAGTCACCAAGCTAATTTAGCAGACATATTCTGTTTAACCCTTACATTACAGCTCTGCAAGGGTGTCTCAGTCCTCTACTAGATACTCTATACACTTATGAATGTGCAGTCAAATTTGGCTCCAATTTTATCTACAAACTAGACCAAGTGGGACCCGTTGGGGCCCGTCCCCCAATGTGGGGGGGGGGGGCGTCGTCACTCGGGTGGGCTGGTCCCCCCCAAACACAATATTCCACCACTCACTCATAGCTCACAACTGCGCAGGCACAGCTGACAGGTTCCCGTTGTGACACAGGAGATGGAGGCAATAATGCACTGGCTCGGCTGACGGGCATGGCAGATGGGTACGGCAAGTGGAAAGTGATTTATTAAAGTTTAAAATGTGAATAACTCTTAAAATATAACTATTTAAACGCTAAAGATGAGATTTATTCAGTTAAGTTATTTCTTGTTGCGTCTCTTGCTCCCTCCGTTTTGTGTTCTTTCTCATTATTAAATCTCCAATTTTATTTTCAATCAGCAGTCAAATTAAAGTGTAGAATTGCGAAGTAATAATCAAAATGCAACCCGTTCAAAATAAAATGGCGGTCTTTTTTGAAATCCAACTGGTTTAAAATAAAAGTTAGTCAATGCAATAAGAAATTATTTTGAAAAATGCAAGTATTATATTTTTTGAAATGAAACTTGTTTAAAGTAAAATAAATTATTTTTTTAAATGCAAGTATTATTGAAAGAATCGCGCAACATTGGAAATGAAATAAGTAAAGAAATGCAAATACCATACGAAGAATCGCGCAACGTTAGAAATATATAAAAGCTTATCGTTAACGAGAGCGAAATCAGTGAAGTCCGAATGAAGCCGTCAGCTCTGAACTGGATCTTCACCCGACTGTCTTGGGAGAGGGTTTGAAGAATGTTGTAGAAGAGTGGTTGGAAGAATGACCAATTGTTTTAAAATGTGGAAACTGCCGTTGGAACGCTGGAGTGCCGCTACCGCCCGGAGTAGCCCATCGTGCTTGGCAAACTGCCGTTGGAGCGCCCCTCCCTCGCGGAGTGGGCCGTTCTGCCTTGCAAGTGTATTGTGATGTCATTGGGATTTGCCGTTGGAGCGCTGGGGTTCCCCTCCATCCCGAAGTGGGCCATCCTGTCTTGCCAGTGCATTGTGACGTCATTTGGATTTTTGTTTCCAAAATTTGGTGCATTTTCGGGCCGTTTAAAACATTTCAACGATTAATAACTTTGGAAATATAGGTGGAAATGCAACGGGAAGATGTTTATCGCCACCACAGTAAAATGTGAGTAGGATGTGTGAAAATGTGAAGGCTGTGGCCTAGCGTTTGGAAGAAATTAGGAATTAACCAGATTGACACCGAGACACATCGTGGGCACAAACACAAACAAGACGAAGACTTTTAGTTATACAGAGATGTCCAGGTGACACCAGTTGTGGGCCGGATCACAAACAATAATGAGACAGAGTAGAGGAAAGAGATAGAAAACATAGTGATATGGTGTCAGGATAACATCTCCCTCAATGTCTGCAAGACAAAGATGCTAGCTATTAACTAAAGGAAGCATGGTGAAATACAATCCCCCATCAATATCAAAAGTGTCAAAGTAGAAGTGGTTAAGAGCTTCAAGTTACTTAATGGCATTAATATTACCAACGATCTGTCGGGGACCAACCACAGTGAAGCGAAAGCCAAGAAGGCACACCAACACCTCTACAGATGCACTATAGAAAGCATACTGTCAGGTTGCATCACAACTTGGTTTGGGAACAACTCTGCTCAAGATCGTAAGAAATTACAGAGAGTTGTAGATGTAGCCCAGTCCATCACACAGACCAGATTTCCTACCATGAACTCCATTTGTACTTAACGGTGTCTCGGAAAAGCAGCCAACATAACCAAAGACGCCCCACTCCCGGTCACTCCTTTTCTCTGCTCCCGTCTGGCTGAAGATACAGAAGCTTAAACGTGCAGCCACCAGACTCAGAAACAGTTTCTTCCCTTCTGTCATCAGGCTTCCGAAAGCTAGGCAACTATCCAATTCACCTCTACCCCAATGAGGACATTGCACTCTGTCTACGGAACTGTGCGCTACAATGTTGAGAACCATTTATTGCACTCTATATCTTCTGTTGTGCTTCATCATATGATTTTGACTTAACAGTATTTATGGATAGTATATCTGATCTGTTCAAAGAGGTGGTTTCGTCTTTAAGAGCACATTTTGATAATCAAGGGATTAAACAGAATGTAAGTTAAGGTTACACAAACATATTATATATTGTAGCTCTCTCAATATGTAAGAACATCTTCCAGAATCTCTTTGTGGTGAGCTGTTTTGGTGGTGATTGTGCTGATGGTGGATTCTTGCTCTTCGTGTAACTTATGTTGCCTTAGCTCTAAAAGATCTAGAGTTGTGAATTCTTTCCCCTGAGGCTCCAGGTTTACCACCTCCATTTCATCAATCTCATGTTTGTTTGTCAACTAAGCAGCCAACATAACCAAAGACGCCCCACTCCCGGTCACTCCGTTTCTATCTACTAATATATGGCACAGACTTTGTAAAAAATGTGGCTACATTATTCAAAGGGCTACATTATTCAAAGGGGCACAAATGTAATCAGAGGCTATCCTAATAATATACATAATTCAAATTCCATGAGAGCTTGTTTAGTAATTGCCATTCAATGACATGCTTCATTACATTCCTCAAATAGTAAGCCTTACATGCAAAAATAGCATTCTGGCCCAAAGAAAAATAGGTGCAGGTGTAAGCCATTTGACCCTTCGAGCCAGCACCACCATTCAATATGACATGGCTGATCACGTAAAATCAGTACCACGCTACTGCTTCCCCCCCCCCCCCCCCCCCCCCCCCATGTCCCTTTAGCCCTAAGTGCTAAATCCAACTCTCTCTTGAAAACATCCAGTGAATTGGCCTCCACTGTCTTCTGTGGTAGAGAATTCCACAGATTCACAACTGTGATTTTTTTTTCCTCATCTCAGTCCTAAATGGCCTACCCCTTATTCTTAAACTGTTACCCCTGGTTCTGGACTCTCCCAACATTGGGAACATTTTTCCTGCATCAAACCTGTCTAATCCCTTAAGAACATTACATGTTTCTATAAGATCCCCTCTCATCCTTCTAAATTCCAGTGAATACAAGCCCAGTCGACCCATTCTTTCATCATATGTCAGTCCCGCCATCCCGGGAATTAACTTGGTGAATTTACGCTGCACTCCCTCAATAGCAATAATGTTCTTCCTCAAATTAGGAGACAAATTGCACACAATACACCACGTTCAGCCTCTCCAGCGCCCTGTACAACTGCAGTAGGACCTCCTTGCTCCTAAACACAAATCCTCTCGCTTTGAAGGTCAGCATGCTATTAGCCTCCTTCACTTCCTGCTGTACCCTGCATGCTTACTTTCAGTGACTGATGTACAAGCACACCCAGGTCTCGTTGCACCTCTCCTTTTCCTAATCTGATACCATTCAGATAATAATCTGCCTTCTTGTTCTTGCCACCAAAGTGGATAACCTCACATTTATCCACATTATACTGCATCTGCCATGCATCTGCCCATTCACCAACCTATCCAAGTCACCCTGTAGCCTCGTAGCACCTTCAGCACAGCCCACACTGCCACCCAGATTTGTGTCATCCGCAAACTTGGAGATGTAACATTTAATTCCCTCATCTAAATCATTTATATTGTAAATAACTGGGGTCCCAGTTGTGGCATCCAACTAGTCACTGCCTGCCATTCTGAAAAGGACCCATTAATTCCTACTCTTTGCTTCCTATCTGCCAACCAGTTCTCTATCTATGTCAATACCCTACCCGAATACCATGTGCTCAAATTTTGCACACTAATCTCTTGTATGGGACCTTGTCAAAGGCATTTTAAAAGTCCAGATACACCACATCCACAGCTCTCTCTTATCCATTCTATGTGCCCTGCGGCCCAACGTGCCCACACCGGCCAACATGTCCCAGCTATACTAGTCCCACCTGCCTGTGCTTGATCTATATCCTTCCAAACATGTCCTATCCATGTACCTGTCTGTTAATTAAAAGTTGGGATTGTCCCAGCCTCAACTAGTTCCTCTGGCAGCTTGTTCCATACACCACCACCCTTTGTGGGAAAAAAATTACCCCTCAGATTCCTAATATTTTCCCCTTCATCTTGAACCTATGTCCTCTGGTCCTCAATTCCCTACCCTGGGCAAGAGATTCTGTGCACCCAATCTATTCCTCTCATGATTTTATACACCTCTATAAGATCACCCCTCATCCTCCTGCATTCCAAGGAATAGAAACCCAACCTACTTAACTGCTCCCTATAGCTCAGACCCTCTATTCCTGGCAACATCCTCGTAAGTCTCCCTTTCCAGTGTGAAATATAGGAAATTCTCTCCTATAACATGGTGCCCAGAACTGAGCACAATGCTCTCAATGCGGCCTCACCAACGTCTTATACAACTGCAACATGACCTTCCAACTTCTATACTCACATACCCATGTGAACTGGATACCCAGAGGATCTGTTTTCCAGGTTCCTGCTGTCAAAATATTGTTCAATGAAGAGGCAGAAAAATTATATCATATCATCATGTCACTCAGCCTTTTTTTTTTTAAATTAGATCACCAGAAGATTGGTATCTTTTATCTTTTGAATAGACCATGAAAGGCTTAACCATTTTTGGCCAAGGTTATCCTTGAGTGTCTTGAAGCTGAAGGATTTTTAAAAATTCTTCCTGATGAATGTACATGAGGACATCCTCTTCCAAAAAACGCAATCTCATCCATGTTATGGTTATTTCGGAGAGAAGCCCCCTGCATTGAAAACCCTTGCCCCACTAACCTACTAGAGTTCTTTGAAGATGTGATTGATAAATTCGGTGAAACCAGTGGATGTGGTGTATTTTAGATATTTTACCCATTCACACTAGTCCTGTTATCCCATTTTCTTATATCACTGACAGCAGCTTCCAATGGCGGTGAAGATGCAACCGCAAGAACATTGCTAGAAAACTGCGTTCTGGTGCCCGGGGCAACGAGGGGGCGCGTGGGGGTAGGAGGCCGCGGCAACGATGCAGGCACGAGGCTGGGGAGGGTGCGAGGCTGGGGGGGGGGGGTGCGAGGCCTGGGGGGGGGGGGCGCGAGGCTGGGGAGGGGTGCGAGGCTGGGGAGGGTGTGAGGCTGGGGGTGGGGCACGAGGCTGGGGGAGGGGCCGCGAGGCTGGGGGGGTGCGCGAGGCTGGGGGGGTGCGCGAGGCTGGGGAGGGGGCGGGGCTGGGTGGGGGGGCGCGAGGCTGGAGGGGGAGGCGCGAGGCTAGGGGGGTAGGCGCGAGGCTGGAGAGGGCTAAAGGCGCGAGGCTGGGGGGGGCGTGAGGCTGGGGGGGGGCGCGAGGCTGGGGGTCAAGGCTGGGGGGAGCGCGAGGCTGGGGGGGGCGAGGCTGGGGGGGGGCGCGAGGCTGGGGGGGGCGCGAGGCTGGGGGGGGGGGGAGGCGCGAGGCTGGGGGGGGCGCGAGGCTGGGGGGGGGCGCGAGGCTGGGGGGGGGTCACGAGGCTGGGGGGAGGCGCGAGGCTGGGGGGGAGGGCACGAGGCTGGGGGTGGGGGGCGCGAGGCTGGGGGGGGGCGCGAGGCTGGGGGGGGGTCGCGAGGCTGGGGGAAAGGCGCGAGGCTGGGGAGGTGGCGCGAGGCTGGGGGGGGGGGGCGAGGCTGAGGGGGAGGCGCGAGGCAGGGGGAAGGCGCGTGGCTGGGGGGGGGAGGCGCGAGGCTGGGGGGGGGGGGGGCGAGGCTGAGGGGAGGCGCGAGGCTGGGGGGGGGGGCGTGCAGGCTGGGGAAGGCGCGAGGTGGGGGGGAGGCGCGAGGGGAGGCGCGAGGCTGGGGGCGCGAGGCTGGGGGGGTGTCGCGAGGTTGGGGGGGGTCGCGAGGCTGGGGGGCGCGAGGCTTGGGGCGCGAGGCGGGATTGGGGGGGGGTCGCGAGGCTCGGGGGGGGGGCGGAGGCTGGGGGGGGGGGCGCGAGCGAGGCTGGGGGGGGGAGCGCGAGGCTGGGGGGGGGCGCGAGGCTGGAGGGAGGCGGAGGCTGGGGGGCGCGAGGCTGGGGGGGGGGGGGGGGGGCGCGAGGCTGGGGGGGGGGGGCGCGAGGCTGGGGGGGGGGCGCGAGGGTGGGGGGGCGCGAGGCTGGGGGGGGGCGAGGGTGGGGGGGGGGCGCGAGGTGGGGGGGGGGCGGGCGAGGGTGGGGGGGGCGCGAGACCGGGGGGGGGGGGGGGGCGCGAGGGTGGGGGGGGCGCGAGGCTGGAGGGGTGGGCGCGCGGCTGCGGACTGGCGCGAGGCTGCGGACCGGCGCCTCCCAGCGGCCTCGCGCGCGGCCGGGTGTCGAGTGCAGGCGGCTCCGGGCGAACTCCTTCGGGCCGCGGCAGGTGCGTTTCCCCAGCCTGGCGGCTCGGCTCGGACCGGACCGGCCCCTCGGTTTGTTCAGGTGGTGCCGCGAACCTCTCCGCACTCAGGAACGGCCTCAGTGCCGACCCGCCTCTCGGATGTGGGCGATTTTCGCCGCTGCTGGAGATGGCGCGATTGGACGTGGGGTGGGGATGAATGAGAAAGGGCACTCGATGACGTCGATGCCTCGTCCTCCACCTCCACCCCCGGAGTTTGTCGATAATATTTTAGGCAAATCCATAGGATCATTGCTTTTAGGTAGAAAGGGACGAGGGATCAGTCTGTAGGTGGCGGGTCGCCCATGACCTTTGGGAATAATGGAGCTGGCGCAAGGGCATTGATCTACTTTCCCGTCCACACACACTAAAGAAATAGGCCGCATGAACCCTCTTTCTTACCATTCTCCGTCCTTAGGTTCTGGAATTTGAACCATATCCAGTCATCTAATCTTTCAGAATTTGCCAACAAGAAGCAAGAGAAAAGTCGGACTGGCATGTAGGGTTGCCAACTGTCCCGTATTAGCCGGGACATCCCCAATCTTGGGCTAAATCGGTTTGTCCCATACGGGACTGTGCTTGTCCCGTGTTTGATAGCTACAACTCGGGTCGAGGGGGCTGTCATGTAGCAGCGCCGTGTCCGGCCCCGCCTCACCCGTCCCGACGTAGTGGAGCGCGGCGGCAGCGCCTCGCCCATGGCCCTGTCGGTCAGCTGGCCAACCTTCGCTCGCTGCCGACACCACCAAAGATCCTATGCTGCAGGATCTTTAGACACCTCCACCTCTCCATCTCACGGCCGATCGTTGGTTCAGGAGTTGGATGGGATGCAGGAGTTTGCGTGAAACGTCACGCGCCCCCCGGCCCCTGGGCCAAAACTCAGCTGGCCCGCCGGCTGGGCTTTGTGTGTAGTCCAGCACCCGGGCCAGCTCATCATTCTTTTGACCCATATTTGGGAGTGAGAAAGTTGGCAACCCTACTCGCATGTTCAAAAAGAGAGGAAGGCAAGGAAGTAAGTATTGGATCATTTAGTTTAATATCTATTGCTGGCAAGGTGTTATAATCAGTAATCAATGAGGAAATAATTAATCAGTTTGGAAAGCTGTATATAGGCCCTCCTCAAATTATGACAGACATTTGGTTCCTGTGAACTGTATGGACCCCAAACAGTTAGCAATTAGGAGATGTCAGTTCCACATGGCAGAAGATGCTTGCAGCCCCACAGCAGTTGGCAATTTTATCGCATCTGTCTCCCAAATGCTCATTCAGATGCATGGGCTGACAACAAACATGCATTCATTAACTGGGGAGGACCCATGGAAGCAAACCTAATCAACGTGATTAATCCACGTAAGAAGGAACTGCAGATGCTGGTTTAAACCGAAGATAGCCACAAAAAGCTGGAGCAACTCAGCGGAACAGGCAGCATCACTGGAGAGAAGGAATGGGTGATGTTTTGGGTCGAGACCCATCTTCAAACTGGTTAGGGATAAGGGAAACGAGAGATAAGGTGACGTGGAGAGATAAAGATCAAAGAATGAAATATGTGCAAAAAAGTAACGATGATAAAGGAAACAAGCCATTATAAGCTGTTTGTAGGGTGAAAATGAGGCTAGTGCGGTGGGGGAGGGAAAGAGAGAGGAAATGCCGGGGCTACCTGAAGTGAGAGAAATCAGTACTACCACTGGCCTATAATCTGCCCAAGCGAAATATGAGATGCTGTTCCTCCAATTTGCATTTAGCTTCATTCTGTAAATGGAGGAGACCAAGGACAGAAAGGTCTGTGTAGGAATGGGAAGGAGAATTAAAGTGACCAGCAACCGGGAGATAAGGTTGGTTCATGCGGGCTGAGCAAAGGTGTTCTGCAAAACGATCCCCTAGTCTGCGTTTGGTCTCGACGATGTATAGGAGTCCACATCTTGAACAACTGATAGAGTAGATAAGGTTGGAGGAGGTGCAAGTGAACATCTGCCAAACCTGAAAGAACCGTTGAGGTCCCTGGACAGATTGGAGGGAGGAGGTATAGCGACAGGTGTTGCATCTTCTGTGGTTGCAAAATAAAGTAATTGGGGAGGGGGTAGTTTGGGTTGGAAGGGATGTGTTAACTAGGGAGTTGCGGTGGGAGTGGTCTCTGTGGAAGGGGGAAAGGGGTGGAGATGGGAAAATGTGGCTAGTGGTGGGATGCCGTTGGAGGTGGCAGAAATTTTGGAGGATTATGTGTTGTATGCGTCGGCTGATGGGGCGGATGTTAAGGACAAGTGGGACTGTCTCTGTTGCGACTAAGGAGAGGGGGAGCAAGGGCAGAGCTGCGGGGTACTGAGGAGACATGACTGAGGGCCTCAACTATGATGGGAGAGGGGAGCACCCATTCCTTAAAGAATGAGGACAGTTCAGATGTTCTAGTATGGAACACCACATCTTAGGTGCAGATGCGGCGTCGTTACTCCAGCTTTTTGTGTCTATGGTTTTATAAATTATGTTTTACAAATTTGCTAAAATTCTTTCAGGATTGTATGACTGCACGTAAAACAGAAAATTGATAGAGGAGAATTAGTAGATGTAGTACATTTCCCAAAGCATTTGACAGGAAACCACAAAATAAGCTAGTGCATATTGGAGAAATTGTGTTAAAATGGATTAAAACCTGGCTGTCACAGACAGTTGGAAGTTGTGGGCCATTTTCAGGGTGGTTGGATGCAACTAAGGGAGAGTATCAGCAATCTATTCTTGGCCCTCAATTGATTACTATTTGCTTTATGACCAAGAAGTGGTAACAGAATGTAAAGTTCCCCAATTGCCAATGACACAAAAAAAATGTGGAAGGAGGTTTTGTGATGAGGGCAATGGGGTTCTGCTACAGGATGTAGATAGAATGAACAATTAGGCCAACATCTGGCAAATGGAGTTTATTGTGGGGAATTGCAAGGTCACTAAAAGGTCATGCACTTCACTAAAAAGAATTTAAAAAAAGGCAGGTTTATTATCTAAATTATCTAAATTAGATTTTGTATCTAAATTAAGAGAGACAGAAAATGAATGAAGGCTAATGGGACCTAGGTGTGAGCATGAATCAAAAGGTTCAGGCAGGTCCAACAAGTTGTTAAGAAGGCAGGTTGGCCTTTATTGGAAGACAGTTGTCGTTCAAAAATAGGGAGGTTTTGTTAAAGTTGTATAGAGCATTGATGAGGCCATGCCTGGCATGCTGTGCACAGTGTTGATACCCTACCTACAAAGGACTTTGTGGCATTGAAGGTGGTCCAAAGCAGATGCATCAGGGTAATTGTAGAAAGAAGGAACTGCAGATACTGGTTAATACACAAAATGACACAAACTACTGGAGTAACTCAACAGGTCAAGCAGCATCTCTGGAGGTTTGGAGAAGAAGGTTGGCCAATCAAGATCAGCTGGACAGATTGTCTTTGTATTCCCTGGAGTTTGGAAGAATGAGGGTAATCTTATTCAACCATATAATATCCTAAGGGGGCATAAAAGGGTAGCTGTTCAGATGTTTCCACAAGGGGTCATAACTACAACATAAGGGACCATCATTTAAACCTGAGGTGTGTAGAAATTTCTTCTCCTGGGTAGTGAATCTCCAGAATTCTCTACCCCCAAAGGTAGCGGAGGCCAGAGCATTTGATATACTTATGATGGATATACTGTACATAACAATCCTGAAATGCTTGTTCATATTTTTGTATGTTCACTGGGGTCAGAACCCTACGTTCTTTCAGCTCAATAATTTCATTTGGTGCTCATCCTACACAGTCACAGGGAGAACAGGCAAACTCGATACTAGCACTTCAGAATCCAGATTGTTGAAACTGATAGTGCAGTAAAGCTTTAGAAAAATCTCATTTTAATGGAGAATAAAATTTGTGGGCCAATCATCCATCCACCTGTCCATCCATCCATCCATCTATCTATCTCTCCTGCTAGTCAGCGCCACGAGGATTGGTCTCCGCCATCACCTTTTTAGTGGAGCTGAGGGAGGAGAGCAGAGGTCTTCAACCGGACAGAATTTTCGGAGGGACCGGAAGCAGTCCAGCGCGAAGTCAGAGATGTCGCCAAACGGAAGTTGGAGAGTCTGATCCTGGCAGAGGAGAGCGTTCAGCGCCCACTGTGAGTCCCAAACACACCGCCATTACATGCCCCGTAGCTCCAGGTCCCCCTCGCTGGCTTCTGCCACTTCCCCTGTGATACCCCACTCCCCCAGGTGGCAGTGGGGTAAGTGAGAACGGTTAGTGGGGGGATAGGGGGAGGTTAGGAGTGGGGGATAGAGCGATAGGAGGGGGGTAGGTAGGGGAGAGGAGTTATGGAGCGAGAGGGAGTGACAGGGTAGGGGAAAGGAGAGTGAGAGAGGGATTGGGGGATGAGAGGAGGAGAGGGGAAAGAAGAGGGAGGGTCAAGAGGAGGGGAAGAGAGTGCTAAGTATGAGGGGAAATGAGCTGCGTCTGGGCCTTTGGGGGCCATGGATGAGTGGTGGAATATTGCGTTGGGGAACCAAGCCTCCTGTGTGACAGGGAACCAAGGGGTCCCACTAAGTCTAGTGCTTTCTAAAGTGCATCTGTGGAAGTACAAGAGAATCTTTGTAGATGTGAAAAATCTTCTCAGATGCCTCAGAAAGTATATATGCTTGGTCAGCACATCAGTGCAAAGGGACCAAGTTAGGTTGCTTTTTCGGAGGGACCGAAAGTTAGTGATATTGATGCTTGGAACATGAAGCTATCGACCAACTCTACAGTAGCTCAATAATGGGGATAGGGCTATGTACACACTCCCCCATTTCCCTTGGTCAACAACTTACTGTTTCACCTTGTTTACGTTAAATGATAGGTTGTCGTCCTGACACCATGACGTAAGTTCTTGATCTCTTTCCTGTACTTTGTCTCATTGTTACTGTTGATCTGCCCAACAAGTGGTTTCTTCAGTAAACATATTGAGTTGGCATTGTACTTGGTCACAGCACCGTGGGTGCACAAGCAGTAGAACAAGGAACAGAACACATAATCCGGAGGAGCACCAGTTTTTTGAATAAAAGTGGATAAATGTTATGACTAATTCAAATCAACTTGAGGTCTGCCAATCAGGAAGTCTAGAAGCTGTTGCAGCCGGACGACCCAAGGTTATGGTCCAGTAGTTTAGAGATTAGCTTATTCGGCATTACTCTTCTTCGACCCGAAACGTCACCTGTTCCTTTTCTCCAGAGATTCTGCCTGATCCGCTGAGTTAATCCAGCTTTTTGTGTCTGTCTTTGTGTACACTTCTTGAAAGCCTTGGATCTGACCTTTAGCAGAGAATTAAATTCCCTTTTTATCCAAGATTTCTGCTGAACATAGATCATAATTGTCTTTGTCGGAATGCAGTCGCCAAGGTGTACCCATTCTGGCTAGATGAAGTTGTCTTGAACATGTTCTGATTCACCAACTCAAGGCTGTCCTGAAGTAGATCCTCAGCCTCCTCAGACCATTGCTGTCTTACTCTTTCTCTTGGTTCCTCGTACCTTAATCTCTGACTGTAAGTTGGCAGGAACAGAACCGACAGATAATCAGACTGGCCGAAATGACAGTGAGGAATGGATCAAGAAGTATATTTGATGATGGTATACCTGTGGTTTAGAGTGTTAACACCTTACATGGGGAAGAATATTTGCTGCTAGTATTTGGGGAGTTTGTTTCTGAAGTTAGCTTGATTGAAGTGACCTGCGATGATGGATACGGAATCAAGGTTTGCTGTATCGAGAGAGTTCTTGACCAGGCTTAATTCGTCCAGTACCACCTTGCATTGGCTTATGCTGACATGTTGACAAGATGGTAGAGGTGGCTTCCCATAAAAGGGATTGGATTTTTCAAATGGGCATTTGAGGTAGGAAAGTAGAATTGCGTAAAAACCATCACATCAGCACCACGAAGCATTGATCTTCCAAAAAGCGGATCCCATGGCCTTTCATCTGACCTGGAGATTCCATGTGGCCAATATAATAAATAGAGAATCTCTAAGGTTGTATAGCAGGCTCAGATGTGTCAGGGGTAAACCACGCAGTTTCTGATTGCCCAGTGAAGCAGTAGCCTGCTGTAAGCTCTTCAAGCTTGTCCTCGCGTGATTGATCATTAGCTAGAATATGCAGGTGAACACGCGCCAGGATTCGCATAATTTCAGCCGCATCTGGAGCCCTCGCCATCCCAGAGGGAGGTAGAAATGTGAAATACTTTCAAGGATGGAAATTGAGGTAAGGTTTTAAACCTGAAATAATGCTTCTTGATAGCCATGGTTGAGTGTAATATATAAAGTTAGTCTCATATCAGCCATGATCTAATTTATGGCAAAACTGGTTTGAGAGATTAACTGACCTGCTCGGTTCCTACCTGTGATCAATAATTGCAGACTGCATGTTTAGCCATTCATTGTAATTTCTAGCTAGTACTCATAAAGAAGCATTGTTCACATTTCCTGGATCACCATGAATGTAAGGATAACTTGTAGGAAAGAACTGCAGATGGTGGTTTAAATCAAAGGTAGACACAAAATGCTGGAGTAACTCTGCGGGACAGGCAGAATCTCTGAAGAGAAGGAAAGGGTGACGTTTCAGGTCGAGACCTAACCCCAGATTTCACTGCAATTTCTTTACTCCATTTTTTCTATCTCTGCTCTCACCTCTAACAGCAAAGCTTGTGCACTTCTTTGGAAGACTCTCTTCCACAACAATGAATACTTATTCTCATGAAAAAGGTGGAAGTAAATTGCCTTGTATAAGACATCATGTAGATGGAATTCCCACTGTGCTGTAAAGTGCAGTGTACCAGGTTCTGATTACGTGGCAAGCAAGAGCAGCATATTGTCCAGCCACACTGCACCAAAACTCTTTGCTAGACTCAATATTCTACATATGGCGATATTCATCAGTTGAGATTCTGCTCCATTGGTAGATTTGTGTTTTCCAATACCTCAAAATGGGACCTTTCCATTGTTTAGCCTTGAGTTTCTTGTCTGTAAAATTATTATCGAATCTTGTGTGTAATCTGTTGTTTTCAATATTTCTTCTTTTACGATTATTTAAAACATTGGTTGGATGACAAGACCCATTTGGATAATTGTGTAGAAAGGAACTGCAAGATGCTGGTATATACCAAAGATAGACACAAAGTGCCAGAGTATCTCAGTGGGTCAGGCAATGTCTCATGAGATAAACAATGGGTGACGTTTTGGGTCTGAACCTGCTGCCTGACCTGCTGAGATACTCCAGCACTTTGTGTCTACCATTTGGATATTAGTTGACTACGTAATGAGCAGCAGATAACTTGGTGAAACAGTATTTTATCGTGGGACTATACTGTATGTCTGTATACCCAAGAAGAAGTTTTAACAATTGTATTAAAATGTTTAGAGTCTATATTGGGCAGCAACAGTTTAAACCCTGAGGCCTCGTTCGTGCAGAGCTGATTAACTTTATTCCTACTGGACTATTAGGCGTGCAGTGGGACAGGTAAAAAACTAGTTACCTGTTTGTTTTCATCTAAATCCCACTTTAATATTAGCTGGAAATGCAGCTCAGTCATAAATCCTTGAACTCAATCCCTGGCATATTCAAGCAAATATTTTTTTCATCTTTTGCATCACTGCCCTTATCTCAAATAAACGTACAAGAGTTCACCTCAATAGAAATGTTACACTTGGTAGTTGCAATAAATTGAATTGTGCAATTCATTGCATTTGTCTGCCAGGTTTTGCAAACATCCAAGCTTCCTATGGGCCCCCTGGGTTATTAATGAGTCGATTATTACGAAAAACCAACTTTATGTAACTTTAAAGCAATTTTTACCTAATAGGTAAGAATCATAAAATGTCCTGTGGTCTGTTGTATGAAGTTTTGTTCAGATTGCTGTTATACTTTACATGTTATTCACATTTTTAACTTAAAAAATATTAAAACAGCGCCCCACCAACCCCGGCCCCTCTTGCCGTCTTTACTGGACTGGCGTCACAAACGACCCCCCACGGGTCCTCAGCGCAGCCTTCGCACAATTTCAGCCTGCCATCTTTTTTTTTCTCGTCGCATGAACACAACGGCTCCAAGGGTAAGTTTCATTCCATTTTACGGCTGCTCTGGTCCCGCCAAGGATCCAGGGACTGGGCGCTGAGGCTGGTTCGGGACGGCGGAGCTTTCTCTGGGCTGGCGCGGCGGGTTCTGGGACCTCGGCACCGAGGCTGGTCCATAAGGAGGAGGAGGAGCGGGACCCTCGAGATCCTTGGGAGGTGAGGAGGGAGCGTGGGGGGATTGAGGGAGAGGGGGAAAGTGAGGAAGAGTGGGGGAGCAGGGGAATAGAGAGAGAGAAGGGACAGTGGGGGAGTGAGAGAGAGGAGAGCAGTGGGGGAGGTAGGGTGTGGGGGATAGAGGTAGAGGAGGGCAGTGGGGAGGTGAGGAGGGAGTGTGGGCGGTGGGATAGGGAAGGTGAGGAGTGGGGGATAAAGGGTAAGGAGTAAGGAGGGGAGGGGTTATGGAGGGACTGAGCATTGAACGACGGGTGGCGCCGCGAGCCGGCAGCCTTGCCTGCAGCTGTTCGTCCTGTCCACTTTTTCTTTGTTTTTAGTTTGTCTAAAAGTGTGTTTTAGTGTGGGAGGGTGGGGGCGGGAATTGAGGGAAACTTTTTAGTCACTTACCTCGGTGAAATGCGACTTTTCTCCTAGTCGCATTTTCGCCCCCCCTCGCGGCCTAACAACTTGGATTGGTGCAGCCTTTCCTGGAGTTGGGTCCAGAGCTTCTGCAGCGGGTGCAGCGTGGACTTTCCATTGCGGCGCCGGGCAATCCATTGCCAGGGGTCGCTAGAAGAAGTGCTCCGATCCCTGGCCCACGGACTACAACATCCTGAAGCCGCGGTCTGCGGAGCTTCTAGCCGTGGGCGCGGCGTGGACTCCCCATCGCAGAGCAGGCGAGCCGTTCCTGAGGGTCGTCAGAAGAAGTTCTCCGACTGCCGGCCTGCGGCCTATAACATACTGAAGCCGCAGTCTGCGGAGTTTCTAGCAGCGGGCATGGTGTGGACTTTAAGAGTTCCGACCGCAGGCCTGCGACTTATAACATCATGAAGCCCCATGAGTTTTGAGCGTCCCGACGAGAGGGCCTGTACATCGTGCCATCCATAGCGGCGACTGTGGAGGGTTCATGGCCCTGACCATGGATGAACAATGGAGGCGGACCGACAAAGTTATTGCCTTCCACCACAGTGAAGAATGTTGATTCCACTGTGGTGGATGTTCATGTTATATTCTATTGTGTATTGTGCTCTTTTGTTTGTATGGCTGCATGTTAAGTCAAATTCCACTGTACCTTACTTAATTGGTGCATGTGGCAATAAATGTGAACTTGAGCTTGAGGGTAGGGGAAAGGTGAGGGAGGGAGTGGAGGAGGAGAGGCGAAAGAAGAGGGAGAGTCAAGAGGAGGGGGAGGGAGCGCAGTGGATGAGAGGGAATAGAGGACGATATGGGTAGGAAGAGGGATTGCAAGGCGTAGTTGTGGAGGGTTGCTGTCACTTGCATCACAACGGGGATCTCTGGCATCACAATGGGAACCTGTCAGCCACGCCTGCGCAGTTGGGGGTTATGGGTTTGTGGTGGAATATTGCGTTCGGGGACCAGCCCTCCTGAGTGACAGACCCAATGGGTCCCACTTGGTCTAGTATCTATCTATACATAACTAAATCGCTGATCTTGTGCTCTTCCGGTTTGCGCAGTTTTAATATTTGCGACTAACGGTACGTGGTAGCGCTACGATTTTTTGCCATGTTGCTCACCGTTCTGTGCTGCGACTGAACAAGTTTTGTTCCGATCGATGGTATATTGTAAAAATTATCAAGGTTGAAAGATCTTTAAAACCGCGCGTGCGCAGATTCCTTCAGTCAGCGCCACGCTGATTGGTCTCTTCTCCTGTCAGTTAATGCCACGGCTGGGATGGCAATGCCCCTTCATGCCCCGCCGGCATTGGCTTGTCCCACACACAAATTCCTCTCTCCCCTCCTCATAGTAACTTGTCTATCGTCTCCACCACCGGCGGCAGCCGTGGGGGGGAGGGGGTTCAGGTTCAGTGGAGGCCTGGTTCCGTGTCTCTCTCCCTCATCACTCACCGCTCTCCCCCGCCCACCCTCTGCGGCAATGGCCGTCCCCCCCCGGGTCCGTCTCCTCCGCCGCCGCCATTGCAGTAACTCACCCTCACGGCATTCTTGGAAGAGATCTCCGCCATCGAAACACGTGGCGCCCACAGTGACGCGTAATGACTCCATGACCCCCACGGCCCGGCGGCGACAGCGAGCAGGCAGGTAGGCGGGTGGGCAGAGCGGGTACAGGCCGAGCGGCAGCAGTGGGCGGGCTGGGCGGGGATGGGCCGAGCAGCAGCAGCGAGTGGTCAGACATGACGGGGACGGGCCGAGCGACGGCTGAGCTGGAGTGGGCAGAGGGAGGGAGGGAGAATCGGGTTGCAGGGTGGCCGAGCAGTATGCGCGGAGTTTGATCAACTCACACACATGCTCAATGCAAACTGGTCCAATATTCAAGTCAAAGTGATCAAAACCACAGCTAACAATGACCTGAAGGAACTGCAGATGCTGCTTTTTATGGATGGATGGAGGGAGGGTAAGGGAGAGGTGAGGAGGGAGAGGGGAAGGGGAAAGATCCTGGGAGGTATTGAGGGAGAGGAAGGGGTAGGGAGGGAGAGGGGGAAAGTGGGGGAGGTGATGAGAGTGGGGGAGGAGGGGGAGTGGGGGAGGTAGGGAGTGGGGAAGATGAGGGCAATGGGGGAGGTCAGGAGGGATAGTGGGGGTAGGGTGTGGTGAATGGGGGATAGAGTGATAGGAGAGTTATATGGAAGGAGGGAGTGACGGTACGGGAAAGGGAGGGAGAGATGAGGGAGGGATTGGGGAGGGGAGGAGGAGAGGAGAAAAAAGGCATGGGGAGGGAGTGCTGGGGTATGGGGAAATGAGCCGTGCCTGCGCAGTTGGGGGCTATGCGTGAGTGGTGAAATATTGCGTCGGGCGGACGGGTTGCATTGAGGGAATGGGTGAGTGGTGGAATATTGCGTTGTGGATCGTGTTGTGTTGGGGGACCAAGCCTCCCATGTGACAGGGACTCAACGGGTCCCACTTAGTCTAGTATATATTACTAAACCTCTTCTCTTGTTTGTTTCTATGTGTGTGAGCCTGTCTGCGTGCCTGTGATCTCTGACAGTGTCCAGTTGATGTCCAGTGATGGAAGTGGGGGGGGGGGGGGGGGGGGGGGGGGGGGAGGTACGCAGAGGGACGGCGTTCCCCTACTTTACAGTTTCCAATTTATGTCCAATTTCTGTACAAGTACAGAATCAGAGTTGTTAAATATGGTCTTCCATATTTATCAACTCTGACAGAAGGGTCTTCTCTCCAGAGTCGCTGTCTGTGCCGCTGAGTTACTCCAGCATTTTGCGTCTATCAGCACTCGGAAACCGCCTGATCGAGTTTAAAGCGCTTTGGGAGGTGATAGGAGCTACATAAATGCAAACAGGAACTGTTGTCATTTTTGGTCAAATCGGAGAACGTCCTGGAGAGAGAGAACCGGGGCCAACGCTTCTTATAACCACACAATTCCCGTCTCTCCATACACCCTGCCTGCCCCACAGTCTCCCAGCTAAAATTCCATGCACTCTAGTTCATATCAGACCCAATGATATCGCCGCACGACTGCAAGGCTGAGAGAATTGTCCCATCTCCCCGCTCTGTCGCTTTCCCCTTGAGCGGCGACGATGGAAGAGTTTTAAAAACTCGTTGACAAAAATTCCAAAAAATGTTCAAGAATTTTCAAGTTGTGAGCAGCTCGCAAGTAAAAGATTTTGACACCCTTGCTTTTGAACAAGGGAGACTGTAATTCCAGCAATTGTATTTTCAAAATGTAAGCGTCCAGCGAGGATAGATCGATGAATGACTGGTGTAGCGGGGATGAATTTACACCCTATGCCGCTCTTGTCAGCTTCTTTCAATTGATTTGGAAATTAAAATTGAAAACCGTATTTAAAAGCAACAGAAGCTTGCGTTTAAACCTCCTCTCGCCGTGCCTTGGCATTGTACGTTAGCTCAAGTCACCTCGTGACTTTTTTCCACACTAATCCTGCCGGCCACTGGCTACCCTTCTTGGATTAACAGTTAGATTTCATGGCCATTGATTCAGTGTTTCGTGTGTGAGTCCCACCAATTGTCCACTTCAAATACAAGCGAATATACTGATACTAAAAGCAAACCAACCTTGTTAATAGTAACCGTGAAACGACAGCAATCTATTTCATGAAAACCCCTCTGGATGGGAAGCCCTCTTTTTTTTAATCCAATCTGAGATGTGAACCCAGATCTCGCAATCTAGTTGATTCTTAATTCAAGGGGCAAATTAACTGAAGATAGACACAAAGTGCTTGAGTAGCCCAACCGGACATGTGGCATCTCTGGAGAGAAGGAATGAGTGACGTTTCGGGTCGAGACCCTTCTTCATAAACAGTTTGAAATTTACACTTCTTTTCGCAACTCGTGCTCCGAATCTCCGTCGCAACGACCCCTCTGCCTCATTTTAACATCTTCTTCTGATACAATTGTGTGGTCCGGTACATTTTACAGCTGGTCAGATGTAAACACGGGATTTCCAAAGCTTCCTGTTCTCTGAAACAAAAAACGAAGTGGATTGTTTTAACAAATACATTTAACATAATATTACAAGGTATTATGAAAAATTCTTAGTGGAGGATAGATTATTTTACTTCGGAGTCACGTGAGTGATTCCGTGAAGAAGACCCGCCAGGCCGCATGCGCACCAGTACGTCAGCCGCATTGACGCAAGGAGGCTGCGAGAATCAGAGCTCCTCCAGCGGTAGGTATTCAGACTCCAGGCAAGTAAAATCTTTCACTAGAGTTCGAGTCCATGCTGGCCGGTACGCTATACTACCGAGCGCTAGCATGGAAAAAACAGGGAAGGGAAAGCGGCGAGTAACAACCAGCCGCGGCAGCTCAGGCATGGAAGCCCTGCCTCATAACCCTGTACAGTCGCTAGCTACAGAGTTAGCGACTTCAGACTTAGTGCTACACAGCACAGAGCCATCACCATTAGGGCGCAAGGCGATGGTTAAGTCTGCTAGGCCCACGGAGTCGGGTGATGATTCCTCACCGGGGCTGGATAGAGTGTATACACGCCTATCCCAAGTAGAGGAGCCGTTGCACACAGTCCTCCGGAGAACTTCACTCCAAGAGAAGGTGTCAGCGCTCAGAGAAAGAGGCGCCAGCAGCAACAGTGCTGCCAGATAACCCTTTTACTTTTGAAGGGAGTGCAATGGGTCAGATCAGTCCTGAGCCTGAATCTGATGGGGAAGTTCAGAGTTACCAGATGTTCCACCACTGGCACTACCATTTGCTGTCCCATCAGGAGCAGGGGAGCCGCTAGGTGAAGAGCTGGCTACCACAATAAATGACATAGTTTCTCATCAGCTCCAGGAGCTCACTATGGATGAGACAGCCAAAAAAACATGAGCCTCCAAGCAACTGTGAGCTGTTGAAAGTTCCAACTGTGAATCAGGTTATATGGGGTCAAATGGGACCCGGCATGCGAAGTCAAGAGTTAAAAATGCAGAGACCAGACACACCAAGAGGCTCTAGGGTTGCTATGTAACACCCATTTTGAGATCAATTGTCTCAGGAAAAGGGCTATTAGGTCCACCATTAATCACAGATATGCTGCGCTTTGTAAGCCAGCAAATATCCAACCACTTGATCTGCTGCTTGGCGCAGACCTTACCAAACAGGTCAAAATAAATAAATTAAGATGCAAAAACAATGAGCCTGATGAGACCAATGATGCCCGGTAGACAGCTGAAGAGAAAGTATCCTTACAGAACCACCTCAGCGTCCGGGGCTACACCAGGGACAAGTCGGTCCTCAGCGCAGGGGCGCGGATGGTGCGCTTCGGCTGGAGCACGAGCAACCATGTGGGCCACGGCCAGAGAGGTAAGTGGACCTATTCTCATAAAAGCATATTAAATGTAACACAGGAAAAAGTTGGTGGTAGATTACGGCTTTTTTTAATGATGAATGGAAGCAGCTTACTTCAGATCTGTTTATCAGGAGTGTAATTCAAGGGTTTCGGATTGAATTCATTCCAAATGGTGTTTTACCTCTCCAACATGTTCCTAGCAGAACACTTTATTTTTCAGAAATAGAGGTTCAAGCTGAACTCGTAAAATTATGTAACAAAGGTGTAATTGAGAAGACGGCTCATCAAGTCCATCAGTTTGTGTCAAATATATTTCCCCGTCCCAAAAAGGACTGAGGATGCAGAATTATTTTGGATCTGACAAAATTAAATCCATTTGTACTCTATGGACACTTCAAAATGGAAATGTTGGTTACTGCCAAGCAACTGATTTCCAGAGGTTGTTATATGGCAACCATAGATCTGAAAGATGCTTATTACTCAGTGCCTGTTCATTGCGAGCATAGAAAGTATTTTAAATTAATTTGGATGAATCAATTATGGCAGTATAAAGCACGGCCGAATGGGTTAACCTCAGCTCCTAGAGTATTCACTAAATTTTGGGGCTACTTAGAGGTCAGTGCCGTGTAATTATGGCCTATCTGGATGATATTTTAATTATCGGACAAACAAAGGAATTAGCTGAAACATCAGTGGCAATTGTCAAATCCACACTTGAAAAACTGGGGTTCATCATTCATTGGGAAAAATCTAAATTGACACCAATTACCACAATTGATTATTTGTGGTTCACAATTGACTCAATTAAAATGGTAATTACCTTGCCCAGGGAGAAAAATGTAGAGCTAATTGAGGATTGTGTAAAGCTTTTAAACAAGCATCAACCTTCAATTAGACAAGTGGCAAGGCTGCTTGGGAAAATGCTAGCAGCCTTTCCCGCAGTCCAATTTTGGCCTTTGCATTATCAGAAATTACAAAGAGCAAAGGAACAGGCCCTCAGAGTACAATTGGGGCATCATGATAGGCCCATGCAATTGTCAGCAGAAGCAATTACTGATATTTTATGGTGGATCCAACATGTCTCCAGTAGTTTCAGACTGATGTCAGTGCACTTGGGTGGGGTACCATGGATACAACTTCCAAGTTGTGGAGGAAGATGGAGTATGGAAGACGCGTTGCTTCTGCAGACATGGGGAATAAACCATTTAGAGCTTTTAGGAGCATTTTATGGGCTCAAGGCTTATTGTTCTAACAAAAGCAGTCTGCATGTTCAGCTCCAAATTGATAACACTACGGCAGTTGCATATGTTAATCACATGGGTGGTATCAAGTCGGTATCTTGTGACAGACTGGCAAACCAAATCTGGATCTGGTGTATTGACAAACACATTTGGCTCTCAGCTATATAACTGCCAGGGAAATTCAATACTATGGCAGACACCAGGTCACGAAAGTTCCATGACAACATAGAGTGGATGTTGAATCTGGATGTGTTCAAAGAGATCATTGTCAAATACGGAACGCCAGATGTCGACTGGTTTGAATTCAGACTTAACCACCAGCTTCCCAAATATGTATCATGGGAACCAGATCCTGGGGCAGTAGCGTTTGACGCTTTCTCGCTGAATTGGGGTGGTATATATATATATATATATATATATATATATATATATATATATATATATATATATATATATATATATATACACATATATATATATTTATGACATAAAAAACACAGAAGCTACAAAATCTTCACGTAGTCACTCACGTGACTCTGTAGTAAAATAGTAAGATTAAACGAGAACTTACCAGTTCGAAGTTTGATCGTTATTTTATGAGGAGTAACGATGAGGGATTACGTGCCCTCCACTCCCGACCCTCATAAAATAAATGATCATCTGGTAGTTATAAATCTATGTTGAGCCTTACTATCTTACTCCGGCTATTATGTTCTGTGTTTTTCATGCCACTGCTTTGAAGTATGCCGATCAAGCGCCAGGCGGGGCTTCTTCACGTAATCCCTCATCGTCACTCCTCTTAAAATAACGATCAAACTTCGAACTGGTAAGTTCTCGTTTAATCTTACTATTCTCTGCCACTGTAGGTAGTTGAGGCCAGTTCATTGGCTATATTTAAGAGTGAGTTGGATGTGGCCCTTGTGGCTAAAGGGATCAGGGGGTATGGAGAGAAGACAGGTACAGGATACTGAGTTGGATGATCAGCCATGATGATATTGAATGGCGGTGCAGGCTTGAAGGGCTGAATGGCCTATTCCTGCATCTATTTTCTATGTTTCAAAAACTTATTGACTGGGAGGGTGTGGGAGAGGCTACCAGCTGTGGGGGGGGGGGGGGGGGAGAGGTAAGCAGAGAGGCAACCAGCCATGGGAGGGGGAAGGGAGAGGGAGAAGCCGCCCCTCGGGTCCAGCCCAGGGCCCTGAGCACGGCTGGACATAGAAACAGACACGGACTTTGCTCGGACCATACTCCTCCCTCCCCCTCCCACTGCTCCAGACCAGAATATTGCGTTGGGGGACGAGGCCCAACGTGTTCCACTTGGGGCAGGGAGGGGAGAGGGGATATGGACAATGTTAACATAATTCTCAGTCCAATGAGAGATTTGTAACATTAGACAATAGGTGCAGGAGTAGGCCATTTGGCCCTTCGCTCCAGCACCGCCATTTAATGTGATTATGGCTAATCATCCCCAATCAGTAACCCGTTCCTGCCTTCTCCACATATCCTCTGACTCTGCTATCTTTAAGATCCCTATCTAGCTTTCTCTTGAAAGCATCCAGAGAACCTGCCTCCACCGCCCTCTGAGGCAGAGAATTCCATAGACTCACCACTCTCTGTGAGAAAAAGTGTTTGTGGATGTGTGGATGTCTGTGTGTGTGTCCGTCATGCCCAGAATTTTCGCCCAAAGTATGTGACTATTCTGCTACCAGATGGATTGGCACAGCCTTTCCTGCCAGGGACCGGACCAGAGCTTAAGCAGCGGCGCAGCGCTGGATACATCACAGAGCGGGTGATGCCTTATCTGGGATCGCCGTTTGAAGCTCTGGAGTGTTGGGCCTGCTGCTTCAACATCGCGGAGCTGTGGTTTGCGGAGCTCCCAGCGCGGGCGGCGCTGACCAACATCACGGAGTCCTGGGATCCTTTGCCGAGGGGATGTTTATGTTTAAGATTATCGTGTTCTGTGTTCTTTATTTTATTTGTATGGCTGTATGGTGATCACAAATTTCACTGTACCAATTGGTGCATGTGACAATAAATGTCTGTTGTCTTGTCTTGTGTTGTCTTTGTGAGTGAGTTTGCGTGTTTATTTACTTGCATTTCATAGCCCGAACTACACCAAAACGGTATAATATAGCACTGCAATTTTTACACCGCCTTAAGTGCCTGTCCTACTTGCATGCGATTGCATGCATCTGGCGCGACCAAACGTGGTCACTTGAGGCATATGGGCACCGTATGGCCGCGCGGGGCCTGTCCCACTTAGAAGCGCAGAGGTGTATGGAGTTGTGCGGGTCTGGTCCCGACATCGCGCGGGGCTCCGAAAATCCAGCACTGTCTGAAAATTTTGCGCGCCAACAGCCTGTTGGCCCGCAGGTGCATTGCGGGCGTAGGCAGCGTCTTGACGGCGTACGCCTAGCGCGTGGCATTGTGCGATGACGTCACTGCCCGGCATGGTGTTGCGTGTTGACGTCACCGCCCGACGCCGTGCGACGCCAAATAAGTGTATAATACATTACTATGTAACAGCATTGAAAACCTTGGATTGTACCAGCGGCTTTAGATACAAGAAACTAAATCCAGATCTTTTAACAGGGAATGTATGAACTTGTAATGTTTAATGAAGTGTATTAGTAAATACATCTTTATCAGCACCAAAATATAACCAGAAAGCTGAAATATGTCCAATCCATTTTCAGTTCTTTCTCTTCTTTAACATTTGTAAATAGTGTAATCCTAACAGAGTGGAAAATCTCATTTAAACTATTACTGTTATAACATTTGTGGCCAGTTAAGTAAGGGTCCAATTTCTAGGGAAGAGTGATGGTTTCCAATACTGGTGTAAAATACAAGTCAATCAAATATACACAGCATGCCTTTCCGACCGAAAATCCGGCGGCCCGCCTCCTGCCCAGCTGATTGGTAGGTATGATGCAAATGACGTCACGCGTGAACTTAGCGCGTACTTAGCGCGAACTTCGCGTGAACTCCCCTTCCGTTTTGTTGCGTCAAACGCGTGCAATCGCATGCGAGTGAGACAGGCCCTTTACTCATCATTGTCCTATGGTGTGTTGTATCAAGTTTCGTTTAGATTTATGTCATGTTTGGCAAGTTATTCACATTTTTATCTTTACAAAACCCCACTTTGAGAACAATAAGTTCAAGTGCAGTGGCAGTTACAGTTATGACGTCACAATGGGATCTCATTTACGTTAAACTAACTTGCTATCCCTGATAAAAACACGCTAGACACAGATACGGACTGCACCCGGAGCTGCGCTCTTCCTTCCCCATCCCTGACTTTCAATTATTTTTAAATGTTGCTCGTGCGGAGCTGCAGGAGGGGGAGGGAGACGGAGAGCCAACCAGCCGAGGGATGGGGGAGGGAGAGGAAGAAGCTATCCTGCAGGCCCACCCGCACCAGTTCGAGCTACAGCTCAGGGCCCTGAGTGTGGCTGAACACAGACACGGACTGGGCCCGGAGCCGCGCTCCACCCTCCACCTCCCACAGCTCCACAGCTCGAACCACAGCCCAGGGATCTGATCGCGGTTGCACAAAGATACGGACTGGGCCCGGAGCTGCACTCCTCCTTTCCCCTCCTGCGGTTCCAGAACGGAAAACTGCATTGGGAGAACGAGTCCCAATGGGTCCCATTTGAGGCAGGGAGGGGAGAGGGGTTATGGAGGGAGGGAGTGACAGGGTAGGGGAGAGATGAGGGAGGTAGTGAGTGGGGGAGTGAGAAGAGAGGGGAAAGAAGAGGGATGAGGGGAAATGAGCTGCGCCTGCGCAGTTGGCTATGGGTGAGTAGTGGAATATTGCGTTCGGGGAACAGCTTGCATTGGGGGACTAGGCCTCCCGTGTGACAGAGTCCCAACAGGTCTCACTTGGTCTAGTATATTACTAAAACTCTCATCTTGTCTGTGTGGATGTCTGTGTGTGTCCGTCATGCCCAGAATTTACGCCCAAACAGTACACGACGGCGCTACTATTTTTGGATTGCCTTCCTCACCATTGTCCTGTGGAGTGGTGTATCAAATTTTCTTCAGATAAATGTTTTTTTTTATGTTATTGACTTTTTTGTAAAATATTTTTATTAGAAGTAAATACATATTGAGAAGGAATAATATAAAATAAAAAGAGAGACATATTATACGTCACATACATTCTTAATATTTTTAAAGTTTACAATCATTCTTATTTATACTTCTATACTTTTTTATTATTTTATAACAGAAAGAAGATAGTAAAGAGAAATAATAAAGAGAAATAAAATAAAAATAGAAAATCAATAATATGAGTGGAGTATTAAGCAGGCTATTCTTCATTGGAGTTATATCAGTGGTCTATTATATATAGTTCTTCATCTATTCCTTCATTCAGGTTTCAGTCAGGCCCTTGAACCGGACCACCTTGACCCTTTAAATATTCAATAAATGGAGACCATATTCCTCTGAATTGATCTAGCTTGTCCAAAAGGACAAGTCTTAAACTTTCCAGATGAAGTGTCTCCAACATTTCTGTAATCCACATTTTGATTGTGGGGGATGTAGGACCTTTCCAAAATCTTAATATTAATTTTTTACCAATTATTAAACTATAATTGATAAAAATCTTTGCTGTGTTGTTAGTAGTTGATCTGTTTCTAATATTCCTAACATGATTAATTTTGAGTCTGGAGTCAGATTTGTATTAACTATATTCGAGATTATCTTAAAATTTTCTATCTAAAAGTTAGTATTTTTTATACATTTTGTGAAGAATGCTTTAGATTAGCTTCTAAATGCTGACATTTATCACATATAGCAGAAACATTTGAAAAAATTCTGTTTAATTTGGATTTTGAAAAGTTTAATCTATGTAAAACTTTAAATTGTATCAAAGAGTGTCTGGCATTTAATGAGCTGTGGTGTATATGTTGTAAACTTTAATTCCATACTTCTAGACTAATTGTTTGACCTAATTCATTTTCCCATGCTTGCCTATATATTTCCGACATTGGTACATTTTCCAATAAAATATTATAAATATATGATATTAATTTTTCTGTTTTCGGATATTTATTTAGACATTCATCTAAAATTTCTGTCTTTCTATTTCTAAAATCCTGTGTGCTTGATTTAACATAGTCTCTAATTTGTAAATATCTAAAGTACTCTTTTGAGTGTAATCCGTAATTTTGTTGTAATTCCTGAAATGAAACAAAGAGACTTTCCCTGTAGAGATCACCCAACTTATTAATTCCATAGTTCTTCCATTGTAAAAAACCATTATCCATCATTGAGGGTTTAAAAGTAATGTTGTTTACAATGGGAAGAGCCAGTGGTATACTTTCCAATTTTAATGTTTTCTTTAATTGTTTCCAGATACGTATCCCACTTTCTATTATTGGATTTCCTCTATAAATTTTCTTACTTATTTTAGTATTGGCAAATAAAATCAAGCTAATTTCGAAAGGTAAACAGTCTTCCTTTTCCATTTTTAACCAGTTTGGCTGTTTATCTAATTCTTCCAACCAAAAATTAATATTTTTAATATTACCTGCCCAGTAGTAAAACATAAAATTAGGCAGTGCAAAACCTCCATTTATTTTTGATTTACATAGATGTTTTTTATTTATTCTATGGCTCTTATAATCCCAAACAAAATTGGTAACTATAGAGTCCACTTTCTTAAAAAAATTTTTAGGAAGATATATCGGGATCAGTTGAAACAGGTATAATAATTGCGGAAGAAAAATCATTTTTATCGCATTAATTCTACCTAGCATTGAAATAGGTAATGTTTTCCAATATAGGATATGCTTAAGTAGTTTATTCAATAGGGGTGGGAAATTAAATTTAATTAAAGAGTCATATCTTTTTGTTACATAAATTCCAAGATATTTGATTTTTTTCATTTGCTATCTTAAAAGGAAATTGTTGTAGTATATGTGGGTTATTTCCCATTATTGGCATAAGTTCACTTTTATTCCATTTGATTCTATATCCTGAAAACAAGCCAAATTGAGTTATTAAATCTAATAAATTAGGGATACTAGTTTCAGGCTTTGTAATATAACGTAATACATCATCTGCGTATAAAGAGATTTTATTTTCAGTTTCTTTAGTTTCATACCCGTATATTTCAGGATGTAATCTGACGGATTGTGCTAATGGTTCAATTGCCAGTGCGAACAGTAGTGGGGATAGAGGACAACCTTGTCTACAGCCTCTGGATAAATTAAATTTAGTTGATAACATTTGATTTGTTACTATTCTAGCTGTTGGATTAGTATATAGTAGTTTAACCCATGTTATAAACTTCTCTCCCAACTGAAAAGTTTCCATAACCGAAAATAAATTAGACCATTCAACCTGATCAAAAGCTTTCTCTGCGTCTAATGAAATAATTGCTAGATCTTTATTAATATTTCTTTTCGAGTATATAATATTGAGTAATCATCTCAGGTTATATGAGGAGTATCGTTTTGGTATAAATCCTGTTTGATCTGTATGAATTACTTTATTAATCACTGTATTTAGTCTTTGTGCTAGTATTTTAGTTATATTTTTTGATCAGTATTTAAAAGAGCTATGGCTCTTTACGGCCCTGGATCATCCAGATCTTTATCTAATTTAGGTATAAGTGTTATAATAGATTCATTTAATGTTTCTGGTAGTTTCTATTGTGCATAAATATATTCATAAATTGTCTTCAAACGTGGTGCTATCAGATCATAGAATGTTTTATAAAATTCCGAACCAATACCATCTGGTCCTGGAGTTTTACCATTTTTTAATGACCTAATAGATTCTTTGATTTCTTTAGTAGTTATTTCAACGTTTAATAATTCTCTATTTTCTAAATCCAATCCTTTTAGTTTACACTTTTTAAAAAATGTTTCTATTCCTGTCCGGTTTTCTGTCGTTTTGGCTGAATTTAAAAATTTTATAATATTGCAAAAATCTCTAATTTATATCTTTAGTTTGTACTAGTAATTCACCTTTGTCTGATTTAATCCTATGGATTAATTTTTCTCCTTCCAATTTTCGTAATTGACGAGCCAATAATTTATATGGTTTATCTCCGAATTCAAATTGTATTTGTTTAGTATATTGGTAGAGTTTTACAACTTGGTCTGACTGTATTTTATTTAATTTATATTTCAATGCAAAGATTTTATTATGTTTTATCATGGTTGGATTAACAGCGTTTTCTGTGTCTAATTGTTTGATCTCCCTTTCCAATGCCTGTTGTACCCTCCGATTCACTTTATTATAAAATGCTTGAGAGGATATCATAATTCCCCGAACATACGCTTTAAAAGTTTCCCATAATAGGGACGAAGATATTTCTGGCGTATCGTTTATTTCAAAGAAAATCTTGATCTGTTTTGTGATATATTCTTGAGTTATTTTGTCTTTTAAAATTTGTGGGTTAAATCTCCATTGTCCTTGTTTTTCCATTTTACCAGTTATTTTCATCATAAAAGTTAAAGGTGCATGATCTGAAATTATAATATTATGATATTTTGAATTATACGTAAGTGGAATGAGTTTTAAATCTACCAGAAAATAATCTATTCTTGAATACGTTTTATGCACAGGTGAGTAAAATGAGTATTCTCGTCCTGTTGGGTTTTGCAATCTCCAAACATCTTTAATATTACTAGTATCTATATATGCATTTATTAACTCACTGGAATGCGATTTAAGTTTCCGTTGTTTTGATGATCTATCCAAATAACGATCTAGTGTACAATTTAAATCTCCAATTATTAGGTTGTGTTGTGATAATTCCGGGATGGTATTAAATATTTTTTTTTAAAAACAGCGGGCTATCAAAGTTTGGGCCATATACATTGACAAAAATCATTTTTTGTGTATATAATTCTCCTATTACAATAATATATCTACCGTCACTATCAGTTATTGTTGAAGTATGTTTAAATGCAGTGCCTTTACGAGTTAATATTGCTACACCTCTAGATTTGTGCGTGAAAGAAGAATGATAGACTTTATCAATCCATTTAGCCTTTAATCTATGTTCTGCCTCTTTTTTTTAAATGTGTCTCATGGATAAATGCCACATCTATTTTAAGTGCTCTTAAATGTGCTAATACTTTACCTCTCTTAATTGGCTCGTTAATACCTTTAACATTCCAACTACAAAACGTTATTCTTCCATTCCCCATATTCGTATGTAAGTCTTTCATCTTTTATCTAAAGGGATATATAATAGAGCTAATGGTTCAGTTCGACATTCCCGACTTTACACCTGAACTTCGAATAGATGAATTTCAAGACCCTTGAGTTTCTCTCACATATATAACTCCTTTGCATTAATTTATAATTCCACTCAAATGTAAAATAATAATAACAAGAAATAATATTAAAAAAGGGATAGATTGAGAGATTAGTAGGGTGCACAAAGAAAGAAAAAACTACATCTAGTATTGGTGTAGTTAGTGTTAACCATACTAACATGGCTAGCAATCTAAAGACTTCCGTAGTCAATGTTAGATACTTATCCATCTCCATGATTCACTAAAATTATTATTCCATAAAAAATATAATTTAAACCGGAGGTATTAAACTATGATGTGTACAAAGTTCATAGTCAAGTGTATATACTAATATATATACTTAATGCTTATTACAAACTATAATAAGAAGAATATATTAAAAAAAAACAAATTATAGAAAAAATAAAAAATAAAAAAGAAATAAAAAGTACCGGGGGGGATAAATGAAGTCAAAGGTTATATTTTGTGTATTTATATTTACTATTTACTTAATTCTAAGTTAATCGGCTATAATTAATTATTAATCAATAATTAGCAGTTATTAGCTCTAATTAATAATTATATCAGTGTATTAATTTTAATATATGTTAATATATGTTAATTATTAATATTAGTAGTGTTAGTATTCTAATTATTAGTATCCATGGAATTGTCTTCGATCCGTATCTCCTCGAGTCTCCCATCCGCCTCCTTCTTCGTCTTCTTTAGATGAAACAAGTCCATAGTCTATTGCAATCTTCAACCAATCTTGAAAGTACGGTTTAATTGTTCGTTTAGTTCATCTTTGAAGATTTCATTCAGTCTACCTCTCGCTCCTTAATCCCTTGGGCAAAGCTCAATGCGTCCTCTGGATTTTTAAAATAATGTTCTTCCTGGTTGTAGGTGACTCTCAGTGTGGCTGGATATCTCAGAATGTACTTCAGGTTCTTCACTTCCCTCAAAATTCGTTTAGTCTCTTTGAACGCATTTTGTTTCTTGGAGACCTCTGCTGTGTAGATCTCGGTAAATGCTGATCGAATCTTCTTCATATTTAAGATTTCTACTTTTTACAACTTTATTCATCATATCCTCCAAAACGTAATCATATTGGACTTTTACTATCTTTTGGCTTGGAGGAGCATCTTGCTTTGTGTAACGTCTCATTACTCTGTGTGCTCGGGCTAGCAAAGGCTTTTGTTCCAGAGGTAAAACCTTTTGTAGTAAGTTTGCAGTAAACTCTCGGGTATCTTGATTCTTTTCTCTCCCTTCTCGAATACCCACGAACCTTAGGTTCTGCCTTCTCTGGCGTCCTTCCAACTCAGTACACTTATCAGTAATTTTGCCCAGTAAGTCAGATAATCGTTGATTTTCTTTGACGAGTGTTTTTGTAGTCTGAGTACTTATTTCGACTAGTTCTTCAAGGTTTTTTATGGATGTTGATTGTTCCTTAATTTCTTCCAGCACAGGTTCCATTTCCATTTCCACCTTATTTTCAATTTTTTTCATTCAACTCTTCCATTATACTTGCAAATTTTTCCATCGCTACTTCTGCAATTTCCTTTCGCAGCATGTCTGATAATTCCGTAGTCGAAAGATTGATTTCAGACTTTAACTCCTTCATCTCCATCTTGATTTTTTCCATTTCTTCCCTAAAATTCATTTTTTCCAGTTCCATCCTTAATTCCTTCATATCTTTTTTTAATTCTGCCATTTCTTACACAAATTTTTTTTTAAGTTCTTCCATTTCCGATTTTTTTTGACACATCTTCTAGGGACAGTGTCCTACCTGAGGCCGAGGCTTCAGTCGGGCCTTGTTCTTGTTCAGCCATTTTTCTTATGTACTGGAGTTTGGATTTCTCCAGAGGTGGGCTGCGCTGTGTTCCCATTATGGGTCGCACGCCTGATGACGTCGCTCACGGCAGCCGGTGCAGAAACAGCAGATGCAGAAGCAGCAGCAGGTAGGTTTTCTCCCTGGTTTTTCCTCGTTTTTTCACGGAGGTGGCTGGCGTTGCCTTCTAGTCCTCTATAGCGCCACTTTACTAACTTTAACTTAATTTCTACCCCTTGGGCCTTGGGCTGGAATTGGAGCCAGTGCGGGGTCCGGGCGCGCTGAGAGACCATGCATGGGACCCGCGGCCTGGGCGCTTGTGTGTGACCTGGGTGCGGCGGCGCTGCTGCTCTGGGTCCTCAGGGACGGGGAGGAGCGGGACCCAGAGCAAGGACTAGGCCACAGCCTTGGCCCGTCTCTCCCCCCCCCCCCCCCCCCCCAGACAGCCCCCCGCTCAAGTACGACACCATCGTCGACGTGGTGGAGAAAACATGGCCGGCAATGGTTTACATTGAGATCCTGGGGAGTTGAGGAGGGAGAGTGGGGGGGGGATTGAGTGAGAGGAAGGGGTAGTGAGGGAGGGGAAAGTGGGGGTGTTGAGGAGAGAGAGTGGGGGAGGAGGGGGATAGAGGAAGAGGAGGAGTGTATGGAGGGGAGAGGGGTTGTGGAAGTAGGGAGGGACTGATTGAGGGCAGGGGAAAGTAGAGGGAGGGAGAGGTGAAGGAGGTAATGGGAGAGGGGAAAGAAGAGGGTGGCTGAAGAGGGGGAATAAATATGCAAGGTACTGGAGGAAGGGAGGGGGAAGGGAGGAAGGGGGTGAGTGGAAGAAGCAGAGGAGGGTTGGTGGAGGGTGGGGAGAGGGAGGATAACGGAGGTGGAGAATAGGGCACTAAAGAGGGAGAATGCCTGGAACCGCCGACCCTCGCTGCCTCACTGGGACCGCCGAATCTCACTGCCATCCGCTCACTGGGACTTACGATGCTTCGCGACTCCACTCCACCAGTGACTCTACCGACCCTCAGGACTTAAGCGAATTGGGCCCCATGCCTAAGGAGGACCTGCGCACCCCGGGTGGAGGGGAGGAGAGGGGTAGACGGGGAGGTTGGTGTGAGGGGTGAATGGAGGAGGGGGAGGTGGGTCGTTCCCTCACAGTCCTGGGGCAGCGCCACTGCCCCTCCAGTCGCCGTGCTTCAGGCACACAGCCCCTGCTCCACCCCTCTCTTTCCCTGGGGAGACGCGGTGAACAATACTGGGAAGGCCGGGCCAGGGGTTGGAGCAACGTTTACAAACCTTGGCCTCAGCTCACACCCGTCCGCCCAGACCCCGGCATCCGCTCCTGCCGCGGCCCTCTCCCACCCTTCTCTCCTTCCCTTCCCTCCCTCCCTTCTCTCCTTCCTTCCCTCCCCTCCCTCCATTCCCTTCTTCCCATTATACCTTCTCTCTTTCCCTCCATCCTTCCTCTCTCTCTTTTCCCTTCTCTCCTTATCACCCTCCCTCCTTTCTCTCCTTCCCGCCCTCCTTTCTCTACTTTTCCCCCTCCCTTCTCCCTCCATTCTCTCCTTCCCTCCCACACACATAACGCACCAACAACTAACACGCACACACCATGCACAGACAACTAACACACACACACACACAACTAAGTTAGGATGGGGTAGAAGCCCAAAGGGTAGGATGGGGCTGAAGCCCAAATTTTAATACATGGACTGGTTTTTCGCCAATGGTTATTGGTTATCCTGAATCTAGTTAATTATTTTTTTTTCATTTCACAGTCACTAAAACAAGTGGTATTGGAACTATGTACACTTTTCAGAGGTGATCTACACATTTTGTTTGTTACTTGTAGGCTTACATGTATGCAATTTTATATTAACACTAGACTAAGTGGGACCCGTGTTGTCCCATGTTCACATGGGAGGGGTGGGAGGGTATTTCACCTTTCCACCAATTCCAATATTGGTGGCCAGTGAGGGGGGGCTTTCTGGAGCACTGGTATGGGTTATTGGGGTGGTAGCTCAGTCCCTCAAGCCTGATGTGGAAAATGGTAGGAAAATTCAAATCCATTTTCCTACCATTACAAGCAGGGTGCAAGGCCACCAAATTCAAGTGCAGTTTCTTACCACTTCGAGCAGGGTGCAAGGCCACCAAATTCAAGTGCAGTTTCATAACATTTCAAGCAGGGTGCAAACGCCACCAAATTCAAATGCAGCTTCATATCATTTCATGCAGGTTGCAATGCCACCACATTCAAATGCAGTTTCATACCATTTCATGCAGGATGCAAGGCCACCACATTCAAATGCAGTTTCATACCATTTCAAGCAGGGTGAAACCACAAAACAGCGTCGTGACCTCTCCCTCCCCCATCATGCAGAGACTGAGCCACACCCACACTTCCGGGTTTTATAACCTCTCCTACCAGAACAGGTGTGGCCTTCATAGCGTGATTGACAGGAGAGAGATTATCAAAAAAATGTAAACACTAATAACACTTTTATTTTTCATTGATGGGAATAATCCTCTGCACCTACTGAGTGGAGGGGGACTGAGTAAGATGGCCAAAAATCACAGCTGTAAGTGGTAGCGTTTTATCTAAAATCAATATACAGTGTAAACAGGAAGTTACCCAAAGCACCCAAACCACCATTTGCAGTAGTGCCTTTTAACTTCAACCCAAAGCACCCAAACCACCATTTACAGTAGTGCCTTTTAACTTCAAACCAAACCCCCCCCCAAACCACCATTTGCAGTAGTGCCTTTTTACTTCAACCCAAACCCCCCAAACAACCATTTGCAGGTAGTGCCTTTTTACTTCAAACCAACCATATTTTCATTTTCAAACTACATTAAGGGCACTCACAGTTGAGTAGACATGTGTTCAGTGTTATTCAGAGCTCATAGAGACGTGACCCTCTGGCTTCCTCCATCTTGCAGAGACTGAGTGAGGCACACCACATCCGGGTTTTATAGTACCTCCCCCCTCCCACCAGCAGTGGCAGCAGAGAGAATGGCAATTTAAAAAAAAACATTAATATCTCTCTGATATGTTATCGATGGGAAAATTCCTCTGGTCCAGGAAGGCGGAGGGGGACTCTGAGCGAGGTGGCCAAAAATATCGGCCGTAGGTGGCGGCGTTCTTTCGGAAATCACAGCACAGCGAGCCAAAAGCAGTCTATAATAGACTTTATTTATATTTCTATGATTATCCAGACCTTGGCGGGGAACCTGGGGCTCACCAAAATTGTTCTCAATTGGGCCCCTCACCTCCTAAGGCCGGCCCTGACCCACACTATAATCCTTATACCCCCACCTCCCTGATCACCCACCCCCCACCAGACATCGCCTCGGCATCCATCCACTCACCTGTCTTCCTCCAGCCCCAACCCCCAGCCTTGTCGCGTCTTCACCAACCCCGCTGACCTCCCCCTTTCTGATACCGAACGGTCTGCCTCAGCAGAGTCCTCACCTTTGTTCCCCTCAGTCCCCACCTGAATAAGTTCCGTGTCCGCCACGGTGGAGCTCTTCTTCCGTCTCCTGCGCATCCAAGCATTTTTCCATGGGAAGGAGACCTCGCCCCCCCCCCCCCCCCCCAAGTGTTGACCACTTCTCCCATCTCCAACGGTCACCTCCTCTTGGACTACCCTTCATGGCCATCTATCTGCTTTAGACCTTTTCATTTTAAACTGCCGGCGGGTCATCAACCACCTCAACTTTTCCACTCCCCTTACTTACCCTAACCTCTCCCCCCTCTGAATGTATAGCCCCCCACTCACTCTGCAACAACCCAGACTGGGTGATCAAACCTGCCAACAAGGGAGGTGCCGTGGTAGTCTGGCATGCTGACCTCTACCGCTCTGTGTTCAGGCGCCAACTCTCAGACTCCTAATTATCCGTGGACCATGAACCCACAGACGAGCACCAGGCCATTATCGCAAGCACCATCACTGACTTCATCGCTTCCGGCTCCCTGCCCTCCCAAGCCTCCAACCTCATCGCTCCCCAGCCCCGCACAGCCCAATTTTATCTACTCCCCAAAGTCGACAAGTGTGACCATCCTGGCAGATCTATTATCTCTGCTTAGTCTTGTCCCACCGAACTTATATCCACATAGCTTGACTCCATCCTATCCCCCTGGTGAAATCCCTCCCTACCAATGTCCAAGACACCTCACAAGCTCTTCGTCTCCTTCATGACTTCCATTTTCCGGACCCCCACTCCCTCATCTTCACTATGGATGTCCAGTCACTACACCTCCATCCCCCACCAGGAGGATCTTAAAGCCTTCCGTTTCTTCCTCGACCTCAGAACCAACCAATCCCCATCTGAGTAGACTCTGAGTACTCTCTTCCGCCTAGCGAAGCTGGTACTTACCCTCAACAACTTTTCCTTTGACTCCTCCCATTTCCTCCAAATCCAAGGCATAGCTATGGGCACATGCATGGGCCCCTGCTATGCCTGCCTCTTTGTAGGGTACGTCGAACAATCCTTGTTCAATGCTTGCAGTTGCCCTATCCCCGACCTCTACCTCCGCTACATTGACAACTGAATTGGTGCTCCCTCCTGCACCCGTGCAGAACTCACTGACTTCATCCATTTCACCACTAACTTCCATTCAGCACTCAAATTAACCTGGACCATTTCCCAAATCTCCCCACCATTTCTAGACCTCACCATCTCCATCGCAGGTAACAGACTACTGACTGACATCTACTACAAACTCACTGACTCCCATGGCATCCAGACTATACTTCTTCCCACCCTGCTTGCTGTAAGGACTCTATCCCTTACTCCCAATTCCTCCGTCTACGCCGCATCTGCACCCAGGATAAGGTGTTCCATACCAGGGCAGCAGAGATGTCTTCATTCTTTAGGGAACGGGGGTTCTCCTCTTCGACTATACATGAGGCTCTCACTAGGGTCTCTTCTATACCCCATAGCTCTGCTGTCACTCCCCATTCCCCCATTCGTAACAAGGGCAGAGTCCCCCTTATCCTCACCTTCCACCCTACCAGCCATTTTTGCAACCTCCATTGGGATCCCACCACTGGCCACATCTTCCCATCTCCTCCCCTTTTGGCTTTCCGTAGAGACCGCTCCCTCCATAACTCCCTGGTCAATTCATCCCTACCAACCCAAACCACCCCCTCCCCTGGTACTTTCCCATGCGACCGCAGGAAATGTTACACTTGTCATTTTACCTCCCCCCATGACTCCATCTAGGTCCTATGTAGTCGTTCCAGGTGCGGCAGAAGTTCACCTGCACCTCCTCCAACCTCAACGATTGTATCCGCTGCTCTAGGTATCAGCTGCTCTACATTGGAGAGACCAAGCGTAGGCTTGGCGATCGCTTCACCCAATAACCAACCTGATCTCACGGTGGCTCAGCACTTCAACTTCCCCCTCCCATTCCGAAGCCAGGTTTCTGTCCTGGGCCAGAGTGAATCCCACCACAAATTGGAGGAACAGCACCTCATATTTTGCTTGGGAAGTTTACACCCCAGCGGTATGAACATTGACTTCTCCAATTTCAGGTAGTCCTTGCTTTCTCTGCCTCTTCCATTCTTGGTCCCGCCCCTCCCGCCATCAGTCTGAAGAAGGGTCTTGACCCGAAATGTCACCTATTCCTTTGCTCCATAGATGCTGCCTCACCCACTGAGTTTCTCCAGCTTTTTTGTGTACCTCTGAGAGTGAGATATGTTCACATTGATCTTATATTTTACACCTTATTGCCTTTTTAAACTTTAAAAACGTCATAATATCACTCCCTCTTGCCGACCGCACCTGTGCAGTTGGGGAGGGTTGAGTGACTCACGTCACATTTGGATGCTGGAGATTTGCTCTACCTAATACTTCTATACCTACATATATGTTACTCCTATACTACACATATGTTACACACCACTCAGATCTATAATCCAGAGCGGGTTTTACCATACATTCACCATATATTACTGACGCTTCCAGACACTAGCAGTTAGCCGGGATGTAGTCACAGTGGTGACAACATGCAGTGTAACTTTATTATATGCTAATAACCTTGTTGGATCGTTATTTGGCGTATTTGTTAATAGCTCTACATGGTGTCAGAGATTTTGGACCCATTCTGCTCCTAGTCTATCGGGTTTTTTTCTTTTATTCCCCAGTATTTTTTTCTCCTTCCCACTTAATTATGGCTCAATTGTTTAAGAAGACCGATCCCCTAGTTTTTGATGCCGACCTCAGTGAGTGTTGGCAGATTTTTGAAAGGGATTTCAATGTCTACTTTCGGGCTGCCCATCGCGGAGCGGCCCCCGAGCAGATGGCTGCTGTACTTCTCAATGTCGCGGGATCTGAAGCTATTCAGTGAGCTGAGCAGTTCCACTATGCCCTGGCTGTGATAAGTTACAACGATGATGTGATCACCCCTCAAGAGACTATAGACGACCCAGTCTGTTTAATGAACAAGTTCAGAGACCTGTGTGAACTTCGGACCAACATGGTTATGGAACGCAACAAATTATATCAAAGAAACTAGATCCCTGGCGAGTCTGACGAGGCTTACATAAGTACCATAAAACACATTGCAGGCCAGAGTCATTTTGGATTCCTGTGCGACGAGCTTGCCTGCAACAGAGTAGCATCTTGAATGATAAAGTGAAAAATGAACTACTACAGGATGCTAGTCTAACTCTCATCGGGGCAGAGAATGTTGCCGCATTACCGAAGGTGCTGACTCTCATCCATCGCCTCGCAGGGCCGAGTCCACGCTCATCGTACCAAGTGAGTGTTGCCAACCCGTTCTACCGTGCCCAATGCCTGCCACCGGAAGAGAGGCAGCCTAGCAGGGTTCTTGTTCAGTGTAATAATTGTGGCTCACACTCTGCTGTCCGTGAACAATACCCAGCCGACGGGAAAGTTTGCCACTACTGTAAATGAAGAAACCGTTATATTTGGTGCTGTCGTGCCCACAGGAATCATACAGAACCCAGACAGCAGGTAAGTCTGCTCCAGCAAGATGGTTCCAACGGCTTGACCAATCCAGCTCAACCTGTGCCGTCTCCTTGTGGGAATTTGTCGGAAACTGACATTTCCAGCCTAAACGTACATTCTCTATCTGAGATTTCACGTAAACTACGTGATCCTGAAGTCACATTTCTAATCAATAACACTACTGCTGTGGCAAAGAGGTAGCAGCACACTTGGGCAAAGCGACTGTATTCTCTGTTTTCAATGCCAAAGTTCATTTTGGCAAATCCTGTTAGACCGCAAATCTGAGAATGCCCTTTGGCATCAACTCCGCCAGTGAAGTCTTCCAGCACACGATGGAACAGTTGTTCGCAGGACACCCTTATGCCATTATTGTCGATGACTTCCTCAATGCTGGCCACAACATGTCAGAACACGATGCCAATTTGAAGAAAGTACTGGATCGTGCCAAGGACCTCAAGCTCAAAGCCCTAAAATGCAGATTTTGTGTCAGGGTAGTGAAGTATGTGAGACACTTTTTTACTAGTGATGGACTCAAAAGACCATTGCCACCAACGAACCACTGGTTCCTACAGACATAACCACCTTACAAAGATTCCTAAGCATGGTGAATTACTTGGGTAAGTTCATTCTGAACTTCACGAACTGTCAGCACCACTGCGGAAGCTGACATACAAGGACGCAAAGTGGTCCTGGTACACAGAACACCAGAGAGCATTTGATATCCTAAAACAGCAATTGTCCTGTTCCCCGACTCTGGCCTACATTGATGTAAAACTGCCTGTAATGCTAACATGTGATGTCTCCCAGTACGGATTGGGTGCTGCCTTTCTTCAGACCACCAGTGACGGTGCCAACAGACCGATGGCATATGACTCTCATACGATGTCTGAGACAGAGCAACGCTTTGCTCAAATCGAAAAGAACTACTGGCAGTGGTTTTCGCCTGTATGAAATTCAAATACTTTATTTTTGGAAAGACTGACTTGAAACAGACCACCAGCCCCTGATCAGTATTTTGAACAAGCCAATCCATGCTGCTCCTGTCCGGCTGCAGCGGATGATGATGCAGCTTCAAAGGTACGATATCTAACTAGTTATCGCACAGAGTGCTTGGACGACTTGGCTGTCCAGACAGCAGCCGATGACACCCAACAGTCCCTGTCCTTGATCAACCGGCATGGCTGGCCGGATAAACAGCACAAGGTATCTGTTGCCATTCGCCCATAATTCCCGGTCCATGACGAGCTTGTGCTCCACGACACTGTGATTATCAAGGGCTTTACGAGACGAATGTTACAACTCTGTCCACGGGGGTCATCCCGGCATTGAGGCAACCATCCTTCGAGGCAAGAGCATGTTTTTCAGGCCCGGAATGACCCCCTCCCACCCAGACATGTGTTCAAAATCCACGGACATCCACTCTCAAGATAATCAAAATCATTATGTTTTGCACAATCATGTCATTAGAACATCTAAATTATCTATATTTTGTGTTATTGTCTATCCATGATCAATATTTTCATACTAAATATCTGACTAAAACCCAGGACTTCCGGTGGCGCTATGGAGTGAGTGGAACTCGCGCCATTCAGCTCTGCTAAAACTGTATAAAAAACGGTGGTAAAAGGGGTTAATTGAAGCTACTCACCAGAGGAGAATGGTTGTGAACGGCTCCAGTAGCGTTAAAAAGGTGCGTGACGTCATTAGGCACGCGACTTTACTAAGAAAATGTCGCTGCATCGCGCCCCCCGCCCCCTCCACCAAGGGAAAAAGCCTGTGAAAAGGGAAGTAGGCCTCACTGGAGCCTCGGACTTGAGTTTGAGTGCCTCCCAGGAAGATATTTTAAAGATGGACGATTTCAAAAAAATCATTATGGGTGAGCTGAAACAAATGCTTAAGGATATGAAAAAAGAATATAAAGAGGAAATAAAGACTAAGAGCTAATATTTTGGTGTATCATGAGAATTTGAAAGAAGAGTCCAAAAAGGAAGTTATAGCCGCTGGAAAGACTATGATGGACAAATGGAAAGATAAAGCGGGTACTGATTTGCAACAACAGATGGATGATGTAAACTGTAAAACTCGTGAGATGGAGGTGCTGCTGGATACCAAGTTAGAACTTATTATAACTTCACTTAACCAACAAAATGACGCAATAAAAGAACTGACTGAATCAGCCGAGAAGCGCCTTGCCGAGAACAAGCGTTTATCAGAATTATTACACAAAATAACTGAGAAATGCATTGACTTGGAGGGACATCAAAGGCGTAAGAATCTGCGTATTGTTGGGTTGAGTGAAGGCCAAGAGGGAAATCAAGACCCTCGAAAATTTGCTGCAAAACTTTTAAAAGATATTCTGAACTTGGACCAAGAACCTCTGCTGGGCCGAACACACAGGGCATTGAGACGTACCCCTAGGAGGGATGCTCCCCCAAGACAGATGATTGTGAAGGTGGCTTACGATCATGTTTTTGAAGATATGATGAAGATAATAATACGTAAGAAAAATCTCAAATATGAGGGAGACAACATCAGTATTTTTAGAGATTACCCTGCGGAAGTGGCCAAGAGAAGATCTTTATTTACAGAAACAAGAGGTATCCTGAGGAACATAAAGAATATGAGATATGGCCTGATGTACCCGGCAACATTAAGGGTAACTTATGATAACAAGGAGCAGAACACCAAACATACAGAAGATCTTGAATTTGCTCGAGATATTCAGAAGAAACTGGAAGAGGAAGAAGTAGAGGAAGAAGCAAATGAAGATGAAGGGCACTGAATATTATTGATCACTTACTTGATGATACTGATTATTGATCACTTATCTGATGATACTGTCCACCCACAGAAAAGGAGGAGGATTCACACTGAAGGAGGATTCGCAGGGAAGGAGGAGGAACAATGGACATGGACTCTATCTTGGGGTCAAGGAGGGATGGATGGATTATTAATAAATATAGTTTTGTATTAACTACCCCTCAAAAATGGATGTTAGCTCTCCTAATGTAGTGCTACGACACTAATTATATTTGATATTAGTAGTATTATTAATTACTAAGTACATAAATTTAATACCCCACCCCGACATATATAGCCCTTAAGGCAAAAACGGAGCTGGAATTATTAACATCTTTTTTTTTTCACGGAAGTGCGTAGATTAGTAGCCATGCTAGTGTGGCTTACACCAATACTAACTGCACTAACTATAGTTGTAGTCACTTTTTTTCCCCCTTACACTTTATTAACATCACTTACTTTACTTACATTTTTTATTATTATTTTATATTATGTATTTTATTTCATATTATATACTATATGGATTTAAGTATGATTGGTATCATATAGTTAGTTCAAGGAGATGTGTGTATAAGACAATGTCACAGATATTAAATTTCATCGATCTGATGTTTGGGTATAGGATTGGGTTGGATGAGCTGAGACATCTACTCCATTATAAATCACCTTAATAATAAAATGTATGACATAAACACTAGGATTGGGGATGATGAAATCACCTTCTGTAGTTGGAATGTTAAGGGATTTAACAAACCAATTAAAAGAGGTAAGGTTTTAGCTCAATTAAATAGATTGAAATCTGATATTATTTTTCTCCAAAAGACACACCTTAAAAAAGACGCGCCTTAAAAAAGACGCGCAGTATAGATTAACAGCAAAATGGATTTCCAAAGTATACCACTCTTCATTTACACATAAATCTAGAGGGGTAGCGATAATTATTCATAAAGGTATACCTTTTAAACAAAGCTCAATAATAGAAGATGTTGAGGGTAGATATATAATAATTACAGGTGAATTATATTCTAAAAAAGTAATCCTTATGAGTATATATGGTCCTAATTTTGATAATCCATTATTCTTCAAGAAAATATTCAACAATATCCCAATATCCACTCAACATAATCTAATAAGTGGAGGTGATTTTAATTGTACCTTAGATAATTATTTAGATAGATCATCAATGAAAAGGAAAACCACTTCTAAGTCAAGTACATTTATAAATTATTTTATTAACACAGCAAACGTTAAGGATATCTGGAGAACAGATAACCCATCTGGTCGAGAATATTCATTCTTTTCCCCTGTATTTGGAACCTACTCAAGGATAGACTATTTTTTAATAGATTCAAAACTAATCCCATTTACATATGACTCGAAATATCATAATATTATTATCTCGGATCACGCTCCATTAACATTTAAGATAAAATTAAAAGACATAACTATTAAAACCTCTAACTGGAGACTCAATCCCCAAATATTAAAGGATAAGGCTTGTTATGACTACTTGGTAAAACAGATTAAATTATTTTTTGAAACTAATGACAAACCTGGAATTTCACCATCACTGCTCTGGGATACATTTAAAGCATTTATGCGTGGTGCGATAATAGCACATGCATACTTTAATAAGGAAAATCGAAAGACTCAACAAAAGTTGGAAAATGAAATAAAACAATTAGATATTGAAAATGCAATATCCCCTTCTAAGGGGCTAAGTAATAAAATTGCATCATTAAAATATAAGCTAAATAAAATATACTCAAATCAGATTATTAAACATTTTCAACAGACTAAACAAGTACACTTTGAATTTGGGGATAAACCACAAAAATTACTGGCACGCCAGCTTAGAAAATTAGATGAGGAGAAAATGACACACAAAATTAGATCTGAACAAGGAGAAATATTGCCTTTACCAAAAGATGTCAATGATACATTTTTACAATATTATCAAAATCTTTACTCATCTAAACTAGCAGGACAATCAGATGGAATGGAAACATTCCTACAAGAATGTCAATTGGATCATTAAATAACGGAAAAGCCGCAGGCCCTGATGGCTTAAGTGTTGAATTTTATAAGAAGTTTCATGATCTGATCTCTCCACGCTTACATACAATATATAAATATGCTTATGAACAAGGAAAGTTACCAGAATCATTAAATGAATCTACAATTACACTTATCCCTAAAGCTGATAAAGATTTGGAAGACCCTGGATCATACAGAGCAATAGCTCTTTTAAATACTGAGTGGTGAGTCTCTGGAACTCTCTGCCACAGAGGGTAGTTGAGGCCAGTTCATTGGCTATATTTAAGAGTGAGTTGGATGTGGCCCTTGTGGCTAAGGGGATCAGAGGGTATGGAGAGAAGGCAGGTACGGGATACTGAGTTGGATGATCAGCCATGATCATATTGAATGGCGGTGCAGGCTCGAAGGGCTGAATGGCCTACTCCTGCACCTAATTTCTATGTTTCTATGTTTCTAAAAAATATTAACTAAAATTTTATCTCGGAGGCTAGGTTTAGTGATTAATAAATTAATACATCATGACCAAACAGGTTTTATTCCAAAACACTATTCATCCTATAATCTGAGACGTCTATTCAATGTCATGTACTCAAAAAGAGTGAATGATATTGAACTAGCTGTCATATCCTTAGATGCTGAAAAGGCATTTGAGCAGGTTGAATGGCCATATTTATTTAAAATAATGCAGAAATTTCAAATGGGGGATAGATTTTCCAAATGGGTAAAAATCATATACTCGAATCCAACTGCAAGAATATTAACAAATCAAATGCAATCAGCAAAATTTAATCTCTTTAGGGGTTGTAGACAAGGATGCCCGTTATCACCATTACTATTTGCTCTGGTAATAGAACCATTAGCCGAAATGATTAGATCAGAACCAGAAATATATGGATATAATACCAAAACTACAACTAATAAAATATCTCTATACGCAGATGACATCTTATTTTACTTCACAGTCATGTGAGTGACTACGTGAAGAAGCCCCGCCTGGCGCTTGAACGGCATTACGTCGACGCTGACGGCAGAGCATGAGCTGCAGAGGCAGCTCCTCGACAGCGGTAGGTACGGGCCCGCAGGTAAGTGCAGTTGAAAAACTTACAGGGTCTAAAACACCATGGCTGGTGTATTGAACCACCAGGATTTAAAACAAATTTAAAAGCAAAAAATAAATAAAAGTTAAAATAGGAAGAAAAAAAGTCCCAGGGGAATACTCAGCGATCGGGACGGGAGATTAAGTACGGAGCCGGTTCCGATACTGGTGGCCGTTAAAATTACGTTAGGGAGACTTTTAGTCGCTCCACAAACTTTTGGCAGGGGGTAAAATTTTAAAAAAAAACGGTCAGAAAAGCCATAATTTAAAAAAGTTTAATAAAAGGCCTTCAGACTAAAAAGGCTTTATGGCTTAAAAGTAATGGGAAAAGATTCCAAAAATAAAAATAAAAATAAATAAAAAATTCAACCAAAAAGGGTTAAAATGCCCCAAAACATTCCCACCCAAAGGGGGTTTCAAACCCTAACCAAGCCTAAGGGGGTTTCATATATTAATATATATGATGGAATATTGTGGGAATATCTACCTCAATCTGTTTGGAGGTAGTCTCCTTGAGGGAAAACTCAGGAGTAACAAGGGCAGTAAAACAAAATGGAAAACTGACCCTAAAAGTGCACTGATAGTGGTGGCTGGTCATAAAGTACCCACCACAGCACAAATATATACAGTGGCTTGCAAAAGTATTCATACCCCTTGAACTTTTCCACATTTTGTCACGTTACAACCACAAACATAAATGTATTTTATTGGGATTTTATGTGATAGACCAACACAAAGTGGCGCATAATTGTGAAGTGGAAGGAAAATGATACATTGTTTTCAAATGTTTTTACAAATAAACAAACTGAAAAGTGTGGCGTGCAAAAGTATTCAGCCCCCTTTACTCTGATACCCCTAAATAAAATCCAGTGCAACCAATTGCCTTCAGAAGTCACCTAATTAGTAAATAGAGTCCACTTGTGTGTAATCTAATCTCAGTATAAATACAGCTGTTCTGTGAAGGCTTCAGAGGTTTGTTAGAGAACATTTGTGAACAAACAATGTTCCTTGGGCATCATGAAGCCCAAGGAACACACCAGACAGGTCAGGGATAAAGTTGTGGAGAAGTTTAAAGCAGGGTTAGGTTATAAAAAAATATCCCAAGCTTCGAACATCTCACGGAGCACTGTTCAATCCATGATCCGAAAATGGAAAGAGTATGGCACAACTGCAAACCTTACAAGACCCAAAGTAACTCCAATAAAGAAGGGGTACGTACATATATATTATAAAATTACCTCAGTGAAAAGATGTGGTGGTATAAACCATACAAAACATCATTTTAAATACACTTTCACAGTGTAAAAACATTTTATTAAAATGAACATCTTCAACATTGAAATACAGTTATTAACAAATTGTTAATCATATTACAGGTGCTTGAAATTAATTAAAATGGGTCAGCTGTGCAAGTTAAAGCATTGTCTAAAGGATTAAAACCAGTTCTAGGCTGTTGACAGAATACTGGAACAACAATTGTACTGATAAAAAGATCAGCACTTGCACTAATGAGGACATGGTCATGGTTTATCTTGATCACATTTAAATTGGAAGATTAATAAAGAGTCAGCTGCAAATTAGTGCTGCAATTACAAGCCTGTTGAAAGGCAAGGTCCTGACCCATCACATAAAGCCTATGTTTAAGCATTCATAAATATTCATAAATTAATATTCTGGATTTAGGAGTAATTCAGCACCATAAGTGGGGGAAAATTGTTTCCATGATACAAATATGTCTCATTGCTTTGTTGACATACTTTGTCCCTCCATCAGTAAAGGAGCTTAGGTAAAGAGTAAATAAAGCTCCAAAAGAAGGAATACAGAAGCTTTATAAGAGTATGTATGCCTTTGTGAGAGGCCTATGCAAATACCAAATGATACATTATCATTATTAAAGTAATGGATAAAAAAGGTCCACAAGCTGCTTCAACTATAAGCTTAGCAGCTGTTGCAAGCTGAAGCAAGTATTAACAGATGATGGACAGCTTCTGTGAATATTTGGGTTAAGATAAGAATAATATCTATTCTTATAAAGATAATTGATACGAGTCGTGTTGGGACTACGGACAATAATATCAGGTAATTGCAAATGGATTGTCCTAAGAAATTCCTCCAAACATTTGTATTAATTATTGAAGTAGAAGGAGTTATGGATTAAATATTGATTGTTCTATTATGGAAGTGTCCATGTCATATCAAGGTGAACAATACCACGGCTGTGGCATATATCAAATCACATAAGATAAGTAAAATAATAATCAAGTGATTATCTGAGTAAACAGATGTGGCATATTCTAAAAATGTTTTACTCCAGCTGTTTATCTCTAAGAAAGAGACAATGTTATCGCAGACAACAAATCAAGGGGGGAAAAACATTGTCAGTAATATGGATTACTTACGATTAATCTGGTTGTATACAGATTAAATCACCGATCTTTCAAATGTTCTCGTGGGTAAACCAAGAACAGGAAAGGTGGATGCATTTCTCTCAATTACATGAGGAAAGATGTTCTTTTATGTTCCTCATTTTTGTCTGATAGGGCAGTGTCTGATGAAAATGTAGCAGGACTCTGCCAGAGGCGCTTTGGTGGCCCAAAACGGACCTTCATGGTTTTCATAAATATTGAGTGATGTTGAACCACTTATGATGATTCATAGTTGCAGTAATTTATTGTTGTACAAAGGCATCCATGACATGAAAATATGAATTTGACTATCTGCAGGTTGACCAGACCATTACAACAGTTTGATGGTCAAAGAAGTCTATGAATGTTTTAACTAATATAACAACATAACAATAAAATAATTATGTACAAAAGAAGTGTTAAACCTGCAATTTGGAGAAATAAGTTTTAAAAAACAATATTTTGTTATAAGAAATTGGAAGTCTGTGTAGACAGTAAAGTTATTTGTCATATTAGATATATGTGAGTTCCTTGTGGATTGCATTTTTTCTGAGTATCTAATTGATAGAGCCAATAATAGGGCTCAGAGTGTTTATCGTCCTATTTACGGACAATTTACTAACCAAGAAGTTATCGGGTTCATTCGTAATATCCCGATATGAAAAGAGGGATATATATGTAGATATAAATATAGATATATATATATATAATCTGTCCAAAGTTGCAAGACATAAGTCGGGATATCAATATAGTCCTGAATTGCCTTAGGCAATGGACTCCAATTCTATCAATGATTCAAAAAAGTTAACATTGACAGTAATAATGCTTATGACTTTAGTATCAACATAAGAGTGCAAACATTGCAAATATTACATTATAATTGCATGTGGATACAGATTACATTATCATATATGTTTATGAATTTACCAAACAAAGCAGACCAAGAAGAGCTGAAACCATTGAAAACCTATAAGCATATCCTGTCGGCTATAAATTGTGTGTGAGTCAACATTGATGAAATATGTTGAAGTAGGTAAGAGTCTCTGTGGTGGTGAGACAACACTACTTATTACACACAAAATAAAACACATTAGGTATCAGTAAAAACTGATGGTTCTAGAGAAATATATTCTAGATGGTTAAAACTTGGATAACACTCAGTGGAACTAGACATTGAAATGTGGAAAATCACTCTATTAAGGAGGTAGATACATTCACAGGAATGGCACAGGATGAGCCGCTCGAGCAAAGATTCAAGGCCGCAGGAGAGTGTAAAATAAATATTAAATTAAAAGGAACCAGTCATGGTGTCGGGATTGGACACGGAGTGTTGGGTTCTCTATAATTGTTGCTTTGTTCATACCATCAAATTATATATATCAATTGATATTTTGGTGATAAATTTGCCTTTCAATGGAAAGGGCATTACTTTTATTCTTTTATAATGTGAAATAATTTATCACATAACTTGAGGCAATGTTTGGAGGAAGAAATGTGTTATTTGCTCATTACTGTGTTGAATGAGCCAGAGTGTCGTATGGAATGAGTCTACGACATAAAAAACACAGAAAGCTACAAAATCTTCACATAGTCACTCATGTGACTCTGTAGTAAAATAGTAAGATTAAACGAGAACTTACCAGTTCGAAGTTTGATCGTTATTTTATGAGGAGTAACGATGAGGGATTACGTGCCCTCCACTCCCGACCCTCATAAAATAAATGATCATCTGGTAGTTCTAAATCTATGTTGAGCCTTACTATCTTACTCCGGCTATTATGTTCTGTGTTTTTCATGCTGCTGCTTTGAAGTATGCTGTTCAAGCGCCAGGCAGGGCTTCTTCACGTAATCCCTCATCGTTACTCCTCATAAAATAACGATCAAACTTTGAACTGGTAAGTTCTCGTTTAATCTTACTAATTTATATTACAAAACCGGAGATTAATATTCCCAATCTATTTAATGTTATAACTAAGTTTAGTACATTTTCTGGGTATAGAATTAATTGGAATAAAAGTGAAATTATGCCTATAACTGGAATAAAATTAAATATATTAGAACAATTCCCACTTAAAAGAGTCACGGACAAACTCAAATATCTAGGAATTAATGTATCTAAGTCCTATAACTGTCTATTTAAATATAATTACCCTCAATTATTAAATAAACTAAAAAAAAGTATTTTATATTGGAAAACACTACCTATATCAATGATCGGTAGAATAAATGCTATAAAAATGATTTTTTTAGCACAATTGTTATATTTATTTCAAGCCATCCCTTTATATCTCCCTAAAATGTTTTTTGAAAAAATAGATACTTTGGTTAATAGTTTTATTTGGGACTATAAAAACCATCGAATAAGCAAAAAACATCTATGTAAATCTAAAATAAATGGTGGACTAGCACTACCAAATTTCTTATATTATTTCTGGGCAGTTCAGACTAAGAAAATGAATTTTTGGTTGGTAAATTTAGATCATGAACCAAGCTGGCTAAAGATGGAAAAGGAAGACTGTTTGCCTTTTGATGTAGGTTCGATTCTTTTTGCACCAAGGGAAGTACAAAAAAAAATGTATGGTGACAACCCTATAATTTATAGCAATAGACGCATTTGGAAACAAATAGTTAAGACCCTACATATGGATAATTTGTCACTTTGTTTTCCTATTATGAATAATCCCTTGTTTAGGCCCTCTGTATTGGATAAGGGGTTTAAACACAGGAATGATTTAGGAATTAAAAGGATAGAACACCTTTACAAGAAAGGAAAATTTCTTTAATTTCAAGAGTTACAAGATATCTATGGATTGCAGTCAAATAACATATTTAGGTATTTACAAATTAGAAACTATATTAAGTCAAATACGCAAGCCTATAAAAATAGAAAACCAGGATTATTAGATGAATTGTTTAATAAACACCCAAATACAGAAAAATTAATAGCGTATATATATATATATAATACTATTTTGGATAAGGAAATCCCAACTTCGGAAATATATCAACAAACATGGGAAAATGAAATAGGTTTATCTATAACGAAGGAAATTTGGGAAGAAAGCCTACGATGTATACATCGTTGCTCACTAAATGCTAGACATATATTGATACAATTTAAGGTATTACACAGATTACATTATTCAAAAACGAAATAAAATAGAATTTATCCTAACATTTCTCCTATTTGTGATAAATGTCAGAACTTGGAAGCTAATTTAACGCATAGTTTTGTAACATGTATAAAACTCTATTATTGGACAGAAATCTTTAGAGTTATCTCTGAAGTTCTTAAAATTAAACTGGACCCAGATCCAAAATTAAGAATATTAGGAGTTCCGGATTCAAATTTAATATTAACAGTAAACCAAAGAAATTTCTTGGATTACTGTTTGATAACAGGGAAAAAATTAATACTGAAATTTTGGAAGGGAACATTATCCCCCACAATTAAAATGTGGACAGTGGAAATGTTGGAGACGTTGCATTTGGAAAGAATCAGATTTGGCCTAATGGACAAATACGAACTCTTTGAACAGATATGGTCTCCATATACAGAATATTTGAAGGGGTATCTGTTCTTGGCATCACAACCCAATGGGTACATGGCAGGATTAGATGAAAATAACTCTCTGATTTTCTTTTTGATTTGTATACATGTCTCTATTGATATTGCTATTTGAAATTGTGTTATTCACTATTAAGATGTATACTATAATCTCTTTTTGTAATATATATATATATATATATATATATATATATATATATAATACTTTTAATTAAATACATATAACAAGAATATATACATATTTTTTTCTCTCTCTTCTCTTTCTCTTTCTATATAATCAAAATTATTATTTAATCACTATTCTTATTGATTAAAATCTATTCTTTTCTTTTTTTACTTTCTAAAAAAATAGAAGTTTATAAGAATTATTCGTAACATTCGTATACTTAGTGAAATAAGTTGGTTGTGTATTTGAAAAGTTGTTATGCAGTTGTTATGATGGATTACTTCTAATACAAATATTATTACAAAATAAATATCTGACTAAAAACCATGTCCTGTGGACAAATACACCAAAAGCTAGATAAGATGTTAAATAAACGTCCTACTGTAGATACCTTTTGTTTTGACCTGAACTTGCGATCCGTGATTTTGAAGGCGTTGAAGTTAGCTGTGCCTGCGCAGTTGTGGGCTATGCGTGAGTGGTGGAATATTGCGTTGGGGGGGAACGGGTTGCATTGGGAGAACGGGTGAGTGGGGGAATATTGCGTTGGGGGAATGGGTTTCAACAGGTCCCACTCAGGTCGAGTATATATATTACTAAAACTCTAATCTTGTTTGTTTGTTTGTTTGTATGTGTGTTCCCGAAACTACACCAAAACAGTACACGATAGTGCTGCAATTGTTGGCCCACCTTACTCACCATTGTCCTGGGTAATGCATTAGCCATGTTTTGTTCAGACTGATGTTGTATTTTACAAGTTATTGTCATTCAAAACTTAAATTAATTTAAAACAGCGCCCTACCTGCCAGCCGTACCTGCGCAGTTCGGGGAGGCCCGTCAGCCGCATCACAATTGAAAATGATGCCGATGACACGGCAGTGAAACAAAATGACGCCATCTCTCCGCACATGCAGCCCTGTATCCACATGTGCACAGTTGGGGACCACCATTTAGAGTTTGCCACTTTGACTCCCGTCACAACAGGGATCTCTGGCATCACAACGGGAACAGGAGAATGGTGGAATATTGCGTTGGGGAGATGGGACCCACTGGGTCCGCAATTGGTCTAGTCTGCTATAATAGTTACATTGCAAGATACAATGGAATGATCAAGGGTTTTGCCAGTTGATGAACTGAGGCAGGGAAGGCTCTGACAGTTTGATGGTAGTGGAAAAATTAATTAACTTGGAAGTAATTGATAATCCCTTTCAATACCATCCCCTGCAGACATGAACATTCTACAAATTGCATACAATTCACTTTTAGTTCCTGCAAAGAGAAATGCATGTGATCAGTGTTACTTTGTCCATCTTAGTTATAAACCAGCTTCTGCAGTTCCTTTCTGCACCAATCTATTTGGCAAGTAATGTTCACACTACTACATTACCAGACATCAGCAGCATTCTCCCAACCCCCACCCCTCCCTATATGAGTTCTGGGATTCATCATTGACTGGAAACTCAAGTGGAAGCAGGTACAAAAGCATATTAGTTTTAATACTTTGTGGTGAATTAATCAGCCCTCTCACCATGATAAGACCATAAGAGATAGGAATCGAATTAGGCTATTCAGCCTATTGAGTCTACTCCACCATTTAATCATTGCTGATCTATATTTCCATCTCATCCCCATTCTTCTGCCTTCTCATCATTCACACCCATCCATTCACCAACCATAACTCCAACAACACTCGAGAAACTCAACAACATTCAGGTTAAAGCAGCCTGTTGGTTTAGCATCCGTGCATAGCCATTACCTATGATAGCTAAGATCATACTGTAAGTGATAGGAGCAGAATTAGGCCATTTGGCCCATCAAGTCTAATCCGCCATTTAATTAAGGCTGATCTATCCCTCCCTCCTAACCCCATTCTCATGCCTTCTCCCCAGAATCCCTGCACCCGTACGAATCAAGAATCTGTCTATCTCTGATTTTAAAATATCCATGGTATATCCAAAATATCCATCCAATTGTTTATATTGCAGCTATTTGTTTAGGCAACACTGACAAACCCGTACCCATCACGGCTTAGAATGAAAAGCACAGGCACATGGCACTATTGCCTACAACTGCCCCTTCAAGATGCGCACCATCCTTATTTGGAAACAAATCAATCTTCCTTGCTTGTCGACAAAGGTAAATCCTAGAACTCGATATCCGATAATATTGAGGAGTCCAGAAAGATAGCAGAAGTGTATTGTGGATAACATCACTTCAAAGGCAATTATGCAAGCATAATAGATGTTGTTTGCATTGATGTCTATTCACCTGTGCATTTTGAAGATAGTAAGAGTGTGTAAGAGAGAACTGCAGATGCTGGATTAAATTGAAGGTAGTTGCAAAATGCTGGAATAACTCAGTGGGACAGGCAGCATCTCTGGAGAGAAGGAATGGGTGACGTTTCGGGTCGAGACCCTTCTTCAGACTCCTCCATCCCCTATTCCCAATTCCTCCGTCTACGCCACATCTGCTCCTAGGATGAGGTGTTCCACACCATGGCATCACAACTGTCCTCATTCTTCAGAGAACGGGGATTTCCCCTCCCCCACTATAGATGAGGCTCGCACCAGGGTCTCCTCCGCACCCCTTAACACTGCCCCCTCTCCCCATCCCCCCCACTCGCAACAAGGGCAGTCCCTCTGGTCCTCATTTTTCACCCCACCAGCCGGCACATACAACATATAGTCCTCCACCAGTTTCGCCACCTCCATCGTGACTCTCTTGTCACCACATCTTCCTCACTTTCTCCCCCCCCCATCAAGGACCCAAGCAGTCGTTCCAGGACCGACAGAGGTTCACCTGCACCTCCTCCAACCTTATCTATTGCATCCATTGCTCTAGATGTCAACTGATCTGTATCGGTGAGACCAAGCGGAGGCTTGGCTATTGTTTTGCCGAACACCTCCGCTCGGTCCGCAATAACCAACCCGATCTCCCGGAGGCTCAGCACTTCAACTCCCCCTCCCATTCCGTATCCGACCTCTCTGTCCTGGGCCTCCTCCACGGCCAGAGTGAGCAACACTGCAAATTAGGGGAGCAGCACCTCATATTCCGCTTGGGGAGTCTGCATCTTCTTGGCATGAATATTGAATTCTCTCAATTCTGTTAACCCTTGCTGTCTCCTCCCCTCCTACCTCTCCCTCAGCCCTCGGGCTCCTCCTCCTTTTTCCTTTCTTTCCCCCGCCTCCCCCCACCCCCTATCAGTCTGAAGAAGGGTTTTGGCCCGAATCGTTGGCTATCTCCTTCGCTCCATAGGTGCTGCTGCACCCGCTGAGTTTCTCCAGCATTTTGTGTACCCCCTTCTTCAGACTGTCTGAAGAAGGGTCTCGACCCAAAACATCACCCATTCCTTCTCTCCAGAGATGCTGCCTGTCCCGCTGAGTTACTCCAGCATTTTGCGTCTACTAGTAAAAGTGTTCAACTCTTGTACCATACTGCTGCATGTAATTAATGTTACCCTGCAGGCAATGTATTTTTTTCTAACAGATGTTTAAAGTTAACTTATGTGCTCACTAACATGGTGTATGCATTTTGTGTCATAAATACATCAATCATCAGTTTGGTACAAATTTAGCAACTGTCAAGGAGCCAAATATTGCAGTAACAAATTGATGTAATGCATGTAACATATCCAACCTGACAGATGATTCCAGAAGTGGATAAGGTTGCCTGTTTAGTTTTCTGGGAGACATGAGCTCGATGCTGCATACGGATGTTGATAGAAACGGAAGCATGGAAAAATAGGTGCAGGAGGTGGCCATTTGGCTAAAATCAGGACCCTGTATCCCCGATTCCTTCAGCCCTAAGAGTTAAATCTAACTCTCTCTTAAAAATATCCAATGAATTGGCCTTCACTGCCTTCTGTGGAAGAGAACTCTACAAATTCACAACTCTCTGGGTGAAGAAGTTTTTCTTCATCTCAGTCCTTATTCCTAACCCTGGTTCGGGGTGGGAGATTGCAACCTTCACGTGGTTCGCCCTGTTTCGACAAATGCAATCAACCCGGCGTGCACAATCAAATAAGATCAAATAGAACAAGTTGTCTGACAACTTTAGGAGAAGGAGAATAATAATAATAATAATAATAATAATAATTCTGGATTCCCCCAACATTATGAACATTGGCATCAGACAACTGATGGCACCAGTCTGAATCTTTAATAATTAAATTTATGACTTTGTGAGGGAGTTTTCTGTGTAGCATCCGTTTAATTTGGAAATTGAATTTTACACTCACTGTTGCCTTGCCAAACCGAGTTAAAATGTTCCCTGTTTCTATTTTAGGTGTTGCCAAGAAAAGCACATTTTATAACATGATGGTGTGTGTTGTCTTCTGGATCAATGTAAAAAGCTGAAGGTATTTGAACACTAAATGATTGGAGAAGATGATTTGCCAATTTAGCTTTTAACATTAATTTATTTCTACTGTGTTGTTCAGAATCAACAAATCCACAGCCTGATCGTTCTTCATTTGGGCCATCATTTTGATGGTAGTCTTTGGACAGCGTCTTTTTCAAAATATTTTTTGTGTGTTTTTCTTTAAGGTTTTAATTTACTTCTCTTGAGAACTCAGTTAAATCTTTCTCTCAAACACTAGGTCAAAACAAGCCAACAGAATTAAAGTGCCTTCATGCTAGCAGTTCCATACAATGTAATTTCATACATGTATGATTTAGAAAAGAGAAGATTGCAAAACCTATTACAAGAATAGTTAAGAAGATAATAAGCAGTGGATTAGATATATAAGTTATTGGCCCAAACATATCAGAGAAGGACTATGAGTATTGGAATGTGATTGTGGATTAATAATGGATGTGTGCACTTTGTAAGAGTAGGCATCTGTTGATATCAACTCTCACATAACGACAACAATGTTAATTTTCCAAATTGGGCCACAGTGATCCAACTAATGCAATGTATTGTGAGAGGCCTCGCATTCACCAGCAAACGCACTTTCCCCCACCCATGCCATGTAAATGAAATCCTAATCTATACTATTACTAAAACTCTCATCTTGACCACTTCCAGTCTGCGTGTTTTTGGATTTGCACAAAAACGGTACCCTATATCGCTAGGATTTTTTCGGCGCCTTACTCACCGTTCTCCCCTGCTCCAAGGCACCCAGTTTTGTTCCGACCGGTGGAAGATTACAACGGTTATGAAGGTTTAGAAAATCGTGAGATCAGCAGATTGGTCTTCTCGCCTGTCAGTCACCATGAAGGTAATTCCCCTTCCGGCACACACTGGAGAATAAATCACCGGAGGCGGGGCTGAGTCCGTGAGCACGTCCAGACGCCGCCCATCCAGAAGCCGCCGAGAATAAAACTGAAGCAGCGGAGTGTGGGCTGTGCAGCGGGGGCGGGCTATGTTCACGGGCAGGGGCGGTCTGTGTTTGCGGATGGGGATGTGAGCGACAGGCGCTAGGGATGGGAGCAGCTGAGTGAGTCCGGAGCCAGGTCCTGGTGCCTAGAAGTGGGGCCGGGGCCGGGAACCAGTCAGCCCACACACCCTGCCCTCTACCACAACCCCCCTATCCCCAAAACCCCCCTATCCCCACAACCCCCCTCCCCCACACACCCCCTTCCTCCAACACCCCCTTCCTCACACACCCCCTACCTCACACACCCCCTACCTCACACCCCCTTCCCCAACACACCCCCCGTCCCCCACACACCCCCCGTCTCCCACACCCCCCACACATGGAATAGTGTATTGGGGAATGGGTTGCGTTGGGGGACCAGGCATGCCATGAGACTGGGACCCAATGGGTCTCACTTAGTTTAGTGACTTTTAAATATGTTGCTAATTGAATTGGAATTCAAAAGAACTGCATTCTTTATTGGGATGAGAAACAGGAGAATTGAAATCTAGGCAAACATTCAGAAGAGTCAAGAAGAGGTGGAGAGGTATCTGCCCAGTACGACTTGTCTATAGACTTCATCAACAGGCATAATAAAGTAGTAACCAGTGAACGTGTGACTGAGGAGCATTATGTTGAGAAACTGCTCTACAAAGAGGTAGTGACATTGATATCCCATATCTTGATATGCCAGCAACTGCAGAGCCTTTAGTGAGGAATATTCTTCTGAAGGTAAAGGCCACAATTATTCTAATTCTTTTCACCTCAGGGTCATTCTACATAATGCAAGTAATTCCAGCAATATGCCAAAGACCTGAAAGACCCATGATCAGATTTTCGATAAATGTAGAACACAAAGTGATGGATTTGATATTTTCCCTGTGCCAATTTATTCCTCCTGAAACAGTTGTTATAGAGTTAATATTTTGTTTTTTGATGTTGCAATGTGAATTCTTTTTTATAGTTGAGCTTTGACAACTTTGTATAGACGACAGCTGCTTTGATAATTTCTCATAATAATTCTGCACAGGAGTGGGATGGTGTAATTCATTCTGTTTCCTCGGTGTGAAGGAAATTGCATTTTGGAATGTGAAGTTAAAGTGTACTTCAACTGATAATTAATCTTTGATAACTGTTGTTCCATGCGTTGGCAGTGTTACTATATGTTTTCGAGAGCTAATGCTAACTGATTATTTCTATTTTAATAAAGCTACTACACACTTTATTGCCTACAACATTTAACAAATTACATCTTTCACCCCATTCATCTAAGGCATCCTGCTTAATAGCACGGAGGGGACAAGATGGATTTGACAATTACAGTGCTATTAACCGTAGCCCTGAGATGCATTCATTTTGTATTGGTAAGAGATGAACACATTCAAATATTTAGTTCAAAGTATTTACTTGCACTTCTAACACAATTTTCGTTCAATGCAGATGGACTACAAGAATTCAACTTTAAAAGGTCTGTTTCCCGTGTTAATTTTTCTGACTGTCAAATTTGAAAGCAGAACTAACACTATATTTACATGAATTCAAAAATGGAGGCAAAAGAAGATGGAGAGTTACAATGGCAAATTGACATTGGCCAATTGACATCTACAATCTAGGAATGTTTTATTTTTATCTGGTTGCTACTTAATCCACATACTCTGCAGAATAAAGTTACCACAAAATAAGCATTCTCAATGGGAAAAGCTCAGCTTGCTAATATGGTGGGGTTTACATATTGGGAGTGCTAGTGGAAGTGAGTGGAAGATTGTCTTCTCAGATTAGAGTTGAAACATGTTAAAGAAATAAACGTTTAAATTAAATTAGAGTTTGCTGTAGAATGAAAGACATAAAATCCACTCAGTGGATCAAGCAACATCTGTGAAGACCATGAATTGGTGATAGGGGCCCTTCTTCAGACTAGTTGTAGGGGGACTGGGAAAGAAAGCCAGAAGAGAGAAGGGGCCTGACAAATCGTGGCCGGAAACAGATGACCTCAGGAAAGGTGGTTCCCTGATAGCTAGCTTGTGGACAAAGGTTAGAGATTGAATCAGGTGAGACAAAAGGGATGCATGGTTGTAAATTGTGAAGCTCAATGAAGGAATATTGGTGGAAGGAATGGGGGGGCAGGGAGAAACCAAAGTAAGGGCAGCCAGGGGAAGGGAATGGATGGGAAAACTAAATAGGGAGGGGAGTGTCACTTGGAGGTGAAAGGGTGTTTATAGCAGTTACCTAAAATTGGAAACTTCAGTGTTCATACTATTGGATTGTAAGCTACCCAAACGGAATAGGAGGTGCTGTTCCTCTAAATTGTGTACAGCCTCACTCTGACAATGGAGGAGCCTCAGAACAGAAAGGACAGTATGGGACAGACACAAAATGCGGGAGTAACTCAGCGGGACAGGCAACATCTCTGGATAGAAGGAATGGGTGATGTTTTGGGTCGAGACCCTTCTTCAGAATGAGAGTCAGGGGTGAGACACAGAAATATGGATAGGTAGGGTATGAAAATGAGACATCAAAGGGGACGAAGTTCAGGGAAAATGTAGAGTAGATTATTGTTAGGTAGGATAGACACAAAATGCTGGAGTAACTCAGCAGGACAGGCAGCATCTCTGGGGAGAGGAATGGGTGATGTTTTGGGTCGAGACTCTTCTTCAGAGTGAAGAAGGGTCTCTACCCAAAACATCACCCATTCCTTCTAGCTAGTTAGCTGGGGGAAGGTAACTACGAAGCACACAATGAAGCATAAACGTTTAAAGACTACGACGCACAAAATGTTGTACCTGTATCAGTATGGGAATGGGAAGGGGAGTTAAAATCGTTAGCAACTGGGCGGTCCCACAGCCCTTGGTGGACCAAACATAAGTGTTCGACAAAGCAATCAGCAAGTTCACACTTGTTCCCTCTGATGTGCCTGATGCCACAACGGGAATAATGGATGCAGTAGATGAAGTTGAAGGTGCATGTGAATCTCTGTCTCACCTGTAAGAACTGCAGTGGACCTTGGATGGTGGTAAGGGAACAGGTATAGGGATAGGTGTTGCATCTCCAACGGTACTTTCCCCTGCGGGCAAAGCTAGCACATTGAAGCCCAGTGATTACAGTTTTGTAACTTTTTAAATAAATAATTCAGAAGAGTCTTTCTATTTGTCTGGTCAATGTGTTAGTCTCCCAACACAAGTGCTGGCAGCTGTAGCTAATCTCAAAGCCAGGTAGATGGTAATCTTTGTGAAGTTTTGACATTATAAATATTACAGGAAAATGCATGGTGGACAAAATGTTTAATGTGGAGGATAATATAGGTGATTGCATTGAGGCAACTGTTGCATGTGGCCTGAATCTCTGCCAGTTAAAATTAAAATATTGAGAAAACCTCAAACGTTGAGTAAACATTTAAAGGCTACTATCAACATCTTGTAATGGTATTTTGCCTTTAATGTAGTAAATGGATTTCATAACTATCGTCAAAATGTAACCACATTAGGAGATATTAAGGCAGTTGCCTAAAGGCTGGGCACAAATAAAGTTTTAAGGAGCATCCAAAACAAGACCAAAGAGGCTGATGTGTTTCAGGTTGAATTCCAGAGTTTAGAGCCAAGCAGCTATAGACTTGACTGCCAATGTGGTGCAGGTAACTCACAAAATACCTTAATTGTCGAGCATAGATATTAGACAGTTGCAGGGCTGGAGGAATTCAAAAAGAAAAATAATCATTTTAAAGCCAAGAGACATTATCAGAGACATTATCAGAAGACAATGTGATTTGGGGAAAAGAGCCAGGTTAGACAAATGAGAGTTTTGAATTATGTTACAAATGCCCAGGAGATCAGGAAATATCTATGAGACAGATACTGTACTTCAGATCATTGACCTTTAATAAGAACTGGTTCTTCAGTATAGTTTGATGAACGGTTGTCAACCTGAAATATTTGCTCTGGTGCTCTGCAGAGATGCATGATCTGATGAGCATCTCCTGGATGTTCTCTTTTTATTTCTGACTAGATTAAGTGGTAGGCCTGGTCCCACAATGCAACCCGTTCCCCAATTCAATATTCCACCACTCATCCATTCCCCCAATGCAACCCGTCCCCCCAACACAATATTGCACCACTCACGCATTGCCCCCAACTGCACAGGCATGGCTCATTTCCCCTCATCCCCCAACACTCACCCCCCCTCCTATTCACCCTCCTTCTTCTGTCCTCTCTCCTTCTCCCCTCCCCAATCCCTCCCTCACCTCTCCCTCCTTCTCCTTTCTCCTCCCCTCGGTGACTTCCTCCCTCCACCTATGACTCCTCTCCCCTCCCTGCCACCCTCCTATCCCTCTATCCCCCACTCCTCACCTCCCCCTATCCCCCCCACTGTCCCTCCTGACCTCCCCCACTGCCCTCCTCTCCCTCTATTCCACACTCCCTACCTCCCCCACTCCACCCTCCTCTCACTCTATTCCCCCTCCTCCCTCACTCTCCTCACTTACTCCACTGTCCCCCTCTTCCTCCCTACCACTTCCTCTCCCTCAATGCACCCACTTTCCCTCCTCACCTCCCCAGGACCTTTCCCCTCTCCTCATCCCCTCCCCCAATCCCTCCCTCATCTCTCCCACCTCTCTATTCCCCTACCCTCAGTCACTCCCTCCCTCCCTCCATCCATAAAAAGCAGTATCTGCAGTTCCTTCCCCCACAGGTCATTCATTGTTAGCTGCGGTTTAGATCCCGTTGACTTGACGATTGGACCTGTTTGCAGTGTGTGTGTGTGTGTGTGTGTGTGTGTGTGTGTGTGTGTGTGTGTGTTATTGAAATTCCGTACAAACTGCTCGGCCACCCTGCAAACCGACTCTCCCTCCATCCCTCTGCCCACTCCGGCTCAGCCGCCGCTCGGCCCGTCCCCATCCTGGAGGGTGGGGGAGGGGTTTGGGAGGGGTGTGGGTGAGGGGGGGGGTGAGTAGGTAGGGGAGGGGGTGGGGTTGATGGAGGATAGATGGGGAGGGGTGTGGGGGAGGAGGGGTGTGGGCATGGGTGTGTGGGGGAGGGAGGTGTGGGGGATGGGGCTGTGAGGGAATGGGTGTGTGGGGGAGAGGGTGTGTGGGGGATGGGGGAGGTGGGAGAGGAGGGTGTGTTGGGATGGGAAGATGAGGGGGATGGGGGGGTGTGAGGGATGGGGGTGTTGGGAGGGTGGGCTGTGAGGGAGGGGTGTGTGGGGGGAGGGGGTGTGGGAGAGGAGGGGGTGTGGGGAGGGGAGCATGAGGGGGAGGGGGGATAATTTGGGGGAGGGTTGTGTTTGGGAGGGGGGGGAGGGGGGGGTTGTGGGCTCAGCAGCTTCCGGCCCCGGCTCCGACCGAACTCATTCCAGACTCCAGACTCATTCAACGGCACAAACTGCTCGGCCACCCTGCAACCCAACTCCCCCTCCCTCCTACTCACTCCGGCTCAGCTGCCACTCGGCCCGTCCCCATCATGGAGGGGAGGGGAGGGGGTGGGAGTGGGGGAGGGGGGTGGGGGGATGTGATGGGGAGGGGGTTTGGGAGGGGCGTGGGTGAGGGGGGATGGGGAGAGGTAAGGGGTGGTGGGGGGAGGGTAGGTGGGGGTGGGGGAGGGGAGGGGGATGTGGGGGAGGGGAGGGTGTGGGCTCACTGGCTTCCGGCCCCGGCTCCGACCGAACTCACCGGCTCCAGACTCATTCAGCGGCTCCCATCCCCGGCGCCTGTCGCACTCAGCAGCTCCCAGCCCTGGCTGCACACAGCGGCTCCTGGCTCATCGTGGTGGCCGCCGCCACCTGCGAACACGGCGCCCTGGCTGCCCACCCTCCCAAGTGCCTCCCCCAGGCCCTCCCGGGCCCCCATGTCGTGCCGCGCCGCCCGCACTCTGTTCCTTCAGCTTTATTCTCGCTGCCGGTGATTGACAGCAGGTGCCGGAAGGGGATGGGGGACACAAGTGGAAAAATCTCTACCGAAATATGTAAACATTTTACCATTAGCACGTTGATGTTTTACACACACACACACACACACACAATTTTTATTAGAAGCAGTGTACAGTAGTATAAACCGCAGCATATGACAAAAAAATATATTTATTGTACATATTCCATTTTAATTTTGACAAACATGAAATAGAAAAAGAACAAGAAAGAGAGAGAGTGAAAGAGCTAGTGAATGTGTAAACCCCTAAACTACCCAATAGTGTGGTCGCAGAGTAAATAAATAAAAACTTAAAAATTTTTAAAAAAGGCAACAACGAAAAATTGTGTTGTGTTGCATCATACTATGCTTCAATGAATCAATGAAAGGAGACCATATCTTTAAAAATTGCTCTGATTTTTCTGCTAAGACGAGTCTCATATCTTCAAGCGACATGATTATGACCAGGTTTTAATTGTTTCATAATTCTTTGAAAATTCAACCAGACATTTCCTTGAATAAGTCGGACCTATATGATACGATATGATATAATTCCAGACTCGGGCCTGCCTCAATTATCATCATGTTAATTTCCGTCTCTTTGGAGCAATGTGGATGAAAATGTGTCTACCTTGTCTCTGGAACACCCACTGTTGATTAATGCTTTTCGACTGTGACTCCACTGAAGTCTTATTAGTTGTTTTGCCCATTGATCTCCTGCACTACCTCACTGATGGTTCTGATCTTCAGTACCATCCTCTTCCTTCCCAAAAAGGTACCATTCACTGATCACTAGCTGACGATCCTTCCCTACAGAATCCCTCATCAGGCCAGTTATTGTAGTTTACACCATCACCCGTCTCCCTACTCTCTCTGCTCTCACCTTATCACCAACTCCTGGACACAGCTTTAGTTCCTGACACTACATTTTTGGTGTAGTGCTGTACAGTAAGCAGAAGAAAATTAAAAATAGCACTTCAGTAGCACTTGTGTTTTTTACACTGCACATTAGTTTATAGGCATTGGGTTTGAAGTACAGTTCTATGTTAATTGAAACTGCTACTTTTCAGGAAAGTGGAGAACACCAAGTGGAAGGAAAGTATTTTGGAAAATGTATTCAAAAATTCTGTCCAAGTACTGTGAAGAATCTTTTGTTTGGTTCCTGATATAGAGAAATGGGAATAGGAAATTGTGAAATTGGATTGTTTTTTCACTGCAGCATCCAGGATCAGTGCACGACACTATTTTAATGAATGCAGAAGGACAGATAGATTTCAGACTCTGTCCTGTATACTTCTACCCTCTCCAGATCCTACCAACAATCCAGGAAGCCCCATTTCGTTTTGCTCTTTGCTTGTAAAGGGATTAAAATAGAAATAGTGAAAGAATTGTCCTGTTCAGGCTCCAACCATAACTCCCTTTCTTCATAGTAGCTAAATCATGATATACATATACAGTATTATTTCTGATGTTGAATCACTTAAGCATAATTTTTGTGTGTGTACTGTGCCCTTAGACAGGGAGATACAGGTTACAGAATTCTACTGTTGGGGAATTCCATTGGAGGGAATACAACTACTATCTTATTGAGAATAGGAAGGGGATAAATGTTGCAATCAACTGAGTAGAGGTTATCTGTATGAAATATAAAATGATTCGCACAACTGATCATTGTGCCACAAATAACGATACAGTGGTTTTGGCAAATTATATGGAGATGGCAGTTGATAGAGGTCGCATTTTAGTTCAAAACACGGTACAACTCTGCCAGCCACAGTTTAAAATATTATATAAAATCCAGCTGTTAAAAATTAGGAGAGTGCTGAAGTGCCCCTCACCAAGGGCCAAGGAGTCCGTTTGTGTAAACATTTCAAAACATGATTATAACATTATTTACATTTTAACCTTTGATTCATTTTCAGATGGTTTGAAAAGCAAAGAAAGTGATCAAGATGTGTTTAGTATAATTTTAAAACAGAACAAAGAACTATGTAAGAATCTTTTTGGAATAAAGTTTGAAAATAAAATAGATCTTTAAATTATATTATTATCATACTTGGTGGATTGAATGTTATTAAGTAATTTTAAGTACTTTGGTACTCAGCCTTAGGGAATTTTGGTATGAAGATAACAAGCTAGTTATTCAGAGAAACAAAATGCTGGGGCGGTTTCCATAAGGGTAAGGTTTTATAGATTTTTGTGAATTAAAAATTCGGATGCATTTAATAATATTACTAGTCAAATTGTATTACCCTATGAATCAGTATTAAGAAAGAATTGAAAGGAAAAAAACAATTTATTTTTTTTAAGTAGAGGATATTTATTCATGGAATATCCTGCTTAAACAATGTCAAGTTTGTAATGGTTTTATGAATAGTAATGAGTGAATGTTAAAATTTGTTTAGAGATTGTGGAGGAGACAAATGGGACAAAATGGTTTCTGAGAAATAAAAGCAGAAAATATGAGAACAGGTTTGATATAGCAATGTTACAAAATTTTGAGATTTTAAAAGTCAAGTCTGCAATTAATCCCATCAGATAAAGCATAAAAAGAAGTTTAATTTGACACCTAATTCACTTTCATATCTTCAGTATTAAAGTTATGGCCATTTTCATACTCGGAAATTAAAATCTTGTTCCCTATTGCTTTTCCATTGACTTAACACAAAAGCTGTGACCGAGGACAGTCAAAAGCCCATAACTTACTTAAAAATTAAGAGAACTGAAAGAAATGTTCAGTTATTATAGATTGAAGTATTCTGAAACAAATATGAACAATCTTACTTGGATGATCTGAAATTAAAGCATATAATTAGTTAGTTACCCAATTGTAGCTAATTACAAAATTCAATTACTAGATCTAAACATTTATCAATTTCTTAATAAAAAATGAACATTTTTAATAGCCTAAGTGTCCAAATAACATTCACACAAGAATTCACAGTATAAAAATGATTTTTAAATCTCATTGTCATTAATTTATAGGTGAAATGGAAGGAATTTAGTGTTTAATTCCCGTAACATAATGGCCATTTAAATCATCTTGCGAGTGGGATTTTCTGGAACGCGATCGATTGGAACGTTGTGGTTGCGATGAATTTAAACCCCATATCGGCAGGAAAAATACTGCCGGTTCGTATGGGGAATAAATCACCTTCTCGCAACATGAAATTTTGATTAAAGGTATCCTAAGAAGCACTTTTTATTGGAAAAAATAAACTGTGTACCTTGCCTTGTGAGGTCCGTCCTGTTGTCGGCGTTGACGACTTTAGAAGATGATTTTTAAATTACTACAGCAATTAAATTACCAAGCGCAGTTTACAAATCACTTCATAGAACGGCAGTCGAAGCGATTTTTTTTCATCAACTAAATAGCCTGTTCAACATCGATTTGAATGGGCTTCCGAAATACCGCATTTTAAACCCGCCCCCCTCTCAAAGGCGCCAAAGTCGCGCACATGGGCAGTGACATAACTGCAGCGCTGCTAAAGGTAAGTATTGTAACATACCTATTTGATAGCATCAGTGGAAAAAGAGAGCTCATGTTTCAGGCTGAAGACCCTTCATCTACAATCTGAAATAATAATTTGGTTTATTTTTTCACCTATGCTGCCTGAAATGCAAAAATGTTTCAAGATTTGTTTTCAGAATTCCCTTCATCCACTTTTTGATTTTCATCAAGTTATTTGGAGAACTATCTTATGATACCAAGTGACCTATTTCTGTACTGGATAATTCACATGAGAATAATAAAATTAATTAAGTTAAACATTGATTATAACAAATAAACAATATATGAGCAGTATCTTTTCATGGAATAACTACAATGATTAAGTGTTTTGCATCTCATTTCAAACCCCTCACACCGTTCTTCCGCTACATTATTATTGGTTTGACATTGACTTTGTTCCAAATGGCTAAAACTGGTTAAGGAATACAATAGAAATAGTGCAGTTTAAGAGTGTCATCGTGGCCAACAGTTTCTCTTTGGAATCAAATTTTCAGAAAGCTCCTGAACTGCTCTCTTCAGGTCCTTATTTCTGTTGCCCATGGTTTCTACTGGGATTGCACTTCATTGAGCAGTAGATTATGCAAGATCCCTAATAGTCACTAAAATTAGATACAACAGTGAACAGTTTAAAATATATGTGTTGTTGGAAGTGCCATGTTTCCCTCATTTACAAAAAATGTCAACAAAGAATAAACTTGGAGACACAAGGAACTGCAGATGCCAGTGTACAAAAAAAGACACAAAGTGCTGGAGTAACTCAGCAGGTCCAGACAGCATCTCTGGAGAACATGGATAGGCGAATTGTGGGTCCCAACCTGAAACATTTCCTATTCATGTTCTCCAGAGATGCCGACTCACTGAGTTACTCCAGAACTTTGTGACCTTTTTAAGAATAATCAGAGTATGACTAGAAATCCAATTGTACTTTTTTGGTGCATGTAGACATTGTTGTATGTGTCATAGGTACTAATTTGGGTACCTCTCAAGAATTGTGAAATTGTAAAACTATATTGGTTTATAAACTATGAGGTCCACATTAAGTCAATGCAGATGCTGACAAGCTGCTGTGTAACAATTGGACTTAGCCTTTACCACAAATATTTACAACATACATCAATGGTTTAGATGAAGGGATTCAAAGAAACATTAGCTAAGGGTGACTTGGACAGGCTGGGTGAGTGGGCAGATGCATGGTAGATGCAGTTTAATGTGGATAAATCTGAGATTATCCACTTTGATAGCATAAACAGGAAGGCAGATTATTATCTAATTAGTGTCAAATTGGGAAAAGGGGAAGTACAATGGGATCTGGGGGTCCCTGTTCATCAATCAATTAAAATAAGCATGCAGGTACAGTAGGCAGTAGAAAAAGCGAATGGCATGTTGGCCTTCATAACAAGAGTATAGGAGCAAAGATGTCCTTCTGCAGTTGTACAGGGCCCTAGTGAGACCACCCCTGGAGTATTTTGTGCAATTTTGGTCTTGAAGGACATTCTTGCTATTGAGGGTGTCCAGTGTAGGTTCACAAGCTTAATTCACGGGATGAAGGGACTGTCATATGCTGAGAGAATGGTGCGGCTGGGCTTGTATACTCTGGAATTTAGAAGGATGAGAGGGGATCTTATTGAAACATTAGATTATTAAGTGTTTGGACATGCTAGAGGCAGGAAACATGTTCCCGATGTTATGGGAGCCAAGAGCCAGGGGCCACAGTTTAAGAATAAGGGGTAATTTAGAATGGAGATGAGGAAACACTTTTTCACACAAAGAATTGTGTCTGTGGAAGTCTCTGCCTCAGAGGGCAGTAGAGGCCAGTTCTCTCGATGCTTTCAAGAGAGAGCTAGATAGGGCTCTTAAAGATAATGGAGTCGGGGGATATGGGGAGAAGGTAGGAACGGGGTACTGATAGTGAATGATCGGTCATGATCACATTGAATGGCAGTGCTGGCTCAAAGGGCCGAATGGCCTACTCCTGCACCTATTGTTTATTGTTGATTTCAACATGGCCTCCCCATAGCTGCTAGTCAGCAGCTAAACCTAGGGCATAGAAAAGGAGATTGCTTCTAGATTTACAGGGTGGGTCTTTGAAGTACTTCTCAGTTATCTGAAAGAAGATCCAGGTGTAGGAACAGGAGATCACCAAAGTCATCACATAAAGGTATTGCAGTAACTCTGCGGGACAGGCATCATCTCTGGAGAGAAGGAATGGGTTACGTTTCGGATCAAGACCCTTCTTCAGAAGAAGGGTATCGACCCGAAACATCACCCATTCCTTCTCTTGAGAGATGCTGCCTGTCTCGCTGATTTACTCCAGCTTTTTATGTCTATCTTCAATTTAAATCAGCATCTGCAGTTCCTTACACATGAAGATGCTGTGGCTTGATATGTTTCTTGCAGGACACAAAATCCAAACACAATGAACTAATATTGCAAGAAAGTTCATGACTTTCCAAGTTATGTCAAGGTGGCCTGAAGACCAATAAAGATCTTTTTCTCTCTCTCTCTCTCTCACAGAGGTTTGACTAAAGATGAGATAGTCACACGCAAACAGATGCACACTTAAGCTGTTACTTACCCCACAACTTCCCACAATTTGCCTTGTGTAACTTCATTATTGAAATTTTACCTTCACATCTATTTACACAGGTCAAAATCCAAAATATAGGATAATTAAAAATGTATTCAATCTTTTTCATCTCCTCCAGATTAGCGCAGACAATGAAGAATAGGAGGGAGACCTTCAGATGTGTGTCCTCTTGAGTGTCTTGTGCATTAATCTTAAGGTTGTGGTAGTGCATCCCCTTTATATACAAGGAGTCTTGCATGTGCAACACCTCTTGCCAGGTTGGATTAGGGGCTTCCATTCATCTGTTGGGACATTGCATCACCACAGTTAGTAGGAGGTGCATGGCAGATGGAGAAGCAGGAGAGAAGGAGAAGGATGATGATCTTGATGAACACAGTGGTTTATTGTGGCACTCCTAGGAACACCGTGAATGAGCAAATTAAGTTGGAGAGGCAAATACAATTGTGAAGGACACCAGACAAATGAGTTCCAATATGGCACTAAGGCAGTTAGTATGTAGAGCTCACTGAGTGAGCAAGTTGCAGTGCAACAATCGGAGAGGAGTCTCAGCCTTTCACAGTCTTCCCATAGCAGCCAGACAGCAGCTACACCTCCAGCCGAGGGGAGAGAAAGGACATTGCTTCCAGATTTATAAGAAGGGTCTTTGAAGTACTTTTTGGTAAGTTATCTGAAAAAAGATCCAGCGTGTCCAGGTGTAGGAACAGGAGACCACCAAAGTCATCACAAGAAGATGCTAGTAGGAGATGGCTCGAGGTGTTTCCTCCAAGATTCAAAATCTGTACACAATCAACCTAAAGCCTGAAGAGACTTGGATAAATACAACAATTGTGATATTTTCATGAACAAGCTGATAGTTTGTTCTTTGTCAGGTCTGTCAGTCCAAGAGGCAGAAGATAACAAGGGATTTGGAGGAGTCCATCTTCATGCCCCTAGAGGAGGCTGAATGGCACATGATCTTAACTTTGGATGGACCCGTGTCAATCCTGTCACATAGTACTGACTGGCTCAGGTCATTGACATCATGGAAGCACAGACAGAGACAATCTAATGCTATTCTGCCTTCACAGCTTTCAATGCTTGACAGTAAATCAAGGGAAGATAGTTCCGATGTAATCATGGGAAATTAAAAATATTGAAATGCACACATTTTTAATTAGCAGTGAAATCAGTTTAAGGTGATTGGTTTTGAAAATGGTCTAAGAAATGTCCATCTTCAATCCCTCTATCATTCTGCGGAAATGCATTCTTGCGAAGTTCAGTCATGAGGACTGTAGAGGTGCTGCTTATCTTCAGTACTTTACGATCTCTTCAATTTGGAGACAATCAGATATGATAGTTTTGACTTTTAGATGGCATTTATAAGATTGGATCAACTTGCAGAATAAATATGATGATATTTTTTTACTACAGCTTGGATAAAAAGGTTTTTAATGTTGTTTAACGTGCATTTTACAGCTTTTTTCTCTTTTTGCAGTAAAGCAGACGGGAAATAAAATAATTCATTTTGGCGATGTTCTAGTTGATAAATCTAGAAATGCTATGGTCTGTAACTGGAAACCAAAAAGTTGCTTATGGCCTGCTTCAGAGGATGGGAATGTTTATGTACCATATATTCTATCTAGCGAGTACAGTAAGTTATTTCTATTAGTATTTGTTCCCGAAGTTACAGTTAAGCCAGTGAGTAATTATGCTATTCAAACCAACTTTAGACTTGTCTGTGTGGAGTAGATATTTGTACACAGAGTTTTAGCAGTGGGATGTGAATCACTGCAACCACCTTGTTTAGAACCCAATTAGACAGAGAGTCAGATCCAGGGGATTTTTCGGTTTTTAGGCTTCCTAATTTCTACAGGACATTACAGTTTTTGTATGTTAATTATGTTGCTCATTGTTTTTAGACCCATGGTTCCAACTATATCTCTGATATAGTTGTTATATTTTCTGCCACAAAGACTGATGCAAACATATTTGTTAATATTTTAGCCATTTCATCATACATTATAATTCCTTCTGTATCTACCTCCAAGGGAAAATATTTGTTTTTTGCATCTCTCTCCCTTTTCACAAATTGAAACTCGTTTATTTTTGTCTGATTGGTTAATTCCCATTTTTTATCTTCTCCCTTTTTATCAAATGTTTTGGTCATTCGTTGCTATTTCCAAGAACTGTCCAAACATTAGACTTACATCTCTAATAATCCTTTTCTTTAAAGCTAATACTATCCAATAGTCATGACTGAATCAATTTTCTTGATGAGTTGTTATGCAGAATACAATGTATACGTGTTGGGAATTTAAATATATATTTTTTAAGTAATTGCTATTGTTTATTTAGCAGCTACCTTTGGAATCTTATTTTCTAACCTACCTTCATCGACATTTCCCACTACTGTTGCCTTTATTTAAGTTCAAGACTTAAGTGATTGTCTCATTCTCCAATACAAAATAAAAGAGCTTTAGCCACCTCGAAATAGTCTGAACTGACATTTTCCTGTGGTTGTTTGTGGCTAATCCCACACCTCCTAGGGTTCTGGTGGCCTTGATGTAATATAGGAAGCGTGCCCTCACACCTAGATGTGAATCCGTGGGGTATGTCAAAATATGATCTTAAACCCTGTCCACCTGGTCTTCTCTGCTTGTGTAGATCAGAAATATAGAAACATAATGGCATTTGCAGCCATTTCCATCCTGTATAGCCACAGCTTTTGCAAAGCCTGCACTCATTGCGCTGATACCCGTGCCATGACTAAGGATGTAGCTGGAGCCCCCTGGTAAAGTATTGTTAACACAATGTCAATATCCCATACTGCCTGTACTTGTACTGGGAGAACTTGTGTTAAAGATGTTGTTTACAAACTCGATATCCGGGGGTGAAACCTGACAGAGTGGGTCCCGTTTGCTGCAACTAATATGATGGGAAGGCACGTTGGGCACAGTTAATGGCCCTATGACTCAATTATTGTCAAAGACCATTTAAGATTGAACTCCAAGATGTCAGTAGTCTGTACCGTATTAAATGTAACATTAGCATTAAACAAAACGCTTCCCATTTCCTGAAGAGGAAATGTACTGCTTTTTTGGTGCTATCCCAGCACTCTGGAGTGAACACATAGCATGATCAGTGTGAGAACCCAAGCCGTAGGGGCAGTCCATTCAGAATCTGCAATGTCATAAATTGATGTCATCATGCAAAGGCTCGTTTCCCGAGCCACAGGCTGAACCAGCAAAGTTCATGTTTAGAACAGTTGTGTAAGGTTATATCATCATTCCCGACAAAGCGGGAATCAAAGCTGCATTGGCCAGTCAGACAATAGTAAAAACCTAAAGCGGGATCATGATGACTTTATTTCCCGACTGATGAGGCAAAATGGAGGAAGACATAAAAGACCATTCCGTCTGCTTGTAGCGAGACTGTATCTGTCGCCACTGTTATGCCACATATGTTTGCAACCGTTGAGCAAGCATGAAAACAACATATTGATATTCGGTGCTCTATCGAACCAGCATTTTATAAATACTGTGTGGTCCAACACCCATTCGGTGTTGTCATTGATCTGTACTTGATGATACACTAGCGGCAAATGTAGTAGGTAAACCATGACATGATAGTTTGCTTGATTGCAGCCATGTGACTAACATATGCCACCATCATAGTGTATCAACTTGAAGTTGAGCATGCAGATTATGCATAGTCGCTCAATCACTCTTTAACCCATAGAATGCCCTACTGTCTATAGATAGTTGATACCAATAACTGAAGAATTGGTAACTCATGGAAACTCCTCCGCCTCCAAACTAGAGATGACATTCGCAAGTTTCCGCGTTAGAGCCCTTAGCATCAGTTTGCAATGAACTGCTTACTGCCGATGAAGGCGTAGGGTGCGTTGTCGCCGAAACGATGAAGCTTTGCTCGTCGTCGGCCTTGATTGGTCTGACAGCTTTTGCTTCGTCCTCCAGGTGTTGCCTGTTGAAAAGGCCTTATCTGAATAGAAGATTCGGCGACTGGCTCCAATATCCCCCTGATAGCTCTGTTCACTGCCGGCACACATGGCTCCAGTATGTTCCTCAGACATCTTCAGAATTTAAAGTCAGTTACATCTGTCCAATCGCACTCCCCTCCTCAGAGAGGCTGATTTGTAGGCAGCCCTGAAACCGGTGCTGCTGCAGGTCCCTGAGGATGTCTGCGCTGATATAGCCCTTCCAACGGACCTATACCAAGATGGAACATTTTTGCACTGATTCTGTTGGGATGGCAACCTTGCTGCCAGGAATGGTACCTCTGACATGTGTCCTTCATCCCTTGGGGTATGCTCCACGGCTATACCCTCAGACTTGGCGTCAGAATTATACTGACCCGGCATGCTTTTCCCCTCCAAGAGGGAGACATTAAGCAGCACTGTCCCAGGCGCTGCTGGCGCGGGCTCTCCCATAGGCCGGCGCTGCTACACATTCGGCATCAGTATTATACTGACCCGGCATGGTCTCCTCCTCCAAGCGAGGGACATGAAGCTGCCCTGTCCCAGGTGCTGCTGGCGCGGGCTCTCCCATAGGCCAGTGTTGACACCACTCCTGCTGTTGGAGTGTATGTATGTATTACTGGAGGAGAACCCTCCAAGCCCGACTCTTCCGAGTCCATAGGGCTGCTGATTTATCGGTAAGTCTACCCCATGTCCAGGGGACCACCGTGTCTGTGAGCTGCTGACCGCACTGTCAGCGACTATGGCGATGACAACGGCTTCCTGCAGGATTTCGCAGCAGTCTGGAAGCCACTGACCCTTTGTCAGTGACTGGGATCGCATGCCCGACATCCGCCGACTATCCGCTTACGCGGTCCGAACCGGCGTCCCCCCACAGCCCATAGACGGTTCACTCGCCGGACTCCGCGGCAATATTCAGCAGGAAACCTCTGTAAAAAAGAGGTTCCTGCAAGAAATTGAAAACCAGGTAAGAAATACAAACTTACCTGCAGGTTTAAACTTACTGCTGGCAGGAGTAACGCACCTGCCAGTCCGGTGCTGCGCCATGCGAACGACGTTAATAACGCGCATGCGGCTTGACGGGGTCTTCTTCACGTAGTCACTCACATGACTCAGAAGTAAAATTATATTGTATGGTTATCGCTAATTTACAGAGGATGATATGTGAGATTGCCCATGACAAGATGTACAAAATAGTAAGATTAAACGAGAACTTACCAGTTCGAAGTTTGATCGTTATTTTATGAGGATTAACGATGAGGGATTACGTGAAGAACCCCGCCTGGCGCTGGAAACGGCATACTTCAAAACAGCGGCATGAAAAACACAGAACACAAAAAAATAGCCGGAGTAAGATAGTAAGGCTCATCATAGATTTAGAACTACCAGATGATCATTCATTTTATGAGGGTGGGGAGTGGAGGGCACGTAATCCCTCATCATTACTCCTCATAAAATAACGATCAAACTTCGAACTGGTAAGTTCTCGTTTAATCTTACTATTTTACTTCGGAGTCATGTGAGTGACTACGTGAAGAGTTTGAAGCTTTCTGTGTTTTTCGTGTCGTAGAATTTATTCCATACGACAGTACGGCTCATTTAACACAATAATGAGCGAATAACACATTTTCCCCAAACATTGCCTCAAGTTATGTGATAAATATTCCACATTATAAAAAATGAAAGTAATGCCCTTTCCATTGAAAGGCAAGTTTATCACAAATACCAATTGATATATATATTTTTATGGCATGACAAAGCAACAATTATAGAGAACCGAACATTGCGTGTCTAAATATGACACCATGACTGGTTCCTTTTTACTTTAACAGTAATCTACAGCCTCCTGCGGCCTTGCATCTTTGCTCGAGTGGCTCATCCCGTGCCATTCCTGTGAATGTATTTTCCTCATTAACAGAGTGATTTTCCACCTTTCAGTGTCTAGTTCCTACTGAATGTATCCAATTTTTAACCATCTAGAAATACATTCCTCTATAACCATCAGTTTTTACTGAACCCAATGTGGTTTTTGTGTGTAATAAGCAGTCTCATTGCCACAGAGACTTTTACCTACTGCAACATTTTATCAATGTTCACACACACACACACACACACACACACACAACTTAAAGCCGGCAGGATATGCTTATAGGTTTACCTTGGTTTCAGGTCTTCTTGGTGTGCTTTGTTTGGTAGATTTATAAACATATATGATAATGCAATCTGTATCCACATGCAATTATAACATAACATTTGCAATGTTTGCACTCTTATATTGATACTAAAGTTATCAGCATTATTATTTTCAATGTTTCAGTTTTTTGAATCATAGATAGAGTTAGAGTCCATTTCTTAAGGCAATTCAAGATTATTTATCTCCTGCCTTTATATTTTTTACAATTTTGGACAGATTATATTATACATATACACACATATATACACACACACATATATATATATATATATATATATATATATATATATATATATATATATATATATATATATACATATATACACACACATATTGGGATATTATGAATGCATCTGATAACTTCTTGGTTAATATATTGTCCGTTTATAAGACGGTAACACTCTGAGCCCTATTATTGGCTCTATCAATTAGATACTTAGAAAATGCAATCCACAAGGAATTCACATATATCTAATATGATAAAATAATTTTACTGTATATACAGACCTCCAATTTCTTATAACAAAATATTGTTTTTTAGACTTATTTCTGCAATTTGCAGATATAACACTTCTTTATACATAATTATTTTATTGATATGTTGTTATATTGGTTAACATTTATAGACTTCTTTGACCATCAGCTGTTGTGATGGTCTGGTCAAACTGCAGATAGTCAAATTCATATTTTCATGTCATGGATGTTTTTGTACAACAATAAATTACTGCAGGGTTTCTCAAACCTGGAAATCCCAGTGGGTGCATCCAAAGAGCGAAGGGAGGCAGGCAACGACCTAGGTCGAGACCCCTTTTTTGACTTCAATAAATTGCTGCCACTATGAATCATCACTAGCAGTTCAAAATCACACAATATTTTATGAAACCATAAAGGACCCGTATTAGGCCACCAAAATGCCTCTGGCAGTGTCCCGCTACATTTTCATCAGACACTGCCCTATTAAACAAAAATGAGGAACACAAAGAAATCTTTTCCTCATGTAATTGGGAGAAAAAGCATCCACCTTCGTTGTTCTTGGTTTACCCACAAGAAATATTCGAAAGATCGGTGATTTAATCTGTATGCAAACAGATTAATCGTAAGTAATCCATATTAATGACAATATGTTTTTTCTCCCAAATTTGTTGTCTTCCGATACCATTGTCTCTTCCTTAGAGATAAACAGGTGGACTAAACTTTAAAATATGCCACATCTGTTTACTTAGATAATCCCATGATTGTTATTTGACTTATCTTGTGACCCACAAGAAACATTTGAAAGATCAGTGATTTAATCTGTATACAACCAGATTAATCGTAAGTAATGCAAAAATAATGACAATATGTTTTTCTCCCAAATTTGTTGTCTCCGATACCATTGTTAACATATGCCACAGCCATGGTATTGTTCATCTTGATACGACATGGACAGTTCCATAATAAAACAATCGATCTTTAATCCATAACTCCTTATACTTCAACAATTAATACGAATGTTTGGAAAATTTCTTAGGATAAACCATTTATGTTCACCTGGTATCATTGTCTGCATTCCGAACAAGAGACATATCAATTATTGTTATAAGAATAGATAATATTCTTATCTTTACCCAAACATTCACAGAAGCTGTACATCATCTGTAACACTTGCTTCAGTTTGCACAGCTGCCTCTTAAGCTTATAGTTGGAACCACTTATCATGAACCCCCCCCCCCCTCCCCCCTCTTATGGTTTGAATTTACTTCTAAATTCAGAATAGTAATTTATGAATATTTTATTAATGCCTAAGCATATGCTTTATGTAATGGGTCAACCTACCACCAGGTTTGTAATTGCAGGCACTAATTTGCAGCTGCTCTTATCTCTTACAATTTAAATGTAATCGAGATTGACCATGACCTCATTAGTGCAAGTGCTGATCTTTTATCAGTATAATTGTTCCTTCAGTGTTCGGTTTAACAGCCTTGAACTGATTTGATTGTTTGGACAATGTTTTAACTTGCACAGCTTGACCCACTTTAATAATTTCAAGCACCTGTAATATTGATTAACACTTTGTTAATCACAACAGTTTTTCATGTAGATGTTTCCATTTTCTTAACTGTGAAAGTGTAAAATATAATGATGTTTTGTATGGTTTATACCATGAAAACTTTACACTGAGGTAATTTTATAATATACATGTTACCCCTTCTTATTAAAATTACTTTTGAGTGCAAACCTGATCAATTTTTAAAGTTTTCTTATACAGGTGAACCAATCCTTCCTTAGTTATATTAAGTTAACAATTCATAATACACCTGTAATCCCCATAATTTGATATTTTATGAACTTATTTTGTAACCATGTTTGCACCTCTTCAACGTACTTCAAGCCTTCTTTTCCCCAATTATATAGGTTTAGATAAGGCTATGTTTGGATTATACCACTTCTGCCTTTGTTTTGATCCATTATCAAATCTTTAATTGGACCATCTTTGCCTTTGTTTTGATCCATTATCAAATTTTTCATTGGATCATAGTTTTTCTCCCCAAAGTTTTAAAGATCAGTAGTCTGTTCTTTTGTAATTAATATCTTTGATTTATCATAAGGCAGGTTTATTCCATAATAATCAGGAGTTTAATATATCCTGATTTGTATTGATCTGCGAACCTATAGTGCAGATTTGGTAAATTATATATATTTCTTCCCATTGAGCTCCACAACTGATGGCAATTTATTTTATTTTGAAAGTGTTACTCATTTGTACCATTTTGAAATACTTTGAAATTGTATTTCTTATATCTCATATTATTTGAGACATGGATATTATAAACGGATTTACCGTTGATATTTTAATAAAACATAAAAGTTTTATTGTATTCTTGAAGTTGGTGAGATACCATATAATTAATGTTGGCAGCTAGGTTTTCTTCCATAGCCTCACCACTTCCTTTAGATATAGCAAAATCTTTTGCTATCTCAGGCACATCTGGCCTCTCTTTTTTATTTGTGGTGTGCATTCATAATTCACATCACCACTTGCAGGGTCTGTCTTTTGCAGCCCTGATCCACTTGCAATTATATCCAAAGAGACTTCCTCCACCCTAATCCAGGGTCCAGAGTTTCAAATTCTCAATTTGGCACATAGCCATATTTTGTATATTCAAGCCCCTCAGGGTCTTTTTTGGGGAACTGTTTGGGTACTGTGACCCTTGTCTCTTTTTTATATTTTGGAGTACTTTCTCCATATCGCGAAATTTATTAACTTTTTAAATTACAGCCTTTCTGACTTTTAAAATTTCCTGCCAAAAGATTGTGGAGCATTTTAACCTCTCTACCGTATTTTTAACGGTACCAGTATCGGAACCGGCCCCGTAATCTCTCGTCCCAATCGCTGGGTATTCCCCTGGGACGTTCTTTTCAAAAACTCAGTTGTTTTCAACAGAGTATTTCTGTTCAAATTTAGAACTTTTACTTTGTTTTTTAAAACCTTTAAAATCCTGGTTCAATCCACCAGGCACGGAGTTTTGCAGACTTCCTAAAAAAACATTTTTTCAACTGCACTTACCTGCCGGTTCCGAACCTACCGCTGTCGAGGAGCTGTCTGTGCAGCTCCTGCTTCTGCCGTCAGCGTCGACGTAATGCCGTTTCCAGCGCCAGGCGGGGTTCTTCACGTAGTCACTCACGTGACTCCGAAGTAAAATCAATGTTCTGGTTGACTTTGTAAGTTATTGTTCTAAAACAGCCCCAATTACATTTCTGAGCTCAGTTTGATGAATCTCATTGATATAAAAATTATAGTATCCCACAATAATTTCATTGCCATCTGCTCTTTTGTTTCCAGGATGTTTAACATAGTACATAATTGCCCATGCATCCACATTTCTGTAATTTCTATCAGATTAAATCCATTTATAAGTTTCCAATAATCTTTTTTTCACAAATGCTTCCTGTATTTAAATAGAACACCTCTATTTACACCTTTGTACAATTTAAACTTACTTGTGTCTATGCATTGTTATTTTTGAAAAACTTGTTCCTTCCTATTTCACTCCGCTTATTATTGGAATTTTTTTCTTGGCCTAACCCAAGGCTGCTAAGTCACTGCATCCTAGATCCTCTCTCCTTGTCAGACTTTATCCCACCCCACCTCTCTTCCAGCTTTCTTCCCCCTACTACAATCAGTCTGAAGAAGGGTCCTGACTCGAAATGTCACCTGTGCATGTTCTCCAGAGATGCTGCCTGACCTGCTGAGTTACTCCAGCACTTTATCTCTTTTTTTGGTAAACCATCATCTGCAGTTCCTGTGACCACAATCTCTATAGCTCCAGGTCACTAGCGTGGAGGCAAGCTTTAAACAGATTTTTCTAGCAGTTGTGATTGTAGAAATAGTCAAATTCTTGTTTTAAATGCTTAATTGGCAGTTAGAGATATGACTTTGATATGAAATTTATCTACCCATCAAATGGTAAAAAAATATTTTATCTTGTGTCCTAATCCAGAAAAAAAAGCAACACATTTAAAAAACAAAAAACAAATCTAGCCTAAAGGGCCTGTCCCACTAACGCGACTTTTCAGCAACTGTCTTCGACCTTCAAGCTCGAGGGCACTCGCCCTAAAATGCTTGAGCTGGATCGACTGTTAGCGAGGAAATCGCGAGCCGGATTGACCGTCTGCACGCGCTTACACACACACACACACACACACACACACACACACACACACACACACACACACACACACACACACACACACACACACACACACACACACACACACACACACACACACACACACACACACACACACACACACACACACACACACACAAACACACATTGCAAAGGCGGGGGCCATGGAAAGCGGGGTTCGCTGTCTGAAATTCACACCAACGATGAACAGGAAGGTAAAAGACGGCTGGCACAGTTATGGTAAGTCCTTTCGAGAGCGCAGAGATGGGGGGTGGGAGAGAAGGGGGGAGAATGGGGGGAGAAGGAGTAGAGACACTTTTAAGAAGCCAGACAACTTTTAATAAAGTTTAGCGGGCATTTAACATTACCGGTCGGTTTACCTTTTTTTTCTCAACGAGCTTTACCTTCGACTACCTTCGATTGCCTTCGATTACCTACGAATAACATGCCGACCTACTGCGACCTACCTCGACTAAACCTACAAGTAAAAACATATCAATTTTTTCCATGGCGACCTTTTTTTAATCGCGGGCATTTTTCAGCTTGTTGAAAAATATGCCGCGACCTAGTTGAGGCCTCGAGTACGCGGGGACTACTCTTGAGCATGAAGGAGAGTTACAAAGACCTCCTAGGACCTCGTGTCAACCATGCTGCGAGTATGAGTCGAGGGCAAACTCCTCTAAACTCACCAATTAGGTCGCCGCCGTGGGACAGGCCCTTAACTCTCTATTGTGCTACTCTTCAGTGATTGACCTGTTTTATCTTTGCTCAGATAATGAATAAAAATGCTTTCATTTATTTAATCAGGCTGCATTTCTGAGCTATTCCTGATTGTTCTTATGAAACTGTTGAGCTTCTTAGCCCCATTAGAGAAGATGTTCTAGGACATGGAGCCATGTATAAGCTTGGCAAATTAGCCATTTTATCCTGTATTTATGCAGCAGACTCATGTTGAAAATATGTGCAGGTTGAATCAAGAGCAAGGAGTGCTTCGATGTTGATTTTATATCGAGCAAAATTGCTTGATGGACCTAATTATTCCAAATCATTTTCTGAATACATTTACATATTTCTCAGTGTTTATTACATTGGGTTCCTTAATTCCATATTTGTAGTTTCGTCAGATTCATTTTTGTATATTATGAAGAATATGACATAAACCTGATTATATAATAATGCATTATTTTGTAAAATATTTTTATTAGAAGTAAATACATATTAAGAAGAAATAATATAAAATCGAAAACAAAGGAAACATATTATTCGTCACATACATTCTTAATATTTTTAAAATTTACGGTCATTCTTATTTATACTTCTATATTTTTTATTATTTTATAATAGTAGGAAATAAAGAGAAATAATAAAAAGAAAAAGAAATAAGAAAGAAATACAAAATCAATAAAATGAGTGGAGTATTAAGCAAGATATTCTTCATTGGAGATATATTTGTGGTCTATTGTATATAATTCTTCATCTATTCCTTCATTCAGGCTTCAGTCAGGGCCTCGAACCGGACCACCTTAACCCTTTAAGTATTCAATAAATGGAGACCATATTCCTCTGAATTGATCTAACCTGTCCATTAGGACAAGTCTTAATCTTTCCAGGTGAAGTGTCTCCGACATTTCTGTAATCCACATTTTGATTGTGGGGGATATGGGACCTTTCCAAAATCTTAGTATTAATGTTTTACCAATTATTAAACTATAACCAATAAAAATTATTTGTTGTGTTGTTAGTAGCTGATCCGTTTCTAATATTCCTAATATAATTAATTTTGAGTCTGGAATTAAATTTGCATTAACTACATTCGAGATTATCTTAAAAATTTCTGTCCAAAAATTAGTAATTTTTGTACATTTTGTGAATGAATGCATTAGATTAGCTTCTAACTGCTGACATTTATCACATATAGCAGAAACATTTGAGAAAATTCTGTTTAATTTGGATTTTGAGAAGTGTAATCTATGTAAAACTTTAAATTGTATCAAGGAATGTCTGACATTTAATGAGCAATGGTGTATATGTTGTAAACTTTCATTCCATACTTCTATACTAATTGTTTGACCTAATTCGTTTTCCCATGCTTGTCTATATTTTTCCATATTTGGTAAATCATTTTCCAGTAAGATATTATAAATTTATGATATTAATTTTTCTGTATTCGGATGTTTATTTAGACATTCATCTAAAATTTCTGTCTTTCTATTCCTAAAATCTGGTGTATTTGATTTAACATAATCTCTAATTTGTAGATATCTAAAATATTCTTTTGAGTGTAATCCATAATTTTGTTGTAATTCCTGAAATGAAAGAAATAAACTTTCCCTGTGGAGATCACCCATCTTATTTATTCCATAGTTCTTCCATTTAAAAAAAACCTTTATCCATCAATGAAGATTTAAAAAACCTTTATCCATCAATGAAGATTTAAAAGTAATGTTGTTTACAATTGGAAGAACCAGTGGTATACTCTGCAATTTTAATGTTTTTTTTAAATTGTTTCCAAATACGTATACCACTTTCTATTAATGGGTCTCCTCTATAAATTTTCTTATGTATTTTAGTGTTAGCAAATAAAATCGAGCTAATTTCGAAAGGTGAACAGTCTTCCTTTTCCATTTTTAACCAGTTTGGTTGTTTATCTATTTCTTCCAACCAGAAATTCATATTTTTTATATTAACTGCCCAGTAATAAAACATAAATTAGGCAATGCAAAACCTCCATTCATTTTTGATTTACATAGATGTTTTTTAATTATTCTATGGTTCTTATAATCCCAAATAAAATTGGTAACTATAGAGTCCACTTTCTTAAAAAAAAATTTAGGAAGATATATCGGGATCAGTTGAAACAAGTATAATAATTGTGGAAGAAAAATCATGTTTATCGCATTAATTTTACCTAGCATTGAAATCGGTAATGTTTTCCAATAAAGGATATTCTTAAGTAGTTTATTCAATAAGGGTGGGAAATTAGGTTTAAATAAAGAATCATATCTTTTTGTTACATAAATTCCAAGATATTTGATTTTTTCATTTGCTATCTTAAAAGGATATTGTTGTAATATATGTAAGTTATTTCCCATTATTGGCATAAATTCACTTTTATTCCAATTAATTCTATATCCTGAAAACAATCCAAATTGAGTTAACCATATAACACCATATAACAATTACAGCACGGAAACAGGCCCTCTCGGCCCTTCCAGTCCGTGCCGACCAGTTATTAAATCTAATAAGTTAGGAATACTAATTTCCGGCTTTGTGATATAAAGTAATACATCATCTGCGTATAAAGAGATTTTATTTTCAGTTTCTTTAGTTTCATACCCGTATATTTCAGGATGCAATCTCACAGACTTTGCTAGTGGTTCTATTGCAAGTGCAAACAGTAGTGGAGATAAAGGACAACCTTGTCTGCAGCCTCGGAATAAGTTAAATTTAGTTGTTAACATTTGGTTTATTAATATTCTAGCTGTTGGCTTGGTATATAGTAACTTAACCCATGTTATAAACTTCTCCCCCAACTGAAAAGATTCCATAACCGAAAATAAATAAGACCATTCAATCTGATCAAAAGCTTTCTCTGCATTTCTTTTCGAGTATATAATATTGAATAATCTTCTCAGGTTGTTCGAGGAGTATCGTTTTGGTATAAATCCTGTTTGATCTGAATGAATTAGTTTTTAATCACTGTATTTAGTCTTTGTGATAGTATTTTGGTTAATATTTTTTGATCAGTATTTAAAAGAGATATAGCTCTATATGACCCTGGGTCATCAAGGTTTAATATTATTTAGGTATGAGCGTTATAATAGATTCATTTAATGTTTCTGGTAATTTCTGTTGTGCATAAATGTGTTCATATAGTGTATTCAAACGTGGAGCTATCATATCATAAAATGTTTTATAAAATTCTGATCCAATACCATCTGGTCCTGGAGTTTTACCATTTTTTAATGATCTAATAGCTTCTTCAATTTCTTTAGTAGTTATTTCAACGTTTAATAATTCTCTACTAAATCCAGTCCTTTTAGATTACAATTTTTTAAGAATGTTTCTACTCCTATCCGATTTTCTTTTGTTTTGGCTGAATATAAATTTTTATAATATTGCAAAAATCTCTCGTTTATATCTTTAGTTTGTACTAGTAATTCCCCTTTATCTGATTTAATCCTATAGATTAATTTTTCCCCTTCCTATTTTTTTTGTAATTGACGAGCCAATAATTTATGTGGTTTATCTCCAAATTCAAATTGTATTTGTTTAGTATATTGGTATAGCTTTACAACTTGGTCTGACTGTATTTTATTTAATTTATATTTCAATGCAAAGATTTTATTATGTTTTATCATGGTTGGATTAACAGCGTTCTCTGTGTCTAATTGTTTGATCTCCCTTTCCAATGCCTGTTGTACCCTCCGATTCTCTTTATTATAAAATGCTTGAGAGGATATCATAATTCCCCGAACATATGCTTTAAAAGTTTCCCATAATAGGGACGAAGATATTTCTGGCATCATTAATCATTTATTTAAAGGAAAATCTTGATCTGTTTTGTGATATATCTTGAGTTATTTTGTCTTTTAAAATTTGTGGGTTAAATCTCCATTGTCCTTGTTTTTCCGTTTTACCAGTTATTTTCATCATAAAAGTTCAAGGTGCATGATCTGAAATTATAATATTGTGATATTTTGAATTATACGTAAGTGGGATAAGTTTTAAATCTACCAAAAAATAATCTATTCTTGAATAAGTTTTATGCACAGGTAAGTAAAATCAGTATTCTCGTCCTGTTAGGTTTTGCAATCTCCACTAGTATCTATATATGCATTTATTAAATCACTGGAATGCGATTTAAGTTTCCGTTATTTGATGATCTGTCCAAATAAGGATCTAGTGTACAATTTAAATCTCCTCCAATTATTAGATTGTGTTGTGATAATTCCGGGATGGTATTAAATATATTTTTTTAAAACAGCGGGCTATCAAAATTTGGGCCATATACATTGACAAAAATCATTTTTTGTGTATATAATTCTCCTATTATAATAATATATCTACCGTCACTATCAGTTATTGTTGAAGTATGTTTAAATGCAGTGCCTTTACGAATTAATATTGCTACACCTCTAGATTTGTGTGTGAAAGAAGAATGATAGACTTTGTCAATCCATTTAGCCTTTAATCTATGTTCTGCCTCTTTTTTTAAATGTGTCTCTTGGATGAATGCCACATCTACTTTAAGTGCTCTTAAATATGCTAATACTTTAAATCTCTTAATTGGTTCGTTAATACCTTTAACATTCCAGCTACAAAACGTTATTCCTCCATTCCCCATATTCGTATGTAAGTCTTGCATCTTTTATCTAAAGGAATATATAATGCATTATAATCATTGTTTATTTATGTTTTTATTGTAGATGTGTTCGACAAAATCATAATTCAAAATTCGCTGGCTGAGATCAGCTCTTTAACATGTGTGAAATATTACTACAGGCGACATAACGAACCTGCGTATATTTCTGTTAAATCGAAAGCAGGGTAGGTTGAAAAATGTAGGAATTTGTCATGACTTTGGGCCTGGGCTATTGGGATAGGTTTGACAGGCTGAGACTTTATTCCTGGAGCGCAGGAGGATGTGGGGGTGATCTTATAGAGATTAATAAGATCATGAGAGGAGTAGGTAGGGTAAATGCACAGAGTCTTTTATTCAGAATGGAGGAATCAAGAACCAGGTGACTTATGTTCAGGGTGATAGGAAAAGATTTAATAGGAACCCGAGGGACATCATTTTCACACCGCGGTGGGTGGTGGTTGCCAGAGTAGATAGTTGAGACACGTGCTATAGCAACATTTAAAGACATTTGGACAGGCACTTGGACAGGAAAAGTTTTGAGGAATATGGGCCAAACATGGGCAGCTAAGACCAGGATCGGGCCCGGCCTGCAGCAGTATGAGGAGAGATGAGCCGACGCGGTGGGAGTATCCTGGGGAGCACCATAGACCGAGGACCTGCTGAAGGTCCAGCTCGTGGCTAGAGGCCAGGGACTCGCCTGGTTGGCCTGACTCACCCGCCGCAACAGTGGACCCGCGTCACAAACAGCCCAGTAAGGTCAGCCCACCCGCCGCTGACCGGGGACTCACCCACCACCGACAGAGGACCCATGCCGCAGACCAGAACCCGCCCAAGAGGCCCGGCTCACCCACAGCGGATTGAGGACCCGTGGGAACCCACCTGGAGAGCCGGTAAGCAGGGAATGCAGTGGCTCAACGGGGGAGTGGGAAGCTGGAGGCCCTGCAACAGCCTGGGGCTCAGCTAGACTGGTCGCCACCCCGAGAGGCCAAGCACATGGACCAGATGCGGTCTACATTGGTGGACCAGCAGCGGAGCACGCCATGGCCACGCCAGGCCAGGCCAACCCTGCAATGCTGCCAGGACACCAGACCTTGATGGTCAGAACAAAATCCCTGCACTTATAATAATGGTGAAAATGGTGCCAAACTGGAGACTCTGTAGACCCTGCTGACTATAAAGTTCAGAAGGTTCAGAAGGATGTGAAAAAGCTGTTCTTCAACCAGGAGGTAGCAGTTTTCAGGCTCCTGTACTTTATTTCCAATAGAAGTAGTGAAATTACATTAGCTCCATTCTTAAGGCTGTAGATCCCTTTAAAGGAGAGGTCATCAGTACCAGTCTCTGCCACAAAAGGTAGTTGAGGCCAGTTCATTGGCTATATTTAAGAGGGAGTTAGATGTGGCCCTTGTGGCTAAAGGGATCATAGGGTATGGAGAGAAGGCAGGTACAGGATACTGAGTTGGATGATCAGCCATGATCATATTGAATGGCAGTGCAGGCTCAAAGGGCCGAATGGCCTACTCCTGCACTTATTTTCTATGTTTCTATGTTGGACAAGACAATGATCACCATTTTCTGCAGCCTCTTTACCTCTTGACCATTCGAATGAACAAGGCTGTGATGCAACCAGTCAGTATGCTCTCTACCATACACTGGTAGAAGCTGAATGGAGTATGTGGTGTCTTCTGCAGATGTTGAGGCATTGATGAGCTTTTGCATCAAAGTGCTGGGCCCAAGAATGATCTTCAGAGATGTGCATGCCTATCTCTGCAGATCATCCCTGGTAATTCTGTTAATTGTCTTCACCACCATCCCGCCGATTCATTGATCCTAAGTTTTCTCTTCCTGGAGGTAGAATCCCAATGATTCACATCCTATGCATGAACAAATTTTCCACAGTCCTAAATAGTCTAGTGAATATAGGGCATGGCTACTCAATCCCTCCTCAAATTAAACCATGATTCCTGGAACCAATCCAGAGATTTTTTGCTGTAGTTCCCACAACGGCAAGTATATTATTTTTTTAGTTAATGTGACCTGAAATGTTTTCTAATATTCTTGATGAAATGGATTTGAGGTGATTCATTCACCGCAGGATACCAACTTCTGATCTGCTTTTGTTGCCAGATTATTTTATGTGGCTAGTCAATAGTAATACCCAGGTTATTAATGGTGGGAAAATGCTGGAGTAACTCGGTGGGTCAGGAATGACTCATCTATGGAGGACATGGATAGTGATGATTTGGGTTGGGACAGTTCTTCAGACTGATTGTAGTCAGGGGGAAAAAGCTTGAAGAGAGGTGGGTAGTCAAGGTAGTCGTAGGTAATTTCTGTTAATTGTCTCTGCTGACTGGGCATTTTCATTGGCTCATTGGGGAAAAAAAAGTAAGCACAAGTTTTCAGAACCAAGGATAACCAACCAGTAATGCTAAATCCCCGCCAAACTTCACAGCTGTGTATCTCTGGCTTATTAAAAATTGTCTGGCTTCTTAAAGGTGTCTCCACTCCTTCTCCCCCCTTCTTTTCCACTGAAAAATTGCCTAAGTGAATTGCCTAAGCAAATACTTGGCGATTTTTTCGGTGACTGCCAGCATCATTGACTGATGTATCAGGTCACCGAAAAAGTTGCAGCTTGATGTCGTATTGACGTGCGGTGTTTCCTCAAGCGTCACAACATTTTTGTTGTCGCCGCTGGATTTTGAAATGATTAAAATCTTTTGCCGACCCTGATACATCGGTCAATGACGCCGAGAGTCGCCAAAACATCGCCAAGTGGGACAGGCCCTTTATTTTTTTCCCCCTACAAATCCTGCATGGCCCATTATAATGTTCCAGCAGATTGTTTGTTGATTTAGTCTGACCTGTCTGCCTACTCAATTTAAACCTACACCAACAGCTATGCAGGCACATTTACCCTGTACACCTACTGGAGATCTGCAGATTACAAATCCACAAAGTTACACAGGCACGTTTACCCTGTACACCGACTGGAGATCTGCAGATTAATATCATATTTAATTATAGTTCAAATTAATAGAAAGCCAAGTGCATTTATTTTTAATTCATTATTTTTGCAGGTGCTTTTCACATGTAGGTTACCAAAAAAAGGAAAGGTTGCTATCATTGCAAAGACCAGGTTGTGTACAATTCGGTGTAGTAGCACATGAATTTTTGCATGCAATTGGTTTTCAGCATGAGCAATCCAGAAGTGACCGTGATGATCATATCACAATCTTTCAAGAAAATATTTGTCCTGGTAAGATATCTGAAAATATCTATTTTACTTTTGCATATTTACTGCTGTTTTTGAATTAAATTTACCTTAATATCATTTCACTTTTTAATTGAAACATGATGTTTCAATTGTGTATTTATTTATTCTGATTGCAAGTAATTTATTGTTTTAACGGGGAGGGGGGGGGTGATAGTTCATTTTCTCTTGATCATATTGTCCATAAAGATTGCATTATGTTGCTCAGAATAAAGGAATATTGTTAAGGGAAGCTTGCTGAGGGGGAGCACGGAGAGAAGTTTTTGAAGAGGACCAATATAGTGGGCAGAATGATTGCACTTATTAGGAACCAGAATTATGGATCAGATTGAAATGAATGCAGGGCCCAACCAAATTTATTGAAACCAATAATTAAAGTACTTTTATTAGGACACTTTCTTAATTCTGATGTGGCCCTGTGTCCAACACAATTCAATAAACTACTGCAGTATTCCTGGAGCATATCAAGCAAAAAGGAACCTTCATCTAGGCTGTTTACTCTGATCGTGCCAAATGTTAGTTTGTGTATTTTATATTCAAGGCTTCTACTTAACTACTGACCCTTTCTGGCATACCTAAAATATGGTATTGCGAAATGAGATTTCACCCTGTGGCCTGATTTCTAAACGGTTTTCAAAACAAAGAATGCTGGAAATACTTAACATGTAGGGTTAACATTTCATTTCAATGGCCTTTCCTTGGAACTCATGAAATACAATAAAAGACCTGTAACAGGAGGAGGTGGGAAGAGGGCATCATGCAAGATCCCCTAAGTGCATTTAGTGACTTATTTTAATGCATTGATTTTCTGATGATAAATGCCTAAGATTGCTTTGTTGAGGGGATTATCACCAGGGTTTGTTAACTGTACAGCTAAAACCATAAGCAGCCCATGGAAAGTGTGTCATGATGTTGAAGGACATTATGGAAGCAGGAAAAATATTACTTTACGTTTCACCTTAAAGTTCCAGGTGTAAGGTGTTGCAGACTACACATACATTGCTTTCACTGATCCATAAAAACCATTGGACATCAATGTCAATTGTGGCAAATTCAACTCTCTCAGAGAACTTAAATTGCTTTGCATCTACATCTGATGTGCAATCTGCATTTTTTTTCCTGCCCCAATCTTTCCTGCTGCCGATCTTCCAACCAAACTGACAGATTGGAGACAAGCTATTGGATTGGTTGACTAACCTATAGAAGCGTTTACTTTTTTTAAAAATCACTTTTCAGGTGCAGGCATCCATGGCAAGGCCAACATTTATCATTAATTTTCCTTCAGTGGGTTTCGGCCCGAAACGTTGCCTATTTCCTTCGCTCCATAGATGCTGCCTCGCCTGCTGAGTTTCTCCAGCATTTTTGTCTACCTTCAATTTTCCAGCATCTGCAGTTCCTTCTTAAACACATGCCATCTTGAATTGCTGCCTTTGTAGAGAAGGTAAAACATATTTGATGGGGAATTCTAAAATGTTGGCCAAATGGTAATATTCCTTGAGTGACTTTGAGTGGGAAGATCTTGTTATTCTGGCTTTATCCTTCTAGATGGTGTTTTGCATGTCAGGGAGATAGCTTGATGAGTCGCTAGATTGTCTTGTAGACAGTGCACATTGCAGCCATAATGCATGGATTCTACAGGGAGTGAGTGTGTAATGAGATGTTTGGGTGCCAGGCAAATCAAATGCTTTATCATTCAGGCCTATTGGAAGAAGAAAGCATTTTTTGAGATGTTAACAAGAAAGGCAAATGCTTTTAGTGGATTTTATGGAATCATCATAGCTTTTGACAAGATTCCACATGGCAGATAGCTTAAAAAGTATTCATCTGTGGGATTAAATAGAGATTTACAAATTGAATTCAAATTTGGCTCAGTGGCAGGAAGCAAAGAGTAATAGTTGTCAGATAGATTTTTACCATTTGGGTTCCACAGGGTTTGGAATTTGATCCCTTTTCGCATGATAGATTAACGATTTCCACTTAAATAAATGGTGGCATGATAAGGAAGCTTGCAGTTGATATAAAATAGGCCATGCACTGATGATGACGAAGAAGGGAAGATATATATGGTGTGACTTTGCCTCCTCTGATCCCTATCATTGGCTGACAGGCCAGGAGAGGCTAATCCCCAGCTTCATTGGTAACAACTGGGTCCAATTAGCTGATTTTGGTTTGGCCTCCCGAACCATGTCAGTCCACTCCCTGTAAAACCCAGCCAGAGGGAGAAAGGGGGAGCTGTACGGAAACATGTTTCTGGATTGTGTGAATGTGGGAGTAAGGAGACAGTTAAGCATGTTTTCCTAGAATGTAAAAAATATAGGGTAGAAAGAAAGGCATTGTTTGCTAGACTGACAGGACTTGGAGTTGAGGCTTTTTCTGTTTTATCTTTGTTTGGACACAGTGAGAAACATCATCTGATATCCAGGGCTGTTCTTCAATTCCTGCATGTTACAGGACTGTATGTAAGAATTTAGTTCAAACTTTGACCTGTGGAGGGCAGTAATACGCTTAGCAGCATCTACACTGCCGGAATCCTATAAGAAGAAGAAGAAGATGAAAGGGGGAGCTGCTAAGATAAACCTGACACTGCCAACACCTCCTCTTGAGGCATAGGTGAACTGCAGGGAGAAACCTGGATTGTCATGCCTCCTTGCTTGTAGTCTGGTAAATTAGAAACTATTAAAAGTAAGGGAGTGTTCAAGGGAAGCATGCTCTTATAAGAAGGTAAAGCAAGGAGGAATAGTGAACACGTTGATGAGGGATATTGACACTCAGGTTAGGAGTAAAGGGGGTCAGGGATAGCCAGCTGGGATCAAGCTGATCCCTCAAAGTATAATACATTGTAGGAATTCAGTTAAGGAAATTGGGAGAGCAAAAAGAGGACATGGGATAGCTCTGATGGATAAGGTAAAGGAGAACCCTAAGAGTACTTCTACAAGTATATCAAGAACAAAAAGGTAACTAGAGAATAATGGGTCCTCTTAAGGATCAACGTGGTCATCTATGAATGGAGCCACAGGAGATGGGTGCGGTCTGAAATGTATATGTTTCATCTCTATTTAACGTGGTGATGGCCATGGAAACTAAGGAATCAAGGTAAATGAATTGTATGTCTATGTTACAAAAGAGGAGGTGCTGACAATCTTAGGCTGCCAGTGATTAGTGGAGTTACGCAAGGTCGGTGATGGGGCCACTTCTCTTCACACCGTGTATTAATGATTTGGATAAGGGGATTGAAGGCTTTGCGGCCAAGTTTGCAGATGATGCTCAGAAAGGTGATGGGGAAGGCAGTGTAGAGGAAGCAAGGACTCTGCAGAAGGACTTTGACAGGTTGGGAGAGTGGGCAGAGAAGTGACAGATGTAATTTAGTATAGCAAAGTGTGCAGTCATACATTTTGGTATTGAGAATAAAGGTGTAGATTATTTTCTGAATGCCGAGAGAACACAGAAATCGGAGGTGCAAAGAGACTTGGGCGTGATGGTGCAGGACTCCCAAAAAGTTTATTTGCAAGTCAAATCAGTAGTGAGGAAGGCAAATTCAACGCTAGTATTTATATTAAGAGGACTGGAATACAAAAATAGATGTAATGCTGAGGCTCTATAAGGTGCTGGTCAGGTCGCATTTGGAGTATTATGAGCAAATTTGGGCCCCATATCTGTGGAAGGATGTGCTGCCTCTGGAGAGGGTCCAAAGGAGGTTTACAAGAATGAATAGTAAGATTAAATGAGAACTTACCAGTTTGAAGTTTGATCTTTATTTTATGAGGAGTCGAGTTGAGGGACTACGTGCCCTCCGCTCCCACCCTCATAGATCTCATTTGGTAGTTCTAGTTTTATCATCTTACCATTGTACTTCAGTCATTGTTAGCTGTGAATTCATTCCGCTGCTTTGAAGATTGACGCACCAACGGCTGTACGGGCTTCTATTCACGTAGTCCCTCAACTCGACTCCTCATAAAATAAAGATCAAACTTCAAACTGGTAAGTTCTCGTTTAATCTTACTATTTTACTTCGGAGTCACGTGACCGAAATCCGACGTTCACACTGCCTGGATTGACTCAAAAGTCGTTAACAATCAATCATGCATCAGTAACACATTTGTTAAATGAATAACAGTTTATTTACAAACAAATCATAACAAATCCCTCTAACTCAGGGGGAAAGTGTAACAGTACTCAAAACAGAATCAGCAAACACCCCGAGCCTTGAAATCGGCTTGTGATAAAACCTCTGAAAAGTTAGCTCACTGGACCATCCTGCGGCCGCGAGGATATGGTCTATTGGCACGTCCATCGCCCTTGCCGGGGAAGTTGATGCCGCCCTGGTGAAATGAGATTTGAATTTATCAGTATCAATTCCAGCACTTGCCAGGACCTGCTTTAGCCACCTTGAAATTGTTTGCACCGACACCTTACTGTGTGGTTTTTTTGTGACTAATAAACAAAGCCGACTCTGTTCCTCTCAGAAGTTGAGTAATCTCAATGTAACGTGATAAATGTGAGACTATACACAAGCGATCATCTGCGGGGTATGCTGAAAACACAATCTTACATCCTGTCTTGCCTCTTCTATTATGTTTAAGCAAATCATAGACATAAAATATAATGGCATCTGCCGACACATGCATTCTATCCAGCCATAGCTTTTGCAACGTTTGTACACGTTGAGCTGAAACCAACGCCATAAGCATGACCATCTTAATAGTTAATTTGGCTATAGATAGGCTTGTAAACCGGGAGCCCACTGGCGAAGAACCATAAGAACCTCACTCACATTCCAAATCCCGGCATATCTGGGTTTAGGAGGATTAGAATTGAAAACTCCCTTCATGAATCGTGAAACTAACGGATGTGTCCCTACTGTATGTAATTCTGCATTCATAGGTAAATAAGAAGACAGAGCACTTCTGGCTGAATTGATCGCACTATAACTTAATTTTTGGTCGAAATAAAGAGTTGACAAAAACTCCAATACGTCCGTGATCCCTGCAGTGTGATATACAATATTCTGCTGTAGGCAGAATTGCTCCCACTTCTTTATATAGTTGATATATTGCTGCTGTGTACTATCCCTGCAGGCCGACGTGAGAACATCCACAGTCCGATGAGATAGTCCTCTCCCCAGGTATGGCCTCCTTAAAATCTGCAAATTAACAGATCAATACGATCATATAAAGGATGTTGATCCCCAGTGACTGGATTTACCAGTAGATTTTTATTCTTGGGAATAAGCATGTAAGGCTCCCTAGCCATTTGTAATACAACGGGAAACCATGCTTGTGTAGGCCAATCTGGCACTACCAATACCCCTGAAGCGGAGTCCTCCTTGATCTTTTGCAAACATCTGCTGATGAGACAGAATGGAGGAAATACATACACAAACATTCCTCCCCAATGCAGCGAAAACGCATCCACTGCTACTGCCCCATAATCTGGTTCCCATGAAACATATCTAGGTAACTGATGATTTAATCGAGATGCAAACAAGTCAATATCTGGCAATCCATACTGAACAATCATTTGGTTTAAATACATCCTGATTTAACATCCATTCAATGTTGTCATTAAACTGACGTGGACCTAGTGTCAGCTACCGTGTTGAACCTTCCTGGCAAATAAAGTGCTGAAAGCCAGATATTTTTGTCAATACACCAGCTCCAAATCTGGTTAGCCAGTCTATCACAAGACTGTGACTTAACTCCACCCATGTGGTTTACATATGCCACTGCCGTGGTGTTGTCAATCTGAACCTGCACATGCAGATCCCTCCTTGTAGAACAATAAGCTTTGAGCCCATACCAGGTGCCCAACAATCTCTAAATAATTAATCCCTCTTAGTTGAAGAAGCGATGTCTCATCCACATTCCATCTGCCTCCACAACTAGAAGACATATCTGTTGCACCCCAACCCAGTGCACTTACATCAGTCTGTAATATCAATGACGGTGGTTCCACCAAAACCATCCTAAAACTTGTTGCAACATTTGCTATCCACCATTGTATGTCAGCAATCGCCCCAGCTGACAACTGCATAGGCCTATCAAAATGGCCCCTTTGTATTCTCAGTACCTGTTCCTTTGATCGTTGTAATTGTTGATGATGCAGAGGACCATACTGCACAGCTGGAAATGCTGCCACCAACTTCCCAATTAACCTGGCTACTTGTCTAATCGAAGGCCTTTGTTCTCCAACGAGAGTAACACAGTCCTCAATTAACTGATTCAATTTATCCCTGGGCAAAGTTACCAACATGTGATTGGAATTAATGGTAAATCCCAGATAATCAATAATTTGGACTGGTGATAATTTAGATTTATCTGGGTGAATCACAAATCCCATTTGTTCAAAAGTGATTTTAACAACTGAAACTGATGATTGAGTTTCAGCATGAGTCTTTCCAACAATCAGAATATCATCTAAGTAGGCCATTACCACATGCCCCTGAGCTCTAAGTAACGCTAACACAGGTTTTACCAATTTAGTAAATAATCTAGGAGCTGAAGTTAATCCATTCGGCAATGCCCTGAATTGCCACAGCTGAGTCATCCAAATAAATTTAAAATATCTTCTATCATCCTCATGAATAGACACTGATTAATACGCATCCTTTAAATCAATAGTTGCCATATAACACCCTTTGGACACTAGATGTTTGGCTGTGATAAAGGTTTCCATTGTGAAATGCCTATAACAAACAAATTTGTTTCAAGCTCGATAAATCCAAAATAATTCTACACCCCCCAGTCTTTTTAGATCTGGGAAATATATTTGACACAAATTGTCGACTTTGATAGACAGAAGGCTCAATTACCCCTTTCTTATGTAACGACTGAATCTCTGCTTGAATAAGCACATTTTCTTCATCTGAAAAACTAAGTTTACGACTAGGAAAATGTTGATTAGGTAGACTGTCTTTAGATTAAAATTCAATTTTCACCCCTTCAATACTACTAAGTATGAACAAATCTGATGTCAACTGCTGCCATTGTTTGAGAAACAATTTCTCAACTTCCCCCAATTTGAACAGGAACATCAATTAATTCATCGTCTGTTGATGTTTTCCTTACCTGCATCTTTCCTTGCGGACCTTGTTGTCCTCGACCTCTTGTGGAGAAAGGCACCTTCCCCTTCATGCTGGCAGCCTGCCAGTTCCGAAATTGAAGACCTGAACGGCTCGTTCCTTCTCCTGCATCCACATTAGTTCCTTTCCAATACGGAGAAAAACGTTTGCCCTGCTTACCAGCCGGCTTAATGAGGCCAAGCTATCACAAGCTCTCCATCAGCCTGGCTTGGGCACCACTCCTCCTCACGGAGCTGGTCCCTGTCGAGCATTCTTTGCAATAAAATCTCGACTTTGGAGAGCCGTAAGCAAACGGACTCTCCTAAGGAGGGTATAACCTCCTGGCCCGACTCATCTACGGGCCTCACAGACTTGCCAGTGGCCTTCCGCCCTACTGGCAAGCCTTCACTGCCCCCCGGCAGTGGGTCCGCAACCACTGGCTGTGTAGCCAGCACCGGACCAGGTGTACCAGACGGGCCTCCATCCACAACACTCTCCTGGTCACTCTCCTTTCTACCCCCGGAGCGCCTCGCCGACAGCTTCTTCACTTTCTGCAACATTCTCTAAGAACTCCCAACCGTCGCAGAAAATGACCTGTAGTAAAATTTTTAAAACCTTACCTCCGTTTTTAAACTTACCGCTCGGAGGAGCGCTGCTGCTCCAACCGCCCGACTGCACCAGCGTCTGACGTCATGACGCACCAACGGCTGTACGGGCTTCTATTCACGTAGTCACTCACGTGACTCCGAAGTAAAATCCAGGAATGAGTGGGTTAGCATATGATGAGCGTTTGACAGCACTGGGCCTCTACTCGCTGGAGTTTAGAAGGTTGAGAGGAGACCTAATTGAAACTTACAGAATAATGAAAGGCATAGATGGAGTGGATGTGGAAAGGATGTTTCCACTGGTGGTAGAATCTAGGACCAAAGGTCATAGCCTCAGAATTAAAGGGCAGTCTTTTAGAAAGGTGAGGAGGAATTTCTTTAGATGGTAGTTAATCTGTGGAACTCATTGTCACAGAGGGCTGTGGAGGCCAAGTCAGTGGATATTTTTAAGACCGAGATAGACAAATTCTTGATCAGAACGGGTGTCAAAGGTTATGGGGATAAGGCAGGTCAATGTGATTTGGAGGCTGAGATCAGCCATGATTGAATGGCGGAGTAGACTTGATGGGCCGAATGGCCTAATTCTTTTCCTATAACTTGTGAACTTGTGACAGGGAGTTGGAATAAACAGATCTTTTCAAGCTGGAAAGATGTATTGAGTGGAGTGGAGTGTCCCATGGATGAATTCTTTGCCCTCAATCCATAACTGCTTATTTTAATGATCTAGCGAAGGATGTAGATTGTAAGATATGTAAGTTTGCCAACCAGGAGGCACGTTGTGATATTTATAATAGGATGCCGATTGGTTGAGTCAGTTGGTGAAAATTTGGCATATAGAGTGTAATGTAGGGAAGCGCGAGGTCATGTAGTTTAGTAAGATTAATCTAAAAGCAAATAGGAAATATTGTTAAATGTGGTCAGAGAATTGGTGAGGCCACACCTGGAGTACAAGGCACAATTTTGGTCCCCTTATATAGCAAGGACACTCTTTCACCTAGGCAATCCAGAGTGTTTCACTACAGTAATTCATGGGATTAGAGTGTTGTTCTATCACTAGCAGCAAAATAAATTAGATCTGCGTTGTTTGGAGTTCAGAAGAATGTGGGTTGATCTAACTGAAGCACACAGATCCTAAGGGGATGTGGTAAGGTAGATGTTGAGATGTTTCATTAAGAACATCAAAGGGATACAGTTACAAGGTAAGAGACTGGGCATATAAAACCCAAGGTTTATAGATTGTTTTCTCGCAGAAGGTGGTGAATCTCTAGAATTCTTTACCCTGGACGGTTGTGAAGTCTAGATCTGGAGGTATTAAAAAGAAGACATAGAGAAGTTTTTTGAAAATTCAGAGAGTTGAGGACTATGTGAAACTGGCACTGATAGGAAGATGATGATGTGGGCAGATCTGCTGTGATCATATTGAATGGTGGGACCTAATGGCCTACTCCTATTTTCTTGTTATTATACAATTTGTAGAAGAATTATAGGAGAGTTAAGATTTTTTTTCATCTGGAAGATGGGAGGATTGATTACCTAAAAATGACAGACGTAGAAATTTTTTTTCATTTAAAAAATACCTGCAGAGAATAGACACAGTCCTGGAAGGTGAAATATGGCTGGACAGTTCCTTTCTAATCAATCAATGGACCACCTTCTATGTCATACATTTTCTAGGTTTTCTATTTCAATTATGGTGATTGGTCTAAATGTTTTGTGCAACTCTACACCAATTTTTAGTTTACTAAAACTTGCACCAAAATGTTTCTCTTTCTTTAAAATGGTATATAAATGGTAGTTATTTTAAGACTGTCGACTGATGAACAATCTTCATGGAACAGTTTAATTAATTTTGTATGCATTATGTTTACAGGGCAGGAATATAATTTTAACCGACTAAATACAAATAATCTTGGCGCAAAATATGACTATGGATCAATCATGCACTACGGCAAGTGAGTTTGAGACCAGATGCTTGCACATATAGTTTTTTTAATGTGTTCATGGAGGTGGTCAACATCAGCAAGGCATGCATTTATTCATCATATCTACCTGCCTGTTGTACTTATTACCTTGTTTGACCATTTCAGAGGATCTTTAAGGGATGATCATTCCATGGGTCTATAATCACACATAGACTTCCCTCCACAAAGGAACAGATTATTATTTTTTTACAAAGTTACCATGACTAATGGCGACTTAAACTTAAATTAAAGCAATTACATTGATATGAAGGGCGCATTAGCTAAAGTAGATTGTGAAATTTGATTGACAGGCTAGATGATCAGGAAATTGTAGCAGTCTTCCAAATAAAGATGCCTTTCTTGTTATTGGAAATATAAAAATTGAAGACTGTATGGAGAAATTAATTCATCCATGACTAAATAGTTAAGAATATTAAAATTATTATATTGAAAGAAAAGGATTATAAAAGTACTAAATTTAGTCAGAAAAATGGAAGAATTTTAGCAAGTGGCAAAGGATAAACGAAGAATTGATGAAAAGAAGAAAATACAATATGAGCATAACTAGTAAGAAGCATGGAAATAAATTTAAGAACTTCTACTGGTAGGTAACAGAAAAGAGCATAACCAAACTATAGGTTATTTCCTGAGAAGCAGAGACAAGTGAAGTAATCACAAAGCAAAGAAACCGCAGGAACATCAAGGAAATATCAAGTATATTTTTAAAGTGTAATTAAATGCTGGCTCAGCCTTCAAAGCCCATACCCCTTGAAAGAAAATGTTTTTTTTTTAAGTGGGCAAATAAATTCTGAGTACACACTGAATCTGTATGTGCAGAAAGAGTAGGCATAATGCATCAATGCTTGCCATGGCAACTGCTTTACGAAAGCCTGCAAAAAATTGCAGTTATAGATATTGCCCAGTCCATGACTCGAACCAATCTTCTTCCCCATCAACTCCATCTACACCACACTGCATCAGGAAAACAACCAACATAATCAAGGACTACTATTCCCTCGACATTCTCTCTTCTCCCCTCTCCCATCAGAAATATGATACGAAAGCTTGACACCAAGTATCACCAGGTTCAAGAACAAGATTCAAGATTCAAGAATTTATTGTCATGTGTCCCTGATAGGACAATGAATTTCTTGCTTTGCTTCAGCACAACAGAACATAGTAGGCATGACAACAGTAGGCAACAGAACAGCTTCTTCCTCACTGTTTTCAAACTCTTGAACAAACCTCACGTAAGCTAAGAATCATTTTCCAATCTACCTTGTTGCAGCCCTTTTTATATCTGCACTTTGTCTGTAGCTGTACCACTATATTGTTAAAGATAATAGGGAGAAGGCCGTTTTCAGTCTTGGACTGGGCTGTGTTCATAATGGGCCTGTCCCACTTAGGCTACTTTTTAAGCGACTGGAGGAGACTTTGCAGTCGCCACATATAACCATATAAGCCATATAACAATACAGCACGGAAACAGGCCATCTCGGCCCTTCTAGTCCGTGCCGAACACTTATTCTCACCTAGTCCCATCTACCTGCACTCAGTCCATAACCCTCCATTCCTTTCCCGTCCATATACCTATCCAATTTATTTATCCACCAGTTCCACTGGGAGCTCATTCCACACAGCTACCACTCTCTGAGTAAAGAAGTTTCCCCTCATGTTACCCCTAAACCTCTGTCTCTTAATGGTCACCACATGTTAGCAGGTGGTTGCTGGGAAGTCGCCTTCATGGTCGTGAGGAGTTTCCGCATTCTGGGGACTAGCAGGGGCCTCATTATGGTCACCGCAAATGTTTCAACATGTTGAAAAATTAGCGGCGACTATAATGAAGCCGCCATAGAGAGTAGCGAGAATTCTCGTGCCGTAGGTGGGTCGCCAAGAGTCCTAGTCGGTTTCCAGGAAGTCGAAGGTTCTTGAAGTTTCTTGTAGGTTGTAGCCGGTGCTGACCGGTGAATTTTAATGGCTCATTGGGGGAAAAAAAACGTAAGCAGTAGTTTTCAGAACCAAGGATAACCGATAGGTTTACAGCCGTGTGTCTCTGGCTTCTTAAAAGTTGTCTTCACTCCTACTCCCTCCTTCTCCACCCCCCCCCCCCCCCTTTTAAAGGACCCACAGTACACTGTGCTTTTAGCCGTCTTAATTACAACGCCAACCTTCCTGTTTATCGCAGTGTGTGTCTTAGCTTTGCACCGTGTGAATTTCACTCAGACAGCACTCCCCCCGCTTGCCCTGTTCCCTGCCTGCATAACGGGCTGGTGAAGGAAGCGATGTGCGTGTGTGTGTTCCACTCTGACAGTCGCCGTTCCAGTTGCTGGTTTTTCAGAAGACTGAAAATTTGCCTAGGTGGGACAGGCCCATAACTGCGATTTCTTGCTGGCCTTGTACAGAGCATTTGCCATTATCAAGCTGTGATGCATCCAATAGGGGGAGTATTCTGCAGAATTCCAGTGGAGCCTCTGTAGAAATTGGTATCGTCATTGGAGACTATCTGAATATCCTTAGCCTTCTGAGAAGATAAATTGCATTGATCTTGGCAAGAGCATCAACGTGGTTGGACCAGGACAGATTGTTGATGATTTTTACCCTGAGGCACATAAAACTCATGACCATCTCTACTTCAGCTTCATTGATACAGGCTGGGGCATCTCCACCTTGTTTCCTGAAGATGATGACTAGCTCCTTTGTTTTGCTGACATTTTCTCCCCCCTCTCCTTCTACCCTCCCCCCCTTCTCTCCCCTCCCCCCCCCCCCCTCTCCTCCACCCTTCTCCCCTCTCCTTCCCTCCCTCTCCTTCCCTCCCCTCTCCTTCCCTCCCTCTCCTTCCCTCCCCTCTCCTTCCCTCCCCTCTCCTTCCCTCCCCTCTCCTTCCCTCCCCTCTCCACTTTTGTGGGGATGCAGTCCTCCACACATTTCTTAATGAAGACTGTAACGACTGTGGTGTATTCGTTCAAGTCCGTTGCCGAGTCCTTGAACATTATCAGCTTACATACTCCAAACAGTCCTGTAGTTGTTCCTCTGCCACCTCCCCCCCCCCCCCCCCCCCCCCCCCCCCCCGACCAGCTCTGTACTGTCCTCACCTCTGGGGGTGCGCTCTTTAATTGCTGCCTGTAGGCACGAAGAAGCAGCACCGAGGTATGGTCGGATTTACCGAAGTGAGGGCAAAGGATAGAGCGATAGGCATTCTTGATGGTGGTGTAGCTGTGGTCGAGGGTGTTTGATCCTCTGGTGCAGCAGGAGACATGTTGGCGGAAGTTGGGGAGTGATTTCTTTAGGGTTGCCTTATTGAAGTCCCCAGCAATGGTGGTAAATGCCTTGGGGTAAGACGTCTGGTGTTTGTTGACCATGGCGTGCAGCTCCTCCAGTCTGCCTGGGGTGGGATGTGGACCGCGGTCAGGATGATGGAGGTGAATTCCCTCGGAAGGTAGAAGGGACGGCACTTCACCGCCAGATGTTCGAGGTGTGGAGAGCTAGTGTTGGACAGGACTGCCTCGTCTGAGCACCATGCAGAGTTGACCATGAGGCAGACACCCCCTGCTCTCCCTTTCCCAGATGCCAATGTATGGTCCATACGGTGGATGGAGAACCCTTCAGGCTGGACCGTTGAGTCTGGGGAGCTGGGGGTGAGCCATGTCTCTGTGAAACAGAACACAGAGCATTCCCTCTGCTCCCTTTGATAAAGCAGTCTTGCCCTTAAGTCCTCAACTTTATTTTCAAGGGACTGTACATTGGCCAGTAGGATAGTAGGGAGAGGGGGCAGAACTCCCCTGCACTTCAGTCTGACCTGAGGTCCTGCCCGTCGGCCATGGTTCCGGACACAATGGAGGCTTCCCCTTTGTTTCCAGGTACTGAGTTTACTGTACCTGCTGTTTCTGCGGACCTGCGCTGGAACAGGAGTACCTTCACAGACGGCAGCTCCAGCTCCTTCAAAGTCGGTAGCTGCAGCTCCAGCTTCATTGTTCCTGGGAGATCCAGCCCGTCGGCTCTGGAGGTCATCCCGGGGTTCCGAAGTACAGTACCTGGGTTCCTCAGTCGGGTTGGGTGATTTCCAGCGAGCGTGGGAAAATTTAAAGTCCGGGACTCACGCAGCTGCGGGAGATCGCGAAATTGCGAGAGCCTTGAGGTGGTCAAGCAACTTGTCTGAAATGGCACCATTTTCTGACATTTTCCTGATCCAGGTGAGTTGATTGAAGTTGTATTTAAGCCTTTTAGGTTCTGGTGCTCCGCAAAAGTCGCCGCAGGCAGGCGCTATCTTGTAATTCCTGTGTCAGTGATCTCTGATTCGGTGACGTCCTCACATTACGCCAAAGCGGTACAAGCTATTGCTTCTATGTTTGGACCACTTTACTCACAATTGTCATGTGGTGGTTTGTATCAAGTTTCTTTCGGATTGATGTTAAATTTTACAAGTTATTCGTATTTAAAACTTTAAATAAAATTAAACAGTGGCCTCACTTGCACTTAGCAGCGTATGACGTCACAATGGGATCTCATTTACATAAACTGCCCTTTCATTTACAAAATAAATTCGAGATTTCTATGGGGGGGGATGTGGGATGGGAGGGGTGGGGGGGGATGTGGGATGGGAGGGGTGGGGGAGTGTAGGTGGGGGGGTGAGATGGGGGAGGTGAGCGCCGAGGCGTCACAATGGGATCTCATTTACATTAATAAATCTCGCTGTATTGATAAAAGCATGCTGGACACATACATGGACACAGACGTAGCCAAGGCCCAGAGCTGCACTCCTCACTTCCTCTCCCGTGATTCAAGACGGTAGCCTCAAAAACTCAGTGACTGACTTTCAGTTATTTTAAAATGCCTCGTGCGCAGAGCTGCGGGGGGGGGGGGGGGGGGGGGGGGGGGGAGGGGAAACCAGCCAGGGAAGAGGGAAAGGGAACCAGCTGCGGGTGAGGGGATGGAGTGGGAGAAGTCTCTCCGCGGGCCCGCCTGCACCGATTAAAATCACAGCCCAGGGCCCTGAGCGCGGCTGGACACAGACACAGACAGGGATTGGGCCCGGAGCAGCACTCCTCCCTCCCCCTCCCATGTCTCGAACCACAGCCCAGGGCCCTGAGCGCAGCTGGGCAAAGACACGGACTGTGTCCGGAGCTACACTCTGCCCTCTCCTTCCCAGTCCGGAATATTGTGTTGGAGGAATGAGGCCCAACTTGGAATAGGGAGGGGGGACGGGTTATGGACAATGTTAACAAAGACAGGAATCCCAGTCCTATGAGAAATTTGTAACATTGTTGTAAGGAGAGGGAGGGAGTGGGGGAAGGGACAAGGAGAGGATTATTGTTTAATGCTATTTAAACAGATAGAGGGAGAGGAGTGGGGGAGGAAGGGGAAAGGGGTTATGGAGAGGGAGGGAATGACTGAGGGTAGGGGAAAGGAAAGGGAGGGAGAAGTGAGGGAGGGAGTTGGAGAGGGGAGGAGGAGAGGGGAAAGAAGAGGGAAGGTGAACAGAAGGGGGAGGGAGTGGTGGGGGATGAGGGAAAATGAGCAGAGCCTGCGCAGTTGGGGGCTATGGGTGAGTGGAATATTGCACTGGAGAAACGGGTTGCGTTGGGGAAACGGGTGAGTGGTGGAATATCGCGTTGAGGGAACGGGGCCCAACGGGTCCCACTTGGTCTAGTATCTGTATAATTAAAACTCAAATCTTGACCACTTCCTGTATGCACTGCATATTGATTTTAAAAAAACGCTACCGCTTACGGCTGTGATTTTTGGCCATCTTACTCAGAGTCCCACTCCGCTGCGCAGGACAAGAGGATTTTTCCCATCGATGAAAAGTAAAAGACTTATTAATGTTTAAAAAATGTTGAGATTCTTTCTCCTGTCAAGCACGCCATGAAGGCCATGGCCCTTCCGGTGGGAGGGGAATGGACTATAAAACCCGGAAGCGTGGACTGCCTCAGTCTCTGCAAGATGGGGGAGCGAGCGGTCACGACTCTCAGTCGGAGCTGTGAATAACACTGAACACGTGTCTACTAAACTGTGATTGGTTTCACTGACCTGTGAGTGCCCTTAGTGTGGTTTGAAAAAGCAAATGTGGTGGTGGTTGATTGGTTGGTTTGAAAAAGCAAAGCAAATGTGGTGGTGGTTGGTTGGTTGGTTGGTTTGAAAACGCTAATAATTAAAAGTCTAAACTTGATCACTTCCTGTTTGCACTGTATATTGATTTTAGAAAACACGCTACCACTTATGGCTGTGATTTTTGGCTATCCAACTCAGAATCCCCCTCCGCTCATCAGGTGCAGAGGATGTTTCCCATCGATGAAAGATAATAGAGTTATTAATGTTTTAAAAATGTTGAGATTCTCTCTCCTGTCAATCACACCATGGGTGGGGGGGGGGGGGGCTATAAAACCCGGAACTGTGGGCATGGCTCAGTCTCTGCAAGATGGGGGAGAGAGAGGTCATGACTGTCTGAGCTGTGAACCAACTGGCCTTGGTGGCCTTGCAGCCTGCTTGAAATGGTATGAAACTGCACTTGAATTTGATCGCCTTGCACCCTGCCTGAAATGGTATGAAACTGCATTTAAATTTAGTGGACATGCACCCTGCTTGAATTGGTATGAAACTGCATTTGAATTTGGTGGCCTTGCACCTTGCTTGAAATGGTATGAAACTGCACTTGAATGTGGAGGCCTGGAACCCTCCTTGAAATGGCATGAAACTGCACTTGAATTTGGTGTCCTTGCCCCCTGCTTGAAATGTATGAAACAGCACTTGAATTTGGTGGCCTTGCACCCTGCTTGAAGTGGTATGATACTGCACTTGAATTTGGTGGCCTTGCACCCTGCTTGAAGTGGTAGGAAACTGCCCTTGAATTTGGTGGCCTTGCACCCTGCTTGAAGTGGAAGGAAACTGCACTTGAATTTGGTGCCCTTGCACCCTGCTTGAAGTGGTAGGAAACTGCACGAATTTGGTGGCCTTGCACCCTGCTTGAAATGGTAGGAAACTGTATTTGAATTTGGTGGCCTTGCACCCTGCTTGAAATGGAATTTTAAGGAATAGCCGTGAGTCCACTGCCAGCCCACCAGCCATGAGTGAGTGAGCTGCCAGCACGCCAGGCTTGAGAGACTGAGCTGCCAGCCTGAGAATCCATTCGGCCCACAATGTCCATACTAGCCCTCTGGAAACCAGTCCCTTCAGCCCACAACACCCATACTAGAACTCCAGAAAGCCCCCCACCCCTTACCTCTGGCCATCAACATTGGAATTGGTGGAGAGGTGGAATATTGCATTGGGGGAACAGCCCTCCCATGTGAACATGGAACCCAATGAGTCCCACTTAGTCTAGTATACTACAAAAACTCCCATCTTGTTTGTTTGTGATTCTGTGTGTTAGTGTGAGATCCCAGAACTACAACAAAATGGTGCATGATAGTACTACAATTTTTGGACCACTTTACTCACAATTGCTCTTGTGGTATGTTTTTATCAATTTTTGTTCAGATTGATGTTATTTTCTACAAGTTATTCACATCTTTAAATTAACAAAGTCCAGTTTGAGAAAGAATCACTTGAACACTGCAGTGGCAGTTGAGTGGCAGTTCTAGATATGACGTCAGTATGGGATCTCATTTACATAAACTGCCCACCAACAGTGTTCCACCCAGCGCCATGTGAGATATGTTACATTGTTGTAAGAAGAGTGGGGGAGGGGAAATGTTATTTAAACATTCTGTTTAGTGGGGGAGTGCGCTAGGGGAGAGGTGCGAAGTGGGGGAGTAGGGAGAGGTGGGGAGTTGGGAGGGGAGATGTGTGAGGGAGGGAGGGAGTGACTGGGGATAGGGAGTGACTGAGGGTAGGGGAAAGGAGAGGGAGGTAGATGTGAGGGAGGGTGTGGAGGGGAGAGAAGAGGGACAGGGAGTGTATGGTGGAACGGGTTGATTTGGTGAAAGCGTGAGCAGTGGAAATGAGTTGTGTTGGAACGGGTGAGTGGTGGAATATTGCTTGGTCTAGTATATTACTAAAACTCTCATCTTGTTTGTACCTACATATATTTGTCCCTATATACCTATATTGTACCTATATTTAAGCAGAAATAGTACAAGGTAGCGCAACAATTTTAGGCCCACCTTACTCACCATTGTCCTGGGATGTGCATTAGGAATTTTCCTTTTTTTTACATTTATTGACATAACAAAATACACAAAAGACAATCGCAAAATGACAAAATACAAATCACCTAACCTCTATTAGCATCGCATCAGATCCTCTTAACATTCTATCATAGAAGCATCTTATTCACAGGCACCAGAGCAAGCTCATCCATTCATATCCTTAATCAATCTTGGCATTTGTAATAGTACCGGTTTCCATATAATACTAAAGGCATCAGTCCTCAACTGGGGTTTAGCAGTTATACTTCCCATCAAGTATACATTTTTCAATCTTTCCCTCCACTGTTGAACATTTGGTGGCATCTCCTTTCTGCATAGCACTGTTATCATCTTTTTAGCAATCAACAGCATCACCCCAAGAAAATATTTCTGATTTTGAATATCTGTCGCTGCTGGAGTATCTCCTAATATAAAACAAGCCGGTTCCAAAAGGTAGATCCATTCCCAGAATTAATTTAATCTCTACCTGGATGTCTCTCCAGTACTGGTACAATTTGGGACAATCCCAAAAAATATGTGTGTGATCACCGATCTTCCCACATTGGCTCCAGCATAAATTTGAGGTGTTACTGTATCTTGCCAACATTAGAAGGGTCCTAAATACTCTCATTTTAATTTTCCAATCGAACTCCCTCCTAGAGGGGCTGCTTGTCAGCTTATGGCCCAAGAAATATGTCTTTTCCCATATTTCATCTGTAATAATAATGTTAATTTCCAATTCCCATTTCTGTTTTGTTTCTATAGTATTTCCTTTTATATAGTCTTGAAGTCCTTCATATAATAGGTGTAGATGGTTTATATGCAACCAATAATATAGTTACCTCACTCCCATTAACCCCGCCTAGTTAACATCAATCATAACGCCTTCCCCTTCCTGGGCGCAGCAGTAGAAGAATGTAGCTAGTGCTTGAATATGTATGTAATACCCTGTGCTATCATTAAAAGATGTTGCACACTCTAAGAGTTTGTAAAGTGTTTATTTACATGGTGTCGAAGCTGGAAGACACTTGCGTCTCCTGTCTATCGGGTTTTATTTATTTTTTTTGATTTGTGTTTTTTGTGCTTAATCTCTCTGACCATGGCGTCCTCTTGCAGAAAGCCCGCGCAGCTTGTCTTTGATGCTGACATCTCTGAGCGCTGGGGCCACGTTTGAATTTGATTTCACACACTTTGTCAATGTCGCATACCGCGCTGATCCTGACTCCCTTAAAGCTTCCCTCCTACTCAACCTTGCCGGACCTGATGCCATGAAGAGAGCCAGGACTTTCACCTACGCTCCAGCGGTCCTGGGCGACAACGACGAGGTGATTACTCCTGCAGAGTCTGCCAGCGACCCCGCTTGCCTGCTACGTAAGTTCAGGGAGATTTGTGACCTGCCCTCGAACCGCATTCTAGAGAGGGCACGGTTCTTTACAAGGAGACAGTTTCCGGATGAACCTGTTGAATGTTTTATTGCTGATTTGCGTCATCTCGCCCAGCGGTGCCGCTTTGGTGACATGACGGACCAGCTCACTAGAGACATTTTAGTAACTGGCATGCGTGACCAGAAGCTGCGATGTGAGCTTTTGAGGGATCCGGATCTAACGTTGGAAAAAGCCATGCATGCCTGCAGATTGTCTGAGGTCGTTGTTTTGCCAGATGACCACCGGGACTCGGGCAATAAATCTGTCAACCTGGCTGGGGTTAGGAGCCCACAGCCTCGGATGGGAAACCATGTTTTTCTGCCGCGTGCCAACCCAGGTCCTGGTGAAGTGCCCCAAAAAAGGTGCCCAAACTGTAACTACATGCACCACAATCTACAAGAAGGGCACCGAGATGCACATTGCGGACACCCTATCGCGCGCCCCGCGGACCTCCTGCGCTCGCCACCTCTACGAAACAGAGGACTTGCTCGTACTGGGCGTTAACTTTATTCCCACCAAGCAGCTACAGGTTTTGGCCGAGCACACCGCTGCCGATCCGGTTTTGCAGCGGCTTACCTCTGTAATTAAAGCAGGGTGGCCAACAAAGCGCTCCGCCGCGCCGTCTGAAACACAGCCTTTCTTCCTGGTCCGCGATGAACTGGTGCTCCAGGATGGCGTTATCGTCAAGGGACATAAAGTTGTAGTCCCGTCCTCCCTGTTTGACTTTTACTTTTGTGCAGCCCACAGCGGACACCCTGGGGTCGATGCAACACTCGCCCACGCTCAGTGCCAATTCTACTGGCCTGGAATGGCCAAATATATCCGAGAACGAGTTTCTGCCTGCTCCACGTGCAACAGTCTTGCTCCGCACCAGCAGCGACAGCCCCTGCTGCAACAGCCCGCTCCTGCCTTGGCCTGGTCCTCGCTGGCTGCCGACATATTCGAGTGGCGTGGTAACCACTACCTTGTCCTGGTCGACTCGTACTCCAACTGGTTCGAAGTGGATTTGCTGACATCCCTCACGTCGGAGATGGTGATCCGAAAGCTGCGGAAACACTTCTCCACTTTTGGGACCCCTGTCAGGCTGCAGACTGACAACGGCAGGCAGTTTACAAGCCGAGAATTCAAAAGTTTTGCCGACAAGTGGAACTTTGTGCATTTCACCAGCAGCCCAGAGTACCCACAGAGCAACGGCCTTGCAGAACGGGCCGTCCGCAGCGCCAAGCTTCTGATGGAACAGGCGCGACTATCCAACTCTGATTTGTATTTGGATCTCCTGAACCTCAGGAATGTTTCCAGGGATCCGGCCATGGGGTCACCTGCTCAGCGCCTGATGTCCAGAACCACCAGATCTACCATCCCGATTGCCCAGCGCCAGCTGAAACCTCGGGTGCTGGAGCCCGCCTCCGTGCAGAGGCGAATTCAAGAGAAACATGACAGTCAGCGGCATTCCCACGATCGGTCGTGCAGACCACTCGATCCTCTGTTGCCTGGACAGGTTGTTCGGTTGCAGACCGACAGTGGTCACTCCCGTCTGGCCACCGTGGTTGGGGTGGCCGACTCACCTCGTTCGTATCTGGTCGACTATGAGGGTACCATCTACCGAAGAAGCCGACAACACCTGCTTGCGGTTAATGAGCCAAAGCCGCAGCCCCCGGGGCCCTATGCCCCGCCACTCTCCTACCAGCAGCCGGCTGCCGTCCCGGCTGGTGTTCCCTGCATGCCTCGGTCCCCATTCTCGAGCGCCTGGTTCCCCTCTGCGCGGGCTCCCCTGTTGCCGGTCGCGGTTCTCCCTCTCCTGTTTCTCCCACCCCAATGCCCTTCCCTGGTTCCCCAGCTGCCTCGCGTCCTCCTGTTTCTTCTGCTCCTTCGGGGGAAGGGGGAGACATCCGTACGCGCTCGGGCCGGATCAGCAAGCCACCTGTTCGCTACGGCGATTTTGTTTGATTCTGCAGTTTAATTCTGTTGTCGTGACAACAATCTGTTTTTTGATTTTCTAAGGGGAAGGATGTAGATGGTTTATATGCAACCAATAATATAGTTACCTCACTCCCATTAACCCCGCCTAGTTAACATCAATCATAACGCCTTCCCCTTCCTGGGCGCAGCAGTAGAAGAATGTAGCTAGTGCTTGAAGATGTATGTAATACCCTGTGCTATCATTAAAAGATGTTGCACACTCTAAGAGTTTGTAAAGTGTTTATTTACAATAGGGATATCAAATTATTTTGTAACACTCCCTCTATAGTCATCAACAAAGTATTTTCCAAATTTGAAGATAGTCTACATATCTGCATGTGTCTGTAAGTAGTGCTGTATTTGGAGGAACCTAAAGAAATCTGATCCTGACAGTCCAAATTCATTCCGCAAGTGCTCATAAGATTTCAAGACTCCCCCACAAAAAAAGCTGGTCCACAGTAATAAGCCCTCTATCTGCCCAGTTTCGAAATCCCTTATAAATTTTGCTGGGTATAAAATTGGGACTAGCAGCTATCTTCATTGCTCTAGATATTGAATTAAAAAGATTTAATTGCTTTCTGATAGCTAACCACGTTTTCATCGTGAATCATTATCTACTTTTAATTCCTTCCAATTTACTTGAATTAGAAATGGGAGCCCAGCCAGGGCAATACTAGGACATGCATTTTGTTCTATTTTCACCCATCCCATTTCCTCATCGTTCCAATAATAATATTTAAAGTTAGGCATATTTAGGCCCCCTTTTTGCTTTGATAACAACAGTGTCTTAAGCCTGACTCTGGGTCTCTTATTTTGCCACACAAATCTTGTTAACTCCTTGTCTAATGCCTTAAATGCCGTGCCAGGGACCCCTACTGGTAAAGATTGAAATAAAAAAGCAGTCGGGGCAAAATGTTCATTCGAACAACCTCCACTCTACCAATTAGAGATAAAGAGAGAATATCCCATCTGTGCATGTCTGCCTTAATCTTCTTGAGTAATTTACCATAGTTAGCTTCATACAATGCGGTGATAGAGGAAGTGATAACAATACCTAAATATTTAAAACCCTCCCGAGACCAATGGAACGTGACCTGATCATTTAATTGCGAGGGCCACAGACCTGACAGCATTATTGGTTCTGATTTTGAGTCATTTATTTTATATCCCGATAATTCTCCAGATTCCTGTAAGACTTGCATAAGGCGAGGCACTGAGGAAATTGGATTACTCACATAGATCATAACATCTGCAAATAGAGACATGTTTTGTTCCCCCCCCCCCCCCCCACCCGATCATATTTAATGCCCTCAATATAGTCATCTTGCGTAATAGTTTCTGCGAGCGGCTCTAAACATAAAGCAGGGGACTTAAACTGTCCCCCTGTCTAACTCCCCTCTTTAATTGAAAAAACTCAGAGCAACATCCATTTACCCTCACTCTTGACTTTGGATTTAAATATAATGTTTTCACCCAATTAATAGATGTTGTGTGGAACCCCATTTTATCTAGTGTATATTCAAGATAGACCCAATCTATTCTGTCAAAAGCCTTTTGAGCATCTAAACTTTATAGCATTGAAGTCCGATGCTTCCTTCTTGCACATGTCATGATATTCAGGACCCGTCCAATATTATTGGCTCCCTGTCTACCCGGTGTGAACCCTGTTTGATCAGGATGTATCAATTGTTTTATAATGTTTTGGGTTCTCTTGGTTAATATAGCACTGAGTATCTTTAAGTCATTGCATAAGAGATTTATCGGTCTGTAGCCTTCACATCCTGCGGGATCCTTCCCTTCCTTATAAATAACAGAGATTATAGCCTCGGCCCATGATCTCGGTGCGTTACCTTCAGCCAAGGCATAATTACAGACTCTAGCCAGAATTGAAGAAAGCTAGTTCTCAAAACATTTATAAAACTCTCCTGGAATCCCATCCGTCCCTGAAGACTTGTTGTTCTTTAATTTTTTAATTACTTCTTTTATTTCCTGCTCTTCTATTTGTGTTGTCACATTTCTTGCTTCTTCTTGAGAAAGGCAGGGCATTTTTAACCCAGAAAAGAAAGTTCTGATCTTTTTCTGTTTATCTATGATTTCAGGAGTCGTATAACTGTTCATAGAAGGATGCAAACGCTTCTGTAATTTCTCATGGTTGTGAAACTAAATTTCTAGAAATCGGATGTAGAACTTTGGAAACTACTTGATTAGCTTGCTCTTTACGCAACTGAAATGCCAGAAGGTGACTAGCCCTATCTCCCTTCTCATAGTATTTTTGATTTAAGAATCGAAGGGCTCTTTCCGCTTTATATGTTAGAAGCTCTTCTAACTCATGTCTTTTTTGTTTTAGTTCCTTTAACAGATTCTTGTTTCTATTGTTATTTTTGTGTTCTACTTCTAATATCTTTATTTTACTTTCCAAGTCAGATTGCTTCTTCAACCTATTCTTTCTTGCTCTACTCGATATTTTAATCATTTTGCCCCTTATTACTGCTTTTGCACCGTCCCAAAGAGCAGATAATGTTACTTCACTATTGTCATTGGGGTCAAAATACTCATTAATGCAATTCCTAATTTCCTGTGTCACTACGTTATTTGTCAATAAATAAATGTTTGCTCCCCAGTATTTAAACCTCTTTTCAGTTCCTAACTCTAAGGTAAGGATTATGGGCGCATGGTCACTGATTGTTATTGAACCAATTTTACAATCTACCACTTTATATGTATGCTATTTGAGAACACAAAGCATATCTATACATGAGTAACCCCTGTGCAAGTTAGAAAATAAACTATAATCCCTCCCACTTGGATGTTTATATCTCCATGAGTCTACTAATCCTAACTCCACTAGCATATTATTTAATATTTTGTTTTTTTTGTTTGGTTGTACTCATCTGGTAATCTATCCAACCTCCCATCAAGGACCGCATTGAAATCACCACCTAGTATTATCATACCTTTGGCATTTTCTGCAGTTATATTTGCAATGCCTCTAAAGAAAGAGTAATCATCTTCCGTTGGTGCATAAATATTTATAATCGATACTACCATCCCACTTATTGTACCAATTACCATTACATATCTCCCCAATGTAACTTGGGGTACTTTTTCCACAGAGAAAACTACATTTCTATTGAAATGGATAGCCACTCCTCTCCTTTTCCCACAGGAGGCACTAAATACCTCACCAACCCACTCTCTTCTAAGCTTTTTATGTTCAGTTTCCACCAGATGTGTTTCCTGAATCAATGCAACTCCGCATCCTAACTTTTTGAGTTGGCTCCGAATTTTTCTCTTTATGGGGTGATTTAAACCGTGGACGATATAACTTACTATCTTTAAATTAGTCATTATCCCACGTTGTGTAATATACTAGTTGCTTTCTATAGCATTTTTGTTTCTTGCTCTGGTTAGCCTGTGAATATCCGCTGTACTCAAAATACAATTTACTAGGGTGCGATGTAACAATGAAAAATATTTGCCAAACTAACAAATTAATAAACAATAAACTAATCATTAACTCAATGGTCTCTTTCAGACATTTTATCATTTGCACGTATGCCCCATGTTTCTGTGGTTATTTCAAACCTGTCTATAGTCCATCTCCTATGATACCCAGTATGGTGCGAAGATCTTCCTCTGACAGATTTGCCAATACTCTCTGGCCGCTTGCTTTATTCGTCCCCCCTGACCACTGGTCTCACAGCAGTCAACACATCTCTGGACTTCAATCTGATGTAAATCCCTATCTTCTCCAGTGTAGGTACTGCCTCAGTCAATGTCCTTTAACTCCAGAATCTAGGAAGATCTTGAGCTGTGCCGGGAATGGAGACTTGGCTTTAATATATTTCTCCCGCAGTTGCTTAATCACCTGTCGTACCTCCTTACGCTTTCTCTGGACACCTGGCGAGTAGTCTTGATCAAAATACACTCTGTGCCCATCATATATTATCTTTCGCTGCTTCCAAGCCTGTTGCAACACGAGATCTTTCGTATAATAGTCTAAAAATCTGACTATTATAGATCTTGGTGGGGCTAGCTCTGCACTCGGTCTAGCTGTGAGGGACCTATGTGCTCTCTCTATATTAATAGTTAAATCTTCCAGGAGTTCTAGGGAATTCTTCAACAGTTCATTTTTTTTTTTGTTTGTTTATTTTTGTTAGAAGTACGTACAATAGTGTGGTACTTCAGTACCTAATACATACATACATATTTCCATTCTTGTACAACTTCATACTTTTGATTTCATAATAAAAGAACAGTGAGAGAAAAAAGAAATCAAGAGTGTCAGAATAGATAGTCAAGCGAGTGGAAACAGAAAGCAAAATAAATAAAGGACAGAGATGAGAAGTTAAAAGATTGAAAGAAAAGGAGAAAGTAAAGAAAAGAAAGATTAGGAGAGATCTATCTATCTCGTATTTTTGCCGATCCATCACCCGGTTCTAAACCATTTAATTTCTAAGGTTATGTTATGTTGCACCATATGCTTGTAAAAAGTTGATAAAAGGAGACCAAATCTTTAAGAATAGGTCTACTTTGCCTAGTAGGAGGAATCTCATTTCTTCAAGATGTAGCATTTCAGACATGCTTGAAATCCACATTTTGAATGTTGGCGTAGGTACGTTTTTCCAAAATTTGCGTATAGGTTTTTTTGCTGTTATTAGACCGTAATTAAGAAAAGCTTCTTGGAATATAGTTAGTTTACTTCCCTCTTCCATTGATCCAAAGATAATCAGTTCTGTATTGGGGTTCAATTTTGTGTTAAATAGTTTTGTAAAAATTCCAAAAATTTAATTCCAAAATTTATACAGTTTTGTACAAGAGACAAAGGAATGTGCTATAGTGGCATTTTGAGTTAGACATTTGTCGCAGATGGGGGAAACATTTTAAAATATTTTATTCAGTCTAGTTTTCGAATAATATAATCTATGTAAAATTTTAAATTGAATTAGGTTATGTCTTACATTCATTGAACATTTGTTTACATATAATAAATTTTTATCCCATCTATCGTTCGAAGTTTTTGTCAATAACTCTTGTTCCCAGTCCCTTCTAATTGCCTCTGTCGCTGGTGTTTCTATATTTAGAATTATATTATATAAGTAGGATATTAAATTGCTTGATTCTGCCTTTCTATTCATTCCTTCCTCCAATAAATCTGGGGTTAAAGTTTGATATCCTTGTGTATATACTTTTTCAAATCTTGAATTTGAAGGTATTTGAAATATTGATTACTTTTCAAATTATATTTTAGTTGTAATTGTTGGAATGATAAAAAAATTCCCATTTCATACATATCTCCTATCATTTTAATTCTTATTCTTTCCTAATGGATAAACGTTTTATCAATAATGGATGGTTTGAATAAGGGATTATTAGCTATTGGAGAGAGAAGCGATCATTTTCTTAATTTTAAAGTTAGTTTTATTTGTTTCCAAATTCTTCAACAGTTAATTTACAAACTGGAACATGTCCTTTTTTTCCTTTCCCTCTGTGACTCCATATATCCGCACATTTTTACGCCTCGCTCGATTTTCCAGGACGAGGGCCAGCTGGGGTTGGATCTGTGGTCGGCGCCAATGCTGCTCCAGGCCTGTGCAGTGGAGCGTGGGGAGTGGCCGCGCCGGGTACCCGGACCCTTGGCGCTGAGGTTGAGGCTGGGTCTCGGAGCAGTGGCACCGCTGCTGCGGGCCCATGGGGAGGGAAAGGAGCGGGACCCGGGGCTGCCGGTGGCTTACATCAAAATCCTGGGGAGGTGAGGAGGGAGGTGGGGCGATTGAGGGAGGGAGAGGTGGGGGAAGTGAGGAGGAAGAATGGAGGAGAAAGCGGGGGAGCGGGGGGAATACCATTCAACCAACCAAAAATAAAATTAAAAATTCATCCACTGACCATCAAACACAAATAAAAAGTGATACCAAGATAATTTTATTATTCTTTATTGCAGAACCGCATTTGCCAAAAGAGGAACAATTACTATGGTAGCAAAGACAGATCCAAACATTGAACTAGGACAGTATTTAGGCCTTACCACCACAGATATTTATAAGATTAACAAACTGTATAACTGTGGTATGTATAATATTTATAATATATTTGAGATTATCTTTGTGATCTTTGGATAAGCAACTATAATTAAAGTAGAAATGATCTGATACAATTGAGGAAGGCAGCTTGCAGGGAGTATATGTGTGTGTGTGTGTATATATATATACATATATATATATATATATATATAATATATATATATATATATATATATATATATATATAATATATATATATATATATATATATATAATATATATATATATACATACATATATATATGTGTATATATATATGTGTGTATATATATATATATACATATATATATATAATGTATATATAATGTATATATAATATATATATATATATATAATATATATATATATACACAAATATATATATATATATATATACACACACACATATGTATGTGTATATTATACATATGTGTGTATGTATGTGTGTGCGCTTATATACGTGTGTATGTATGTGTGTGCGCATATATACGTATGTGTGAGTGCGCATATATATGTATGTATGCATGTGTGTGTGTGTATATATAATATATATATATAATATATATATATATATATATATATATATATATATATATTCGCTCACACTCGCTCACTTTCACTATTTTGCTTGGGGAGACAAAAACCCTCACATTTTCATGACTCCAGCTGAATATTACACAATGTTCAATTCCATTTGCAACTCCTGTACAAATGAAGTAGTTCATACTGAGCAAAAGTCAGAGAAACACAAAATTTTAAATGGTGGAATCTGGTGGAGTGCTATCAGCATACCAATCAGTATCTGGAGAAAGAATGGACAAATGACGTTTTAGGTTGGGACCTTTGTTCAGATATTGTAGTATTGGAGAAAGCTGGTAAAAAAGAGTTGGGGAAGGACAAAACCCAACAAGTGATAAGTGGATGCAGGTGAGAGAGGTTTGATTGACAGATGGCAATGGTAGTAAGTCTGGGTCCAAACATTGTCCAATAGCAGGGAGCATTAATGGACATTTTTAACCTCTCACTGCTCCGCTCTGAGATACCCACTTGCTTCAAGAAGACCAGAAAAGCAAGATCTCATGCCTTAATGACTACTGTCCTGTGGCTTTGACATCCACCAACATGAAGTGCTTCAAGAGGCATTAACTCCAGCCTATTAAGCAGCCTTGATCCACTGCATAACAGTTCTGAAACTGATGCCATCTTCCTGGTCCTACAGTCATCTCTGGAACACTTGGATAAGAAGGACATCTACATTAGATTCCTATTCATCGACTATAGTGTTGCTGTCAATAACATTATCCTAACTGTAGATGATATGTGTGTACACCTTTAATTGATAGTAACGATGTCCATGCTAACCACTCCCCCCACCATTTAGTATAATTGCAACCCACACGCCCCTACCTCGCTCTCTGGTGTTCGTGACAGACCACGTACAGCCAGGGCTATGTATGACGTGTGCTTAATAAAAGTACTGAAGACTTTAAGGTGTCTTTGAGCGTTCCTTACATGGCGTCAGAAGTGCTTCTTCCTGCGTCTCTGATCTATCGCGTTTTATTTTCTTAGTCCCAGTACCCCCTCCTGGTTCCGTGATGGCTTCTGCCTGTCGTAAACCTGACATCCTAGTCTTTGATGCAGACATGACTCATCGCTGGAGTGTGTTCCGACGGGACTTTAAGCATTATGTTGCAATCGCCCACCCTGCTGTGGCCCCCGCTGTCAAGGCTTCCCTGCTGCTTAACCTGGCTGGTCCGGAGGCGCTCGAGCGTTCGGAGTCGTTCGTCTATGGACATGGTGAGAGTGTCCAAGACCCTGATTGCCTGATTGCTAAATTGACAGCGATGTGTGACCTTCCCACTAACCACATCTTAGAGCGTTTCAAACTGTTCTCCAGACGCCAGAACCCTGGGGAGTCTATTGACAATTTTTGTGGCCGCGCTGCGCCAGCTGGCTCGCCGATGTAACCTGCATGACCTGACCCCCGATACTTTGACCCGTGACATTTTAGTCTTTGGTCTGCGGGATGATAAGCTGCGCTCTGAGCTGCTGCGTAAGCCTGATCTGACATTCCATGAGGCGCTGCATGCCTCTCGTTTAGCTGAGGCTGTCTCCTCCGCTGTACCTGACCCTGTGGTCCACACAGCCAGTCTCGCTGGTCCCCAGTACAATGCTCCCCGGCGACAGAGGGCAAGACCACTGCAGGGCTCCAGACCGCCTCAACGATGTCCAAATTGTAACTTTGTCTCACACCGTTTTAATGTGTGCCCGGCGTTGGGGAAAACCTGTAACTTTTGCAACAAGCTCGGGCACTTTTCGGCAGCATGCCGTTCCCGTGGGAACCCTGCACAGCCACAGCAGAAACCGTCTCACTACCTGTCACGTGATGACTCAACGTCTAGTTCCCATCTCCAGCATGTTGATCTTCCCCCGTCTGACCCTGACTCTTCTCCGAGTGAGCTGGATGTGTTTTCCTTGCGAGGTGCAGTTGGACTGATAACGGACCCGACCGTCCGAGTCACGGTGAATGGCATGGCCTTCTCTGCTAAGGTCGACACGGGGGCAGCTGCCAATGTTATGTCAACAAGCCTGTTCAGGAAGATAAGAAATAATGAGCCTGTTTCCACAGACAGTGCTGTTTTGCGTGCCTATGGGGGTGGCGTGCTTATTCCTGTGGGGAGGGCCACTCTCCACTGCAAGGTGCTGTCGACCACTCGGCCCCTCTCTTTCTTCCTGCTAGACGGTAAATGTGACTCCCTGCTCGGCGTGGAGGCCTGCCAGGACCTCGGGTTGGTGAGCTTCCACAGCGATGTCCACCTGGTAGAGGCACCCCTGAACCCGCTGGCCGAATTCCCGGACCGGTTCGACTCGAAGCTGGGGAAGTTGCCCTGCAGCTACAAGATTGCCCTCAATCCCGACATCACGCCGGTCGTCCGTCCCCCGCACCGTGTGTCCTTTGCCATGAGGGGCAAGGTCGAGTCTGTTCTTCGCGAGATGGTGGCCAAGGGCATCCTGGCGCCAGTCACGGACTCCACCCAGTGGGTTTCTACTATGGTTGTCGCTGCGAAGAAAGACAAGAGCGAAATACGGATCTGCATCAACCCCAAGGACTTGAACTTGGCCATCAGGCACCCGCACTATCCCATGCGGACGGTGGAGGATGTTGCTGCACAGGTTGGCACTGCCACCGTGTTCTCGGTTCTTGATGCCAAGAGTTCGTTCTGGCAGATACCTCTAGACGAGCGGTCCTCGCACCCGACAACCTTCAGCACGCCCTTCGGCAGGTATCGCTTCCTCCGCATGCCATTTGGGATCAACTCTGCCAGCGAGGTGTTCCAGAGGACCATGGAACAACTGTTTGCTGGACTTCCGTGTGCCATCATTGTCGACGACATCCTGGTCTATGGGGAGAATGTCGCTGAGCACGACCACCACCTTCGCCAGGTGCTGCAGCGGGCCCGGGAGGTCAACCTGAAACTCAACCCGAAAAAGTGCCGATTCCGGGTCCCTGAGGTCACCTACGTGGGGCATGGCACCTACGTTTTCACGGCATCGGGGCTGAAGCCCGACCCGCAAAAGACGGCTGCATTATCCGAGATGCCTGCACCTGCTGACGTGCCTGGCCTGCAGCGCTTCTTGGGCATGGTCAACTACCTGGGAAAGTTCATCCCCGACCTGAGTGAACTGAGTGCCCCTCTGCGGGATCTGGTGAAAAAGGACACTGCCTGGGCCTGGTTCCCGCAACACCAGCGTGCATTTGACACCCTCAAATCTAAGCTGGTCAGCATGCCAACGCTGAAGTACTTCGACCTCCAGCGCCCCATCGTTCTCACGTGTGATGCCTCTAAGTTTGGCCTCGGGGCCGCCTGCCTGCAGATCCATGACGGGGTGCAACTGCCTGTATCTTACGCGTCCCGCACAATGACGTCCGCTGAACAACACTATGCCCAGATTGAGAAAGAACTGCTGGCAGTTGTCTTTGCCTGCTCCAAATTCAAAGACTATATCCTGGGCAACTGCTTCACTGTCGAGACGGACCACCAGCCTCTGGTCACCATCCTCAACAAGCCAATACACATGGCCTCCTCCCGGCTCCAGCGCATGATGCTCCAGCTACAACGCTTCACTTTCACAGTGGTTTATCGCAAGGGCAAGGACATGGTTGTTGCGGACACGCTGTCTCGGGCGCCTCTCTCATCCACAACCCAGCATCCGTACGAGACGTCCGATCTGATGGTCCTGGGCGTGAACTTCGTGCCCTCCGGTCAGTTGAAGTCCCTAGCCGAGCACACAGCGGCAGACGCTTCGCTACAGCAGCTGGCCGCGATCATCAGGCAGGGTTGGCCAGACCGCCGTTCTTCCCTGCCGGCCGCAGCGGTGCCTTACTTCTTGGTTCATGACGAGTTGGTGCTGCGTGGTGGTGTGATTGTGAAGGGGCACAAGGTGGTGGTGCCCGAAGCACTACGGGAACAATACTTCGAGACCGCTCATCGTGGCCATCCCGGGGCCGAGGCGACCCTTTCTGTCGCTCAGAGCCAGTTCTTCTGGCCCGACATGCCTCGCTACTTCCGGGATAGGGTCTCCGCGTGCCCTACCTGCAACAGCCTCGCTCCACAGCAACAGCGGCAGCCGCTCCTGCAGCAGCCAGCTGCTGACCTGCCATGGTCTGCGCTAGCAACCGACATCTTCGAGTGGCACGGAAAGCACTTCCTGGTGCTTGTCGACTCTTACTCCAGCTGGTTTGAAGTTGACCAGCTCCACTCCCTCTCTTCCTCCGCAGTCATCGACAAGTTGCGCCGCCACTTTGCCACCTTCGGGTCCCCCGTCAGCCTGCAGTCGGACAACGGCAGCCAGTTCACCAGTGCCGAATTCCGCGATTTTGCTGAGCGTTGGAACTTTCGTCATTACACCAGCAGCCCGGAATACCCACAGAGCAATGGACTGGCCGAGCGCGCGGTCCGCAGTGCTAAAGGATTGTTGGAACGTTGCCGCCTATCCCGCTCCGACATCTTCCTGGCCCTGCTGAACCTCCGCAACATCTCCCGCGACCATGCCCTGGGCTCCCCGGCTCAGCGACTCATGTCCCGAGTCACGAGGCCCACGGTCCCGGTGTCTCAGCAGTCCCTGTCCCTTTTCCGTCTTTAAACCTGCCTTGGTCCGGGAACGCATTACCGAAAGACACGGTATCCAGAAGCGTTCCCACGACAGGTCCTGCCATGTCCTCTGCCCTCTTCTCCCCGGCCAGGTCGTCCGTATGTGGTCCTCTTCTGGCCGTTCCAGGCTGGCCGTGGTCGTCGGCTCTGCCGGTTCCCCTCGTTCATACCTTGTCAACCGCGACGGAAGGGTGTACCGCCGGTCCCGCCAGTATCTCCGGCTCGTGAACGAGCCTCTCCCACCCCCGGCGGCTCCGTATGCCCCCCCGCTGCCCCTGTCGCGGCCCTGTGCTTTGCCCATTCCTCTGGGGCCGGCCTCCCCTCGTCCTCCTCCGGAGACCCTCCCGGCTGCGGTCCCGCTTTCTCCGGCTTCCGCGCCCTTCTCTTCGCCTCCCTCCCCGCTGCCTTCGTCGCCAAGGAGTTCTCCTGTCCGTAGCCCCCACCATGACCCGGCGTCCCCGCTTGTTTCCGTCGGGGAAGGAGGTGCGGACCCGGTCTGGTCGCCTAGCCAGGCCGCCGGTCCGTTACGGCGATTACGTGTGATCCTGTATCTCTGTGCTTTACTGTTTGCACTCACCCTGGCGCATGAGACGTGGTCGCCCTGTCACTCACTGTTTGTTTTGGTAGAGGAAGGATGTAGATGATGTGTGTACACCTTTAATTGATAGTAACGATGTCAATGCTAACCACTCCCCCCACCATTTAGTATAATTGCAACCCACACGCCCCTAGCTCGCTCTCTGGTGTTCGTGACAGACCACGTACAGCCAGGGCTATGTATGACGTGTGCTTAATAAAAGTACTGAAGACTTTAAGGTGTCTTTGAGCGTTCCTTACACTAACCAAGCTCATCTCGATACACGTGGAACTTGGTTTTAGCAACTGGAACAGGAACCTCTGAAACTGGGTCGTCCCCTTCCTGACCCACTGACCACAATCAGTGAGGATAGATGGCAAATCATCCTCCATAATAATTCTCAACATTGGTGCCAACACGGATGCATTCTCAGAACCTACTATACTCCTTATACACTCACGATTGTGCAACCAAATACCAATCTAACTCAATCAACAAGATTGCAGATGACAGCACTGTAGTGGGCCGGATATTGAATAATGACGAGGATGAGTACAGGAAGCTAATTGAGAACCCTGTAACTTGGTGCCAAGACAACAACCTCCCACTCAATGTCATCAAGTCAAAGGGGATAGTGATTGACTTCAAGTTCGTAAGAATAAATATCACCAGCCATTTGACCTGAATCAGTCACATCAAAGCCATGGCCAAGAATGGCATGTCTCCAACAACACTCAACACTTCTAGAGATGTGCCGTAGAAAGTATCTTCTTGGGATGCATCATCCATAACCACAAGAAATTGCAGAGATCGTAGCCATAGCGCAGACATCACCCAAACCAGCCTCCCTTCTATCGATTCTACATTTAACCTGCCTCGGCAAGGCCATCAGGATAATCAAAGACCAGTCTCACCCCGGTTACTCCCTATATTCCCCTCACCCACCAGACAGGAGATACAGAATTTGAAAATGCATAGCTCCAGATTCAGGAACAGTTTCTTGCCAGTGTTATCAGGCCACTAAACAGTTCTTTCATCAGCTAGAGCGTGATCTCCCATCTATCTTATTGGTGACCTTTAAACGTCCTTTAATTGGACTTCACTATTATATTTTTGCCCTAAATATTGTATTTGTGCATTGTAGATGGCTTGATAGTAATAATATATAGACTTTTTTGTTTTACTGGATAGCATGTAAAACTTTTCATGGTATCTCTGTATACGTGACAATAATAGTAAACTAAAGAAATTGGCTCAGTCCCACCTTCTTAAAGACAATTAAACGTGTTTAAAAAAAAAAAGCTGGACTCAAATACAAATAAAAAGATAATTATAGAGGCTAAGAGAGTCTTACTGATACCCATGAAGCATTATTCCCCCTAATTGAAGCATGTGACCCTTGCTAAGTCTAGCACTGTCCCCATCTTGCTTTCTTTATACCTGATATATTTGTCTGCCTCTCTTCTCTCTAACTAGCCCTTGAATTGTCATCTATAACATACTTTTAAAACAGGAATGTCAGTGATATCTTCCATGTGCCAGATCCTGCATGTAATAGGATTCATCTGGCCACTGTGTGTAAGGTTCAACACTGCTAGGCATTGTGAAATGAAATACAAGGTGCTCCTTTAAAATCTAACTACACCTTTTTAAACTTTGTGCTGCAGCGATGTTGCCCAGTTTGTCCCATCAATCATTGCTTCTTAACATTCTCCCATTTACTGTGAATTTGTGTGCATACGGACAAAATTCCACTGTTAACCAGTTAAATTTTCTGCTTGTTTGCAAATAAGAATCTTATTAGGAGGATAGTACAGTGCTAGTGACATTGTTAAAATTGTGTGAGATCAAAGGTTCAGATAATTGGCATAGGAAATAGAATGGGACGGGTTCTTGGAAGATCCTGATGGGGTTGGGGTGTTGAAAATGAGAATGTTGCTTCTCTAGAATGGAACTGAGGCCTGTAGTTACAGTATTGGTTGATTATTGTCACATGTACTGAGATGCAGTGAAAAGCTTTAGTTTGCATGCTATCCAGTCAAATGAAATGATACTATACATATGTTTACTCAAGCCATAAATCAGTACAACAGGTAGTGCTGAGAGAAAATTACCATAATGCAGAATATAGCATATAGAATAAACACCAGTGTCCACAATGAGTAGGTTGGAAGATTCTAGCTTATGACAGGATTGTTCAGTAGGCTGATAGCAGCAGGAAAGACGCTTTTGCTGAATCTGGTGGTACGTGCTTTCAAGCTTTTATCTTCTGCCTCTCAGGAGAGGAGAGAAGAGGGAAACACTAGGGTGAAAATGGTTCTGTTGGCTTCTTTCAGACACAGTACTTTAGGTGGAATCAATGATGGCTTGTCTGTGTGATGGACTGGGCTGCATCACAATTCTGCATTTTCCCAAACTAACCATTGATGCAACATGAAAATATGCTTTCTATACCATCTGCCATGGACCTGCTGCATCAGTAGGCAAACTACAGTGGATTAAGGCTGGCCGGGAGGCTGGTATTACTATACACCATCAGTAGATGTTGGTAAGAGTTTTTGGAGACATGTTGAATATCTGTAGTTTTCTAAGGAAATCTAGGCATTGGTATGTTTTTGTTGCCATAGGTTGAATGTGGTTCATCCAGAACAAATTGTTGGTGATATTTGGACCTTGGTGATATTTTGTAATTTGAAGCTATTGTAGCGAGTCCAAACTTCATGATCAATAATACTTTATTCGGTGAGATAAGATTGACATACATGTGCGTTGGGGCTCTAACATATTGAGTCATTGCTGCTGCTGCTGAACGAGGGTGTTGTCTCGAGCTCAGCTGCCTGTTGACTGATGATCTCAAGGTTAAATCTGTTGATTTAGCAGGACTCTCCCTTTAACCCATGACATCACGTGACATTCCTCATAACCACTGACGAGGGTTCGACTGTAAGTGGTCTGACCATCAGGTGATGCCACAGGTTTCCCCCCCCCCCCCCCCCCCCCCCCCCCAGAACCGGAGCAAGGAAAACGAGCAGGAAATGTGGCAGCCAAAACTCGTAAACCCACAGGCGAAAAGGGATAGAGTGCACTCACCTTCTACCGGAAGCATAAGCATGGTTGAGGGCGGCTCCTGCAATTGGTTGTGGGCCCACAGCGACGAGTCAGGACCATGGGGCCACAGGCGCGGGCCTGGTTGGACATGGACCCACGGCCCACGAGACACAGTTGCATCTCATCAACCAGCAGGGGATCGTGTTCCGATAAATGCGGCACCCAACAATGGCTGGGAGGCGTCAGCAACAATGCAAATCAAAGAAAACACAACAAAGAAATAAGAATAAACTAATAGCTAAACCCGGCGAGGCCATAACAGTATAAAAAGTGAAAAGAGAAAAAAAACTACAGTGAGCAAACAAGTCCAAAGGGGTAGGAAACTAAAAGTTCAAATTGTCCAATGTCTGACGAGACATTTTGGCAGCCGACCGAGGTGACCTTTAGTGTCGTCCAACCGAGGTGATTCCCGGCTGTGTGCGAGGTGGCCGGCATTGACGGGTGTCACCCCTCTGCTGCAGGTAGGAACTCCACCCACCGTCGCTGGTGTCGTCGGAGACCGGCTACGCTGCCGCACCCCCGACAGATACTGGAAGCTGCCGGGGAATCCGTCGCAGGACCGCCGATCCACGACGGGCCGAGGCTCCAACCCGCTGTTGGGCCAACCACAGCTCAACCAGACGGGCACCCAGCGGCCGGAGATTGTCGAAATCCACGCTGGCGAGGAGCAGAAGAATGTCTTCGGGCACCCGCCTGGTAGGCCCTCTCGATTGGGAGGCTAGGCCTTGAGCAGCCGCCAGCAGGGTGACGGGTGGGCCCGATCTCTCCCCGCTCCCGGGGCTGGCGGGCAGTGGTGCCAGTGATGTTGGGGGTGGGGGGGGCTGATAAACTTGCAGCTCCTTCAGTAGCTGGTGGGGGAGCAGTGGCAGCCGTGGCCTCTCAGCCCCAGTGGTTGGCTCCGAACGAGCCATGAGGGAGAGATTGGCGGCCATTAAACAAGGCCCGGATTGTGCCCATTGACCTGGGCGGCCTGCGAACGGCGAGACCAGTAACAGGAGCATGTTGAGGCGGTCGGCTGCGGCATACATTACAGTAGGGTTGACGGCAGCATCGTTCAGCAGGGCTGTGGTGTTACAGACATCAAGTCACCACTGTAGAGGTGGATGGTCGGCTGTGTGCCTCGGGAGAAATCACAAATCCTAATTTGGATTATTGCCGGTCACCAATGTAGCGAATCCAAACTTCGTGGTGATAGTATTACTTTATTCAGTGAGATAAGTTTGACATACACATGCGTTGGGACTCGAACATATTGAGTCATTGCTGCTGCTGCTGAGCGAGGGTGTTGACTCGAGCTCAGCTACCCGTTGACTGATGATCTCAAGGTAAGATCTGCTGATGCAGCAGGTCAGTCCTCTAACCCATGACGTCACGTGACAGTCCTCGTAACCAGGGTTTGACTGTAAGTGGTCTGACCATCAGGTGACGCCACACTGTTGACCATTTCTATTTCGGCACATTGATGCTGATTGGAACATCTACTCTACCTCGCTTCCTAAAGTCAATAACGATGTTTTATGACATTGAGGAAGGGGTTGTTGTCTGGAGACCGTTAGAAAACTTTCTCCTTCTTGTATTCCATCCCACTACTCCATCTCATCATTGTTTGAGATCCAGCCCACCACAGTGTCATCTGCAAACTTGTAAATGGAATCAAAGCAGAATTTGGCTGCATAGGTTTGAGTACATAGGAAACATAGTGAGGGGCTGAGAACGCATCGTTGTGTGGAAATTATCGTGGACCTTTGTCACCTATCCTCACTGATTATAGACAATAGGTGCAGGAGTATGCCATTCAGCCCTTCGAGCCAGCACCGCCATTCAATATGTTCAAGGCTGATCATCCCCAATTAGTACCCCGTTCCTGCCTTCTCCCCATATCCCCTGTCTCCGCTATCTTTAAGAGCCCTATCCAGCTCTTTCTTGAAAGCATCCAGAGAACATGCCTCCACCACCCTTTGAGGCAGAGAATTCCACAGACTCACAACTCTCTGTGAGAAAAAGTGTTTCCTCGTCTCCGTTCTAAATGTCTCCCCTTATTCTTAAACAGTGGCCCCTGGTTATGGACTCCCCCAACATCGGGACATATTTCCTGCCTCTTGCATATCCAAACCCTTCACAATCTTGTATGTTTCAATAAGATACATTCTCATCCTTCTAAACTCAAGAGTGTACAAGCCCAGCCGCTCCATTCTCTCAGCATATGATAGTCCCGCAATCCCGGGAATTAACCTTGATTGTTATCTATGTCAGAAAGTCAAGGTTCCAGCAATAATAATGGGTGCTTACTACCAAGTCCAGAAATTTAGAAATGAGTTTGGTTGGGATTAGTCAAAAATAGGCATCTTACTAGACTGCCATTGACTATGGAGAGGTGTAAGCCAAAGAGAGATGGCGTCTGCCGTGGACCTGCTGTGACGATAGGCAAACTGCGCTGGATCATTGCTGGCTGTTAATCTGCACTATCACCAGCCTTTTGAAGCACTTCACAATGGTGAATGTCAGAGCCACTGGACAATAATCATTAAGGCACTCTACCTTGTTTTTCTTTGGCACTGGTGTTTGATAGTGATCTTCTTAAAGTAAGACCTTAAAATAAAGCAGGAAGAGGTTAAATATATCTGTGAATGCTCTTGCCAGTTCATCCAGCCAGGTCCTGAGGAGGCAGTTGCTCTTTGCTGTTACACTGTCAGGAATGCTGATCTGGCATCTGCCACAGTGACCATGGAAACAGGTGTACCCAAGGCTGTTGGGGCAGATTATGTCATTCCACCGACGTTATGTTCAAATTGAGTATAGATTGCATTGAACTCATTCGGCAGGGACACACTGCTGGAGATACTGCCCTTCTTCACTTGGTGGCTGATTATAGCATGCCAGTCTTGCCACAATTAATTGGTGTTTATGTGGTTATCTCAGGACTTCAGCTTGGTTCAAAATTCCCTCATGGCATTTTAATGGCATAGAGACTGTCAGAAATAGATTTCTTGTACAGCTGTGAGACTGGAGGAGACTATTTAATACAATTTATAACAGAGAAATGTAAAATAAGAATGGTTTGAACAGTGAAGTAAATCATATTGATGGGGGGGATTGGGCACCATAGCGTATAATACTCCCATGGTGGCTATAAGTGTTTAAGACATAAAGTTAACATCTTTCTTTTCTATTCTAGATGCACCTTAAATGATTCTAGCCAAGATATTTGTAATATATTTGCAATGCATATTCATAATATGGGGTATCAAAACTTTGCTTTTCAAATTTTTTACAGTTAAATGTGGAAATATGTTAATTAAGATGTCTGGAAGTTTTACCTCCCCAAATTTCCCAGCAAACTATCCCAACAATGCTGACTGCAGGTGGATAATTAGATCAAAACACAAATACAAGGTATGTAAACACTCCTGGAAAGGGGTGAACAGAATTAGTATTTCTTTAACCAAAACAAGGCTGAAAGAAATGTTCACAGACATCTTTAAGTACATTTTCTTTCAATTTGTTTCTGCTTTTCACAATGAATGCCGACAGTACTAGAAAATCAAAAATTGTTACGTTTGCTCTAAACCAATTTTTCCAGACTGGAACCCTTATGGAAAGTAAAGGTCCAATTACACCAGGTATTCCCAAATGGAATAACCTAGACCATCCATTGGAATATGAAGTGTTTTATTCATCTAATAATATACGAAGAAGGAAAACAATGGATTGACCTTTGAAGGAGAATCCATTTGCTGCCCTTGCAGTTCTATATTGTTTCCAATAATTGTACCAAGCTATATTGAGATCTGAAAAGAACAGGAAAAAGACAGCATGTATAAATGTGTATAAATGAGATGGGACCCAATGGCAGCAATTCATTGGATCACTGGAGCAGCATAACTCAAATAACTTGGTCCAGCTTGAGCTAAACCATCTCACATCCCCTCAAACTTAGCCTTACCCCAGTTGAGCATTTAAACATGTGGACACTCACCATCCCTATCCATAACTATCTTAAACCTAATCAAACTGTGGTCACTGGTCCCAAAAGGCTCCTCCACACACATTTCATTAACTTATCTTCCGAATTTCCCAATACTAGATCCAGCGTTGCCCCCTCATGAGTGGGGGCCTCCACATACTCCTTAAGAAAACTTTCATTATCCCTTTCTTGTTCCTCAGCTCCACCCATAGAGCCTCACTAGACAAACCGTCTGTAATGCCACCTCTGAACACAGCTGTGACATCCTCCTTAACCAATAATGCAACCCCCCCCCCCCCCCCCGCCCTCCACTTTTTCCTTCACCCCTGTTTCTCCTGAACCCTTGAACACTGATTGAGCTGCTAGTCCTGCTCATACCTCAACCAGGCTTCAGTCATGGCTACCACGTCCCAGTTGCTCATACCTATCCATGCCCTTAGCTCATCAGCTTTACCCATCAAGCCCCTTGCATTAAAATACGTGCAGTTTAAACCAACCCTCCCTCCTTGCTCTCCGCCTTTCACCTGCCTATTATGTCCACTAACCTTTCCCACACCACCCTCCATACGAACTTCGAGCCTCTCACATGCCACGAGATCCCACCTCCATGTCAATCAAATTTAAACCATCACGTGTTGCATTAGCAAACCTTCCCGCTAAGATTTTGGTCCGCCTCCAGTTTAGGTGTAACCCGTCCCTTTTATACAGGTCACCGCTGCCCTGGAAGAGATCCCAATGATCCAGAAATCTGAATCCCTGTCCCCTGCACCATATTCTCAGCCACATATTAATTGTAAGATTAAATGAGAACTTACCAGTTTGAAGTTTGATCTTTATTTTATGAGGAGTTACGATGAGGGATTACGTGAAGAATCCGTCAGCCGCGCATGCACGTCAACCTTCAAAGAAGCGGTGTGGAGTCACAGACAGGAAACATGACCTGATAATAGTAAGATTGAAGAAACTAGAACTACCAGCTGGTTTTATGAGGAGGGGTTGGGAGCGGAGGGCACGTAATCCCTCATTGTAACTCCTCATAAAATAAAGATCAAACTTCAAACTGGTAAGTTCTCGTTTAATCTTACTATTTTACTTCGGAGTCACATGAGTGACTACGTGAAGATTTTAAAGCTCTGTGACTCCATGCCGTGGAACTAATCCATGTGTCACACACTGTATAGTTGACCAAGAAGAGTGGACAAAACTGTAGAGACATGACATAATGAACAAATTGAATTTAATGTGTAGTTAACGATAACAAAACAACAACAGTTCCCCTTCTACCCGAGAGGACATTAACGCGAACTTAAAACTGAGTTAGCAAACACACTCGTTCCGGCTAAAGGTTTGTTATAAAACATCTGAAACGTGCGTGCTGAGGACCACCCTGCAGCCAACTAAATCTGGTCTAGCGGGACGTCCATGACCCTCGCCGCGGACGTAGCTGCAGCCCTGGTGGAATGAGATTTAAACATTTTAGTATCAATCCCAGCCTTTATTAAAACTTGCTTTGACCACCTGGAAATGGTCTGAGTTGAGACCTGCTTATGTGGTGTCCTGTGGCTAATCAGTAATGCTAACTCAGACCCCCGAAGCTCCTTGGTGAGGGTAATGTACTGCCGGAGGTGAGCAACTACACATAAATTGGGATCCAAAGGACATGCCATGAACTGTAATTTCAATCCCGAGGTACCTGGTCTACTGTGTTTTTTCGGGTCATACACAAAAAAGGTGAAACTACCAGCAGAGGTGAGCATCCTGTCCAAACGAAGCTTTTTCAAGGACTGGACTCTCTGCTGAATCTAACGCCATCAGCATAGCCACCTTGTGCGCGAGTTGGAGTAGAGTCAGGGAAGTTGGCGGAGACCATGACCGGAGTAACACCACCCCAACATCCCAAATTTCAGAATATCTGGGCCTAGGAGGGTTTGAATAGAAGACTCCCCTCATGAATCTAGACACTAAAGGGTGAGACCCCACTGATTGGTGTTCTGAAAGTGGCAGCAGTAAGATGATAGCGCACTTCTGGCACTGTTGAGGGCACTGTAGCTTAATTTGTTATCAAAGTACAATTTCGAGAGGAACTCCAGAGCATTTGTAATCTGTACTGCCTCATAAGAATATCGGCCTGTGCACAGAACACTTCCCATTTCCTAATATATGAGGCATATTGTTTTTGAGTACTGCCTCTCCACGCCGCAGTTAGCACATCCACCGTGCGATCAGCTAGTCCCAGTCTGAAGAACGGCCTTCTTAAACCTGCAAATTAATAAATTGAGCTGATCATGCAGAGGATGTACTTCACCAGACACCGGGTTTGTCAACAAAGTCCTGCCTTTAGGAACCTTCCACGCAGGTTCTACAACCATGCTCAGAACCAGAGGATACCAGGACTGAGTCGGCCAGTCAGGGACTACCAGAATGCCGGAGGCAGAGTCCTGCTGAATATTTTGCAGACAGCGACTGACAAGGCAAAATGGGGGAAATGCATAGAAAAACATTGCACCCCTATGTAGCGAAAACTGATCTATCGCTACTGCCCCTGGGTCTGGTTCCCATGCAACATACTTGGGTAATTGATGATTTAATCTTGAAGCAAACAAATCCATATCCGGTGTTCCATACCTAGAAATAATATCCTTAAACACTCTATGATTCAACACCCATTCTATGTTGTCATTGAATTTACGTGACCTGGAGTCCGCCACCGTGTTGAATCTACCTGGGAGGTAGATAGGTGAAACCCAAATACGTCGAACAATACACCATTTCCAAATGAGACGTGCCAATTTATCACAGGATACTGACTTGATACCACCCATGTGATTTATGTATGCCACTGCTGTGGTGTTATCTATCTGTAATTCAACATACACATGGTGCATGTGTGCACAATAAGCTTTCAAACCGTAAAGGGCTGCGAGCAACTCCAAATAGTTAACACCATGCAGCTGCAGAAAATATATCTCATGCATGTACCATCTGCCACCGCAGCTTGTAACGGTGTCAGTGGCCCCCCACCCCAGATAACTGGCATCAGTCTGTAAAACAACTGCAGGGCTTTCAATTGAAATATTGCCAGAATAATGGCCAATATTGACTATTCACCATTGTAGCTCGTCAATGGCTTCGGCCGGTAATTGCATCGTTCTGTCAAACTGGCCAGAATTATGTTTGAGTGCCTGCACCTTTGCTCTTTGTAATTGCTGATAGTGCAAAGGCCCATATTTGGCAGCTGGAAATGTAGCCACCAACTTCCCAATTAAGCTTGCTACTTGTCGAGTTGAAGGCAGCTGCTGTGTGATAAAATGATTGCAGGCTTCTATTAACTTCAATCTCTTGCCCTCAGGCAAAGTGACTAACAGGTGATTGGAGTTAATAGTAAATCCCAAATAATCCATAATCCTGGATGGAGTCAACCTGGTTCTGCAGTTGCTCTTGAAACTTTAAGAGTAGGGCAATCTAAAGCTCATCCTGACATTCTAAATGAAATCTTGAGTGTGTTTTCTAGAATTGGGTTTGCGTGAAACATCACTTTTTGCTGGGTTCCCGGGCATGCTGGGGTAAGGGGGAATGAGCAGGTGGACCTCATAGCAAAGGAGAGTTTAAGAAGAGAAATAGATATCCATGTATCATTGGGGAGAGTGGAACTGAGAGAAATAATTAAAGAGGGCTTAACAAAAGAATGACAGAGAGGATGGGAAAAGGAAGTCAGGGGTAGACACTACTTTTCTATACAATCTGAAGTTAGGAAAATATGTTTCTGTACATCTCTGTCCTGTGTAGATTGAGGTTGGGACACTGTGGGTTAAGTTACTATTTGTGCATTGTAGGGAAACACGTTTCTGGCTTGTGGGAATAATGAGATAGTTAAGCATGTTTTCCTAGAATGTAAAAAGTATAGGGTAGAAAGAAAGGTATTGTTTGTTAGACTGACAGGACTTGGAGTTGAGGCTTTTTCTGTTTTATCTTTATTTGGACACAGTGAGAAACATCAACTTATATCCAGGGCTGTTCTTCAATTCCTGCATGTTACAGGACTGTATGTAAGAATCTAGTTCAAACTTTGACCTGTGGAGGGCTGTAATACGGAAGAAGAAGAAGAAGAAGAAGAGGAAGAAGACGAAGAAGAGGAGGAAGAAGAAGAAGAAAAAAAAATCTGGATTTTTCAGCGTGAATTAGGAACCCCAACTGTTCAAACACGTTTGGTGGCTGAAACTGCCAAAGTAGCCAATTCCATGGTTTTCCCTATAATGAGGATTTTGTTGAAATAAGCCATTACTATGTGTTTCTGCTCTCTCAATAGAGCCAGCACAGGTTTCAATATTTTAGTGAATAACCTGGGAGCTGAGGTTAACCCATTCGGCAATGCCATAGCTGCTCCATCCATTTAAACTTCAAGTATTTTCTGTGATCTTGGAACTGGTACAGAGTAATAAGCATCTTTAAGATCAATGCATGCCATATAACATCCCCTGGAAATTAGCTGTTTTGCATTTACTAAACTTTCCATTTTGAAATGTTTGTACTGCACAAAGGTATTAAGTTGGGTTAAGTCCAAAATAATGCGACACCCCCCCATCCTTCTTTTTCCTAGCAAAAATATTGGATACAAATTCATGAGGTTCATGACTGTTTTTTTCAATCACTCTTTTAGCACATAACTTTTCAATTTCAGCCTGAATTTCCAAATCATCCCGTTTGGAACGAGCAAAGGTACGGTTTGGAGCATGCTGCGTGGGTGGGAGAGAGCCTGCAAATTCAATTTTGAACCCCTCTATACTGTGCAGTATGAAGTCAGAAGTTAACCACACCACTCATGCACAAAGAAACGTAACCTACCACCAACATGCAATGGACCCACACCTGGTATGTTACATTGAGACCGAGATCCACCTACCTCCACATTGGTCAGTGGATTCTGGACATTTATTTCCTTCCCCGAAGTTTGGGGAGTTGAGGTGCGTGTGTGCGCTATCTGCGCATCTTGGCTGTCAGGCGGTTCGGGCCATGTCCTAAAAAAGACCTTCAGCCGGTTCTTCAAGTTGGAGGTGGTCTCCGCAGTAGGTCTTTTGCTGGTTGAGGCATAGGGGTGCTGGCGCCGGAACGAATGCTGTCAACCCCGACACCAGCAGGTTTAAAATTCTCTGCAGCTTGACCTCTGCAGCTGCCGCCAATGTAGCTCCAGATGGAACTATTCACCATGGGTACCTTAAGGGCAGGACAGTTGCTGGGAGCATGGTACCTCATGGCTGTCTCCATCACAACTTGCTCCTGAAGCTGGTGGGACGCCAGATAGTTAATGCTGGCTGCGAGCACCTCTTCCAGCGGCTCCCCAACCAGTGACGGCATTGCAAACTTAGTGATCGTAGTTGGCACTTCCGCATCCCGCGGGTCTCGCATCGAGCGGTCCTTCGCCCATGACTGGTGGTCTATGCTCCCGTCCTCAGACGGAGACTCAGAATGCAGCCCTGCACCAGGCTCTACTGCGAGCCCTTGAGGCCCGCTGAGATATGCCTTCTGACCAGAGGGCACATCATGTTGGAGCATCTTCTCCAGAAGATGCTCCATGCGGGAAAGGCGTCCGCCGACGCTTCCCGCTCGGGGAGGCAAACACTTCCGGCCGGACTCATCGGAGTCCACTGGCCTGTTGGACTTGCACTTGGCCTTCCCGACCCGCGAGGTAGCCAAAGTGCTGTCCATGGGCACCGAGCCCGGGGTCGCTGGCTGTGGAGTCAGCGACCTCGATGGTGAAACGGACTGCCGCCCGCTGACCTCATTGCCACGGTCGTCGGAAGCGGTTCTCCATGCGGCCCGTCGAGACTTCACCTTTTCCATGACCTTCTTGCTGTAAAACAGAAGAAGAAAACGACCGCAGACTAAGTTCAAGACTTACCTGGAGGCCTTTTTTAAACTACCGGTGGTGGAGCGACGTGCCACCAGCCAGTCAGAGCGCCATGTGTTAGACGTAATGACGCACATGCGCGGCTGACGGGTTCTTCACGTAGTCACTCACTCTGAAGTAAAATTTCCTCCATCTTCCTAGCACGAGGTACTGGAAGCAATCCTGAGATCACAGCAGGTCCTGTTTTTCAGTCTTCTGCCCAATTCCATAAATTCTTGTTGCAGAACCTCCTTCCTCTTCCTACCTATATCAATTGTTCCAACAGGGAGAACAACCTCAGGCTGCTCCCCCTCACTCTTGAGGATGCCTTGCAGCCACTCCGAGACCTCCTGGACCCTGGCACCAGGGATGCAACACACCATCCTGGAGTCCCACCTGCCGCCACAGAATTTCCTGTCCGCAACTCTGATAATCGAGTCTCCCACCACTATGGCTCTGCCTGACGTCATTTTTCTCTATTGAGCCTTGGCCCCCACTCAATTTGTTGTGTCGTCCACTCCCAAGAGGGTGTACCTGTTTTCATTAGGTACAGCCACTGAGGTCTCCTGCACTCCACTGCACTGTTTTCTCTCCCTCACTACACTGGTTTCTCTCTCCCACTCCACTGCATTGTTTTAGATGGATCCCTCACCCCTGTCTCCACCGTGTCTGATAATTCTCCTTTCACTCCCCTCCCCAGATGAAACAAGGATAGTTCCCTTGGTACTTATGTTTTACTCATCAGCATCCACCCCCAATTCCCTCACACTTATGCAACCTTCAAAGTGTTCCCATCACCAGTCACATCTTCCCACCTTCACCCCTTTCCATTACAATAGAGACCACTCCCTCCACAACCCCTTGGTTCACACATCTCTTTCCATCCAACCTGCTGTCCCTGGGTACTTTCTCTGCAATCACAGGATATGTAACAACTGTTCCTTTGTGTCCTTCCACACTTCCTTTCAGGGAGCCCAGCAGCCCTTCCAGGTATGAGAGGTTCACATGCACCTCCGCTACCTCATCTGCAGCAATAGGTTTTCGCTATGTGGCCTCCTTTACATAGTCACGACTGAGTATAGACTAGGCGACTGTTTCACAAAACACTCACACTCAGTCCGCCAAGGCCTGCTGGATCTCCCAGTCACCAAACATTTTAACACCGCTTTCCACAGAAATCTTTCTGTCCTAGGCTTCCTACATTGCTTACGTCCAGAATGGCCAGACACAAACTGGAGGAATAACATCTTTTATTCTGTCTTTATAGCTTACAACCCAATAGTATGAACATTGAATTCTCCAATTTTGGGTAACATGCCCCTTTTTTCCCTCTTTCTGTTGCCTGTGCCCCCTAATCTAGTGTACACCCATATCTCCCACTATACCCCCTCCCCCTTGTGCACCCCCCCCCCCCCCCAAAATCCCACTGTCTAGATTTATATTTCATTGCTACTTTTTTGATCTCTTGTCTGTCACGCATCTGCTAATCAAAACACTTCCCTCACCTGTATCCACCTATCATTTGCCAGGTTTTTGTCCCAGCCCATCTATGTTCCCCTCAATCAATCTGAGGAAGGGTCCTAATCCAAAATGTCACCTGTCCATGTCCTCCAGAGATACTGCCTTACCAGCTGAGTTACTCCAGCATTTCTTTTTCTCTGCAAGGTGCTAGGATTTGATGCTTGTTGTGTCTCAATGCTAAAATTGAACCTGACAACATCATAATGAGCTAATCAGATCAAAGCATTGTAGTCCTGTGATATCCCCTATTGAATTGTGGTATATATGATTACATTGTTATTGGGAGGAAGAGATCAATGAACATCTTCATCCTTCCAGTCAGTCCAAAGAAAAATATGAAGTATTTGCAAAACACAAATACTAGAAGATAAATCCTTTCTGTAGTGACAAATTTCACTAGAGCCAGCAAAATTGTTTCACTCTACTTGATATTAAAAGTGGCTAAAAATGCAGGACTATAATGCTGAAGATTTGTGCTTTAGAACAATTTAGACCTCTAGCGGCCAAATAAAAGAGCATGTTGCAATGAATCTGTAATCTGGATCATTGTCCAGGCATGCCCCAAAAGCACGAGTAATCAACCCAACAAATTATCCTATATGTCTGCAAAAAACATTAGTGACAAAATTATTACAGGCTCCAAACAAGTATGTATAATTCCAGTAGTGAGAATTTGCCCCCTGACATTGTCCAACTATGAGAATGAGCTCCTGGACACAGTTAATGAGCTAAAGTGAGCTTCAGTTGGACAAGCTGAAAGCAGTTGTAGTAGAGTGGGCTTAAAATTGGCCGGACAGTTACTGAGGCCCCACAGTTAACAAGGTTGAGTTTCAGTTGGACAAGCTGAAAGCAGTTAGCATCCTTCATTGACTGCTCCTTAGAGAGTACATAAAAGGAAGGTAGCTATGTGGGGTGATTCTATCAAGTGTAAATATAATGCTCTGGTGTGAGAGGTTTTGGTGTGGGTGATGGTGATGGTGGAATAAGTGACTTTATTTCCCCTCTTTCCTTGTTCTAGTGCAGTAAAGATGGCAGTTGTATGTTCCTACAGTATGTAGGAAGTCAAGGAGACTTCCCATGTCCTTGAGGACTACACATGGGGAAGATGTGGCCATCTACAGCTCATTACAGACTACATTAGAGAGCTGGAGCAGCAACAGCTGGCCTTATAGGCGGCAAAGTTGCGCAGCGGTAGAGTTACTGCCTTACAGCGCCTGAGATGGGTTTTCTCTGAGATCTTCGGTTTCCTTCCACACTCCAAGCCATGAGTGGAAATCCCGGGGTGACATGGGGGACGAATCCCCCTGTGTTTTGTAATCTGGATTTTGAAATTAGGTGAAAAAAAATCTATTAAAAAAGACAAACAGGATTTTAGATTAATTGGCTTGGTATAAATGTAAATTGTCCCTTGTGTGTGTAGGATAGTGTTAATGTGTGGGGATTGCTGGTCAGTGCAGATGGTGGGTTGTACGGTCTGTTTCCATGCTGTATCTCCAAATCAAAGTTTGGATCACCTCAGGAGAGTGAAACTGAAGAGATCATAGATAGGAATCACAATGAGGTGGCCATGCATAAGTTATAGGCAGAAAGTAGATGGCTGACCACCAGGAAAGGGAGTAAATAGTGTACTGGAGTCCCCTGCGGTTATTCCCCTTATCAACAGGTATGCCCCTTGTTTATTGGCGATCCATAATAATCCACACATGGTGAAATCAATCTTTATTCCATTAAGCAAACAGGAACATTCAAACAGCCAGCTGCTCACGTCTGGCCGCTGGCTTGTGAGGAAGAGAGAGACAGAGAGTCTTTGTTTAGTACCGTAATACCATGTGATGGGTGGCATGCACATATGTGTAGTGAAGGTTATAAATGGCATGAATTAATAAGGGTTAATCTACATCCTTCCTTTTAAAGAAATAAAGTATATGTATATTGGTTAGTAGGGCATATTGTAATACACCCGTATAAGGTGCGGTATTTATTATTTTACTACATATGAGAGCACATAAAACTAAACAGCTCATGCACAGTTCAGGTATAGCCAGTAAATTTTCCAATTAGCGGGTTTGGTTTGCAGACACGTGTACGATAATAACCTCCAGCAGACACCTCATCCTTCGCTGGGGAAGCAAGTCCCATATCGGGCGAACACGGAAGAGAAGACACCGGTGGAGATGGGGCCACCGGGGAAGGCAGGGATGGCACTGGCACCGGCAGAGGAATCGCTGGAGCGGCATTCACAGAGCGTTAGCGGGCTGGTCCGGGTTAGGACGTGGAGGTGCCGGTTCATTAACTGGATGGAGGTGTTGGCGGGTTCACCGATAGATGCCGTTGCCAATACAGACCAGGTATGAATGTGGCTCTGCAGTGGATCCCAGAATGATACCGAGGTGGTCGTAACCACGGCATGACTGCAAACAGACAACCTGTCCACTGTTGAGCGGTTGAAGCGGAGAGCTGGTTTTATTGTAGTATTTTCTTGTATGTTGTGGCGGCATTGGAGCTGGGATTGGATAACTGACGGTGCACTAAGTTGTGGTTCTAGTCGTTGCTTGGTCATAGGCAGAGTGGAGCGGGTTCGTCGTGACATGAGCCGTTCAGCTGCAGATCCCAGAAGAGAGTCGCGCATGATGTTCTGTAGGTTGAGTAAGTCGAGATAAACATCAGAGCCCGCCCTGTATGAGTGTTCCATTAGTTGTTTTTCACTTTTTACCGAGCGCTCTGCCAGGCCGTTACACTGTGCGTACTCGGGGCTCCAGGTAATGTGGTGAAAGTCCCAGGTTTTCACGAAATTTCTGAAGAGCTGACTGGAGAACTGAGGTCCATTATCTGAGAGTAGCTTTAGGGGGGCTCCGTGGTCAGAGAAGTGGCGAGTTAGTTTCTGAATGACCATGGGTGAGGTTGGGCTACTGAGCAGGTCGATTTCAAGCCATCCTGAGTAGGAATCGACTAAAACCAGGTGTTGTTGTCCATGCCACTCGAAGATGTCGGCTGCTACTGTGGACCAGGGAAGTCCGGTGTGGGACAAGTGGTTGTTTCTGTTGGTGCAGGGTCAAGCTATTACAGATCAGGCAAGCAGAATGTAGTTAGCCATGTCTGGCCAGAACAGCATGTCTTTCGCATGTTGAAGGGTTATTTCTGCAGCGGGATGGCCGGCATGGCCAATGTCGAAGTACTTGCTGTGAAGAGACGTCGGTGTGACGGCCTTGTGTCCTTTCATTATCACGCCATCCTGAATGACCAGTTCGTCACGGACTGGGAAAAATGGGCGGACAGCATGTGATAGGTGGTACTATCTATCTGGCCAGCCACGGCGGATGACAATGGCCAGCGATTGTAGCGTTTCGTCTGCAGCTGTTTGTGACACTAAGATGACTAAACCGGCAGGTGGGAGGCAGGAGACAATCATAACAGTATACTCCTTGTGCTCATCATCAGACAGGTGTTTTTCACAGGTTGGGCGAGGTGCCCTTGAGAGGGTGTCAGCTAAGTGCATGTCCTTACCACGTTTGTAGGTTAGTCTGATGTCATATCTCTGTAGTCAAGCGTTGTAAGCACGCTTGACTACAGAGCGTTGTAAGCACACTGGTGCCGTGTGCATCGGTTTACTGAGGATACTGACCAGGGGCTGGTAATCTGTTTCGACAGTGATCAGGGCCAAAAATAAAGTCCGTGAATTTCTTGCAGGCAAAGGTTACTGCGAGTAGCTCCTTTCGATTTGAGCGTAGCGCTGTTCAGTGTCGGTCATGGTATGGGAGGCAGAGGCAACTGGTCTGGAGCCCTTTCCGTCGTCATGTAGGCAAGCAGTGCCCAGTCCATGCTGGGAGGCATCACAGGTGAGGGTGACGGGTAACTTGGCATCAAAGTATGTGAGAGTTGGAGTGCAAGACATTAGTTGTTTGAGGGTTTCAATGCCCTCTGCTTATGTTGGTGGCAGGACTAGTGTGTATCCTTGTGGGTCAGTTGTCGCTGTGGGGCTGACAGCTTGCTGAATTTTGGGATGAATTTTCCCTGGTAGTTTAACATGCCTAAGAATTGTTGTAGAGCAGTCACGTCTGTAGGTCCTGGCATTTCGTTGATGGCAATGGTTTTAGACGGGTCTGGCTTAAGTCTGTTGTTGGTGAACACGTGGCCCACATAAGTCACTTCGCAGACCCGAAACCTGCACTTGAGAGGGTTGAATTTTAGATTTACCTCCCTGGCACAATCCAGGACATGTTTCAGGTTTGAGTCATGTTCTTGTGCATTGCGCTCGGTGACCAGGATTGCGTCCATGATTATGTAACATGGGTAGCCAGCAAAGAGTTGTTCCATAGTACTTTGGAAAACCTCACGGGCTGAATTGATGCCAAATGACATTCGTACAAATCGGTAGCATCTCCTTTGGAGGCGTGGGTTCGTATCCCATTTCTGACCACATGTTTATCAGCGATCCATGACAATACAGACATGGTGAAATTAATCTTTATTCCATTAAGCAAACAGGAACATTCAAACAGCCAGCTGCTTGCATCTGGCTCCGCTGGCTTGTGAGCAAGAGAGAGAGCGAGAGACTTTGTGTATTACCGTAATACCATGTGAAGGGTGGCATGCACATATGTCAGGGCTCTCACTTAACTTTTTTTCCCTGTTACCAGCCGGGCAACCTTGGCAGCTTTTTAGGTTGCCAAATGACAGTTTAGGTGGTCATTTAAGACGGTTTGCATGACACTTGCGATAATGTGCTCGGACGAAGTGCATAGTTACCAGGCGGAATTATGCTCAATGAAGCATTCACATATTATTTCTGCTTCAAATAAAGTCACAAACTAAACCTATTCACCAATCAAGACATAACATATACCACAATGACATGCAGCAAAATTATAATACAGTATCTCAACTCTTTTTACACATTGCAATTAATGCAATTTCTATTAGTTCTTTCCACTTCCAAACAAATATGTTTAAAGGTGTCAAAACGCCACATTCCCGGACATTTAGATTAGATGTACATGTTGTGAACAGCAATGAAGATACCCAGTTTGTACGCACCAGATTAAAAAATATATATTGATAAACGCTGTTTCCATCATTCCCACTTCAAATTAACGTTAAAATTTAAACTGAAATATCCCCTGACCAAATTTGTGATGTATATGACCGACTGTAGAAGTAAATCCTGGATAAATCCAACGAAAAGTTGTGAATGTTGCTCATTAAATAACTACAGTACTGATACTCCATATTAAGAGCATTGATTTGCCGTTAAAATGAATTCTGTAATAACGTGTCAATGGTAACAGTGACAATCGAACACTGTGGTTTTAATGTTTCACGTGTTCCCAATTTAATTTAATTAATCTATCTTTATGTACTAAAACAAATAATAACTTTGGGAATTAAAACACATTTGATTGTATTCCATTATCAAACATAGTCAATGTTCACTCTGAAGACATTTCCAGCACAATAGGGTCAGAGAGGGGTGTGTTTGTGAATCAGTGCAGGGTGGATAGATGGCGGGGGGTGGGGTTGAGAAGGTAATCGGTGTGGAATGGATGGATTAAGGCAGGTGAATTAGTACATGTTGGTTGGAGTATGTAAAATTGTAAGGGGAGAGCACGGGGGATGTCAGTGGTGTTGAATGGGGGGATCAGTATGGGATGGATGCGGAGGATCAGTACAGGATGAATGGGGGGGATCAATACAGGATGAATGGGGATAGACAAAAATGCTGGAGAAACTCAGCATGTGAGGCAGCATCTATGGAGCAAAGGAAATATGTAACGTTTCGGGTTGAGACCCTTCTTCAGACTGTTCCCCCCATTCCTCTTGAATGGGGGGATCAGAACAGGGATGGAGGAGGGGAATCAGCGCAGGATGAATGGTGGGATCAGTACAGGATGAATGAGGGGGGGTCAGTACTGTGTGGATTGGAGGGTCCTTGCAGGATGAATGGGATATAACTGCAGGAAGAATGAGGGGATCAGTATAGGATGAATGGGGGTTCAGTACAGCATGAATGAGGGGTTCAGTACAGGGTGAATGGGTGGTTTGGTACAGGATGAATGGGGGGATTCAGTAAAAGATGAATGAGGGGATCAGTACAGGATGAATGAGGGGATCAGTACAGGATGGATGAGGGGATCAGTACAGGATGAATGGGTGGTTCAGTAAAAGATGAATGAGGAGATCACTACAGGGTGGATGGGGGGCTCTGTGCAGGGTAAATGGAGGGTGGGTCAGTACGAGATGAATGGGGGGGATCAGTGCTGGATGCAAAAGTCAAAAGAGTTTATTGTCATGTGTCCCTGACAGGACAATGAAATTCTTTCTTTGCATAGCACAATAGAACATAGTAGGCATTGACTACAGTTATATACTTATGGGGGGTTGGCAGGAGAATCAATGCGAGGTGGATAGGGTGATCAGCGCAGGATGAATAGATGGGGCAGGGAGCACAGGGGATGTCAGTGAGGATTGAATAGAGGCGGGAATGGGGATCAGTGCGAGATGGAGAGGAGTGGTCTCAGGATAAGGAGGGGTGGAGGGGGGCGTACGAGAGAGAGAGGGGGGAAGGGGCAGAGGAGGTGGGGAGGAAGGAAGATCAGCGCTCCTCCGACAACATCCCCTGCTACCTTGGCCGTCCCTGTCCACCGCCAAGTGCTGTCGTCAAAGGGGGAGTCGGTTGGGCTCTCCTCGCCACCGCCTCCCCTCCTCCGCCAGCCAACAGCAAGATGCAGGGCCGAGCGGTGCAGCTCAAAGATCCTATAGCTATAGGAACTTTGGTGGAGTTGCTTCAGACAGCGGAAGGAGGCCTCGCCCTCCCTCCATCCTCCGAGCCTCGGTGTGCGAGAGGGTTTGTTTTGAAACCGGTTATCACCGTTAGTGGATTCGCAAGCAGCGGCCGCTATCAGGGTGGTCGGGGTGTGAGTGGAGGAGGCGGTGGAGCCGCTGTTGTGTCCGCTGCTGCTGCTGTGCGGGGCCAGTCATATGCTCCGACCCTTTGTCACCACGCACCTAATATCTTTGCCCCGCAAGACAGCCGTTGCTGACACGAAACGTCACGTTCCTTTTCTCCAGAGATGCTGCCTGACCCACTGAGTTACTCCAGTTTTTTTGTGTCTATCTTCGGTATAAACCAGTGTCTGCAGTGCTAAGCCAGGCAAAATGACTCGGCGTTTAAATTGCCCAGCGGCACTTTGGGTGGTCATTGGCACCCGGGCAACAGCTAATTTCGAGCCCTGTATGTGTGGTGAAGGTTATAAATGGAATGAATTAATAAGGATTAATCTACACCCCTTTGGATACGATGGGAGGTTGGGAGGAGAAGAGAGATGGCTGATCAGGGGAGGGCAGCCGTAGACAGGTTTGTGGCATGGAGCCTGGATCTGAGGTGCTATGGGGAAGGATGAAGTCCAGCAAAACAATAGTGATAGGAGATGCATTAGTTAGACCGGCAAACAGGGAATTCTGTGGCAGCAAACATGACTCCAGGATTGTTGCCTCCTTGGTGCCGGGGTCCAGGATGTTCCTAAGCGGCTGCTGAACATTCTTGAGGGGGAGCAGCTGGAGGTTGTTGCGCAATTGGCACAATTGATATGGGTAGAAAAAGGGATGAGATCCTGCGAGTGAATATAGAGAGTGAAGCAGAAGATTAAAAAGAGGGTAGCAATCTCCGGATTACTCGTAGTGCCATGTGCTAGCAAGGGTATGAGTAGGAAGATGTGACAGATGAATGCATGGCTCAAGTGTTGCAGCAGGGATTCAGATTTTTTTACACCATTAGGATCTCATCTTGGGCAGAGGTAAACTTTACAAGAGGCACCTGAACTGGGGACCAATTCCTTCCAGGGGAGTTTGCTTGTGCTACTTAGGTGGGCTCAAACAAGAAAGGCAGAGTAACGGTTGTGTGAACCAGAGTGGAAGGTCAGAAATTGAAAGGAATGATGGGAAGATAGAGGTCAGAACCAGTCAGTATCAAAGGAAGAGCAAATAAGGAGAAATGTAGGAATATGGTGTTGCTGATGGGCAGAAGTGTGTTTATTTCAATGTAAGTGGTATTATGGGGAAAGTAGATGACCTTAGTACCTGGATGACTGCTTGGAACTATGATGTAGTCATTGTAGAAATGTGGTTGTGAGGGAAACAAGACTGGCGGCTATATATTCTGGTGTTTTTAGATATGACTGAAAGGGAGGCAAGAGGTGAAGGAGTTATGCTGCTAATCGGTTAGACTGCCATGGCTGCACTTGGAGGGGACCTATTGGAGGGTTTGTCCACTGAGGCAATACTGGTTGAGCTTCGAAATAAGAATGATGCAAGCATTCTGGTGAGATTGTACTTTAGTTGCCCCAATAGCAAGCAGGCATTAGACGAACAGATATGTAGACCAATTACCAAGATTCCAAAGCAATATGGATATCTCAGTATGTTTGCAGATTACATCAAAATTGTTGGGGTTGCAGGCAGTGAGGAAAGCTGTCAAAATATAAAGCATGATTAGCTACGGAAATGGGCAGAAAAATGGCAGATAGAGTTCAATCAAAGCAAGTGTGAGGTGTTGCACATTGTGAGGTCAAATGGGGAAAATATACAATTAATGGCATAATGTTTAACAACATTGATGTACAGTGGGATGTTGGGCTCCAGATTATAACTCTCTGAAAGTGGCAACACAAGTAGATAGTGTGCTAAAAAAGCATAGGGTATGCTTGTTTTCATAGATTGGGGCATTCAGTATAAGAGTCAGAATCTAGGAACCAAGGTTCCCTTGGACCTTGCCTTTTGCCCAGCAGTCTCTGCATCCAACACATTGTCCTCTGACATTTCTGGCACCTGCAACAATCCCACTACCCATCACGTCTTCCATTCTTTACCCCTTTCATCCTTCTGCAGGAACTACTCCATAACTCATTGATTCACTCATCCCTTCCCACCCAAATCACCCCTGCCTGTGTACTTAAGCCTACAACTGCAGGAGATGCAACACCTATCTCTATTCCTCTTCCCTCACCTCCATCCAGGGCCCCTAATAGTCCATCAAAGTGAGATAGAGGTTTGCATGCATATCCTCCAACCTCATACTGGATCTGGTGCTCCCAATGTGGCTGCATGTACACTGGCTAGACCAAGCATAGACTTGGCAACTGCTTTGCCGAACACTTGCGCTCAGTCTATCTCGCCTGTGGGAACACCCCCTTGCTAACTATTTTTAACCCTACCCATTCCCATACTGAACTTTCTGTCCTGGGTCTCCTCAATTGCCAGAGTGAGGCCACATACAAACTGGTGGAACAGCAGATCATATACTGCTTGGCTGAGAATGGTGTTAACATTGAATTCTCGAATTTTAGGTAACCTGTACAAAAGGCCCTTCCCCCACTGAGTTCTAGTGTACCTTCCACCTTTTCTCCCCTCCTTTTTCACCGACATTCCTTCCCCATGCTACTCAATTCGCACCTTGTCAGTCCTCAGACTTCACAATGCTCATCTCTCTAATCCTTTTCTCTCACACCATGTGTGTTCAACTGCCCTCTGTCCAACCATCTGCCTATTACCCTCCCCTTGCCTGTGTTCACCTATGACCTGCCATGTTCCAAAGTAGTCAACAACATAATTGTCATGATATTGTCTTTATCAATATCATGACTAAAACTTCGCAAGACCGGACACCAAAATGGGGTATAAGGTTTATTTGAGACCATGTTTCCTCTGAATCACTCTCCTCCTGAATCCCTAAACCCAATCCCATCTATAATTCAAGCTATGCCTGAACTTCCCTGAATGTTTGTTGCTTCAATAGCACTTGCAATCATTATCTAGCACCAAGAAATCCATCGGATTAGTTTTCCACCACCAACTGACATATTCACTCTTTCTGCCATCAGCACATTCTCATTTAATTGTAACCCATGTCAAAAATGCCCTGCAAGAATTAATCAGGATTTTATCTAATCTCTACTAAAGATGAGGGTGCATGGAAATGTAAACTAAACTTAAAAATATCTTTCATTTTCTTTATCACTGTGAAATTCTGATAATCAAATAAAATTGACTGACTTTGATCATGGGGATGCCTTCGCCACATGAACTGCAGTGATTCAGAAAGATGGTTAACCATCAATTTTTCATCATTGTGAAGGTTTTCATCATCTGAAACTTCCCTCATCCATGTTCTCCAAGGATGCCTGACCCACTGAGTTACTCCAGCACTTTGTGTTCCACTGTGAGCTTTTCATAAGCAATAGTTGTTGGCCATGTCACCGTGATTTTATTTTTTTAAATAATTATTTTGTATATTATACAGAAAAGAGGTTCATCTGTGATTTGTGCCAAATCTCTAATATTAACTCCCAGTAAAGACTGTTGACTTTGCTTACATGATTGCATTTTTTTTTAAATTTAGATCCTTTTGGAATTCTCTTCATTTGCGATAAAAGAATTTGCAGCTTGCCTTGGTGATCATGTAACAGTTTACGATGGTGCAAGTAAGCTTGCACAAATCCTTGTAAGACCAGCTTGTGGTGCAGAAAATCCAGCAGCTCTGTCATCACGTAATGAGTTACTTATTACATTCAGCTCGACCAGGAGATTACCAGCACGTGGTTTCAGTGCTAATTATAAATTTGGTAATATTCTTAAAGTGCATATACTTGTGTTCTCAATTCAAATTATAGTTGTGTATCTTTAATTATAGATGGTAATCTTATTTTATACTATATTCTTCTAGTTGTGTGTGGGTATATGATGAAAAGCAGAAAAGGAACTATTGCCACAACATCTAACCGCTTCCAGGACACGCACTGCTTTTGGGTCCTGCTCACCAGAACAAATCGCCAGGTCTGAACCTAATTTACTGACATTTGATTTCAAAGAGCTCTTTTGCTAGGTGTGGCCATGGAGTAGGGTAATTTTACTTTGGAACAGATTTCAGAGGGCACTGTTTCCAGCAAATTGATTTTCCATACACGGTGACAGCAGTATACATTTCATTTGTTGATCCAAAAGAGAATCAACAAAGCCACAAATTAACGAAGTAATGGGTGAATTCTGTGAATTAATCAGCATTCTCAATTTCAACTGCCTACTTACCTGATTTTAAAATAAATAGACAAATTTGATGCTTTCTAACAAACGGAACACTTGTGTCTCACTCTCAGAAAAATTACAATTATTTTAAACGTGTTCAATTCCTGTAAATTATTTGTTTTCATGATGGGATTGGACCTGAACATGTGCACTATGTCAGTAAGCACTGTCAAAAATGTTAATACTATGGCGAGAACACGCAGATGTCCAGCCAGGAAAAACGCAGGACACAAGGTTTGTGCAATCAATTGTCATTCATTTCTTCCTCCGTACAGCTCCTAACTTGTCACAGGCGTAGCCCAACCTTATAAACCATCCGGGGAGCCCCTTAACCTACACCTCCCATCAACGTGACACCCAACCTCCCTCCAGAGCCGAGGGTTCATACTACGCGTGGCTCACCACCAGGTGCCGCCACATGAACAGGAAACCGAACGAGATGGCCGGACCGCGTAAATACTTCCCCACGCACATGGGAACTGTGCAGTTTGGGAGAATCAGGGGAAACCCGGGATGGTGGACGCCCCCTGATGGCAAGCTTGAGCCACCTGTACTGGCTCTCTCAGGTCCATATGGGCCGGCTTCAGTCGCACTACAGACGCAGTTTCTTGCCGACCACCCATGACCAAAACAAACATCGTGCTGCATCACCTAAAATGGATGCTCATATGGGCGCTGTAATGGTGACCTGTGGGCTTTGCGGCGCAGAAAGACGTATAAACTGTCCGCGAATGCTGGTGGCACATGAAATGGTAGCACCCCATGACGAGAGGTCAGGACTGGAGACAGGGCGCTGACCCTCCCCCACATTGCACCAGCACAGATGACGGTGGATCCTGGGACCCATCGGCGGCCAGTATAAATTATCCGGGAATGGTGAGCGGAGCGCCATAAACCAACTCCACCGAGGATGATGACAAATCCTCTTCGGGGCTGTCCGGATTCCCTGTAGGACACATGGCAACTCGTCCATCTATTCCAGTCCGCGTGAGGTGAGCCTTGAAGGCACCTTCGAGATGGCGGTGGAACCGCTCCACCAACCCATTCGACTGGATATGGTATGCTGTCAAATGGTGGAGCTTAGTCCACAGCAGGCAGGCGATTGTGGACCACAGTTCGAATGTGAACTGGGTACCCTGGTCAGAGGCGAGGTCCACTGGCACCCAGAAGCGCGCAATCCAATTGGTCACAAGTGCGCGAGTGCACGACTGGGCAGAAGTATCCATGAGCCGGCCACCGCGTAAAACGGTCTACCACCATCAGCATGTGCGAAACACCCTGGACGGAGGTAATGACCCCACGATATCCACATGCATATGGTCGAAGCGCCAGTGAGGCACTGCGAATTGCTGAATGGGTGACCGGATGTGACGATGCGCTTGGAAGTTTGGCACGGATACATGCCCGGGCCCAGCGACCGACTTGTTTCCACAGCCCGTGCCACATGAATCTCGCAGCCACCATGGCCCGCTGAGATGGGTGGGCCAATCCATGGATGACGCCAAAAATACGACGGCGCCAGGCCGCCGGATCAATAGGCCGCGGCTGTGCCCTGGACACGTCTTGCAGCACAGTACCGCCCAAGGGACCCAAAGGCACGTCCTCGAGTACCAAACCCGATATGATATGCAGGCATCTCCTTGTCCACTAGCTGCGCCGCAGCCAAGGCGGAGTAGTCTACTCTGGAGGTCATGACGAGAACAGCAGTGATGACTGGATGGGACAACGCATCTGCAACCAGGTTACATTTACCAGCGATGTGCCGGATGTCGGTGGTGAACTCCGAGATAGACGTCTGCTGACGCGCTGACCACGGATCCGAGACCTTGGGGAACTCAAAGGTGCAAGACGAGCAGCTCCCAGTCGAATGCGCTATAACAAGAGGCCGCCAGTGACCATTGGACGACTGCTTCAACACGCCACTGACCGCAGAGTTAGAGGCATCCATGGTTAGGGCTGTGAGGGCGTCGGCCCGCGGATGCACAAGCTGAGTCAAGGCTTCCTTCGCCCCTTCGAGCACTGCCACGGCGACTTTGTTCCACTGTACCTCCCAACACTTTCCAGTCAACAACTGAAAGAGCGGCCGCATTATTCTAGCCATCGCCGGCATGAACCGATGGTAGAAAGTAACCATGCCCACAAATTCCTGGAGGCCCCTCACTGTGGAAGGCCGCAGGAACTGGCGAATTGCTTGACCAGTCCGGCAGAGGCACTGCACCGTGCTACGTCACCCGGTGGCCCAGAAAGTCGATGGCACGGAGGCTGAACTGGCATTTGCCTGGGTTGATGACCAGGCCGAGTTCAGTGAGGCACTGGCACAACAAATGAAGGTGGGCGCAGTGCTCTTGCTGCGAGCGGCTCGCCATGAGGAAGTCATCCTGATAGATATACAGGAAGTTGAGCCCATGACCCATTGTGTCTGGAAGGGCTGCGTGGTGTTCTTAAGGCCAAAAGGCATCCACAGAAACTCAAACAACCCGAACGGGGTGATCTCCAGCCACATGGGGATTTGATCGTACCCCCAGACCAAGTCTATCTATGAGAAGACGGGCTGAGAAGTCCTGGATGTGGGGGATTGGTTAACAATCAGTGGTAGTGGTTTCATTAAGACGGCGGAAGTCATCACAAGGCATCCAGCCCCCGGAGCTCTTTGGCACCATGTGCAGTGGGGAGGCCCATGGGCTGTGGGAGCGTCAGACAATGCCCATGGCCTCCATGCTCTGAAACTCAGCCTTTGCAATCAGGAGCTTGTCGGGGGCCACCCTGCGGGCGTGGAGCGGTGGTCACAAAGTAAGAATATGTCCGGGAATTCGGCCAATATTTGGGCATAGATATTGTCCAACGTCGCCATCGGGTTGCGGGTTGGTACGGCGGATGCAGTAGGATGCAAGGGGATCGTTTCCAACATTGACGCGTGGACGAGGCATTGCCCCCTCATGTCCACTATTAGCAATTGTGCCCACAAGAAATCTGCGCCCAGCAACGGCTGGGCCACATCCACAATTGTGAAGGGCCAGGTGAAATGGCATGCTCCAAAGATGAGTGGAATGGTGTGGATGCCATACGTGCGGATGGGATTACCATTCGCGGCAGTCATTGAGGGTTCCCGCTTACCAGTACGCGTGTCCACTCCGGACGGGGGCAAAACGCTGAATTCCGCTTCCGTGTCCTACAGGAATCGGGCCCAGGCATAAAGTCGATCGATTTTGCCGACCACCGCGGTGATTACCCGAGAGCTGCAGGCGGACGTCGTACAGCATCTGCTGCAGGAAAGTATATTCAAATAGAAGGCAGAGCTGGTGGCCGTCCATGAGCGTAAGCATCTCGCTCACGAGGGCAGAGGGCTTCCAGCCACCGAGCTCGCCCATGTTCAGGATCCGCGCCGCTTTCTCCAAGTGGCTGAGTCCGACGGTCCAGAGCAGCAGCTACTTGAGGCCTTCGTACTTGTCCACCTGCGGTGGATTGTCCGGGTATGGAACTACACAACTGGTTGTTTCCTAGTTGAGTGCGCTCACCACACGGTGCCAACGGGTCTCCTTGACTGTTACCTCACGGATGTAGAATTGTGACTCGGCCTGTCGGAACCATACCTACGGCTGCGAGATCCAGAAGGTAAGTAATTTCAGGGAAATTACTTACTCGGCCTATTCGGCGGCAGCGGCATGTTGGGCGTTAGTGGTGTGCATCTTCTTATCCAGAATGACACGTTGCCGGAACTAATATACTGCCTGGGGAGCCCCGTGACTTACACCTGCAGACTTACATCTACTAACAGCAGACCGCTTCTTAAGCAGTAAGAAATGGATCAAGGGACCAGAGTTTCTTTGTAAGCCAGACCGAGAGTGGCCAAACTTTAACTTGGAATCTGCAATCTCTGCTAATGATCCAGAAATCAAGCAAGACATCACAGTGAACATCATTGTCAAGGATCCATTGAACCCAACATACTCTCTTCTTCTTCTTTCGTGTGGCGTGCACAGCCTAAAGTTGTTGGACAACTTGTTCTATTTGATCTTCCGTTTGTGCACGTCGAGTTGATTGCATCAGTCGAAACAGGGCAGACCACGTGAAGGTTGCAATCTTCCACCCCAACAAACTCTCTGATCACTCATTTCTCCTCATGGAAGAAGCTGATGACTGCTGTGGCTTGGTTTCTTAAAGTAAGAACAACACTCTTGCAATTGACTCGAAAAAGAAAGGAGATTGCTATGAGTAGCCTTGAAGAAGGTCCTGGCAAACTGAAGGAAAAGGTTGATAAAGAGATGTAAGTCTTTAAAGCAATGTGGACAGTGTTTATGTCCTGAAGATCTTCTCCAAGCAGAAAGTGCAGTCATCTCTTTCTGACAGAGATTTAAATATCAATATTAGAAGCTGGTAAACATGTTGTCAAAAGAAACAGTCATTTGTACAAGCTAGATCCGTTGCTGGAGAATGGATTTCTGAGAAAAGGTGGTCGCCTGAATAGACTAGCGATGCCTGAAGAGGCTGAACATCCTATTCTCTCGAAGGACCATCACATATCAACACTACTGTTATGACGTATCCATGAATAGCTTGGACATGGAGGAATAAATCACATGCTTTCTCGCCTTCATAAAAGATACTGGATTATCAAGGCTAATTCTGTTGCAAGAAAGGTCACAACAGACTGTTGTGTGTAGACGACAGCGGGGAACAGTTGGAGAACAGAAAGTGGCAGACTTTTATCTGGAGAGGATTCTACCTGACAAGTCGTATGTAGGAGTAGACTACTTCGGTCCTATAGACACCATGAGAGGACAAAGCCTTGTTAAAAGGTATGGTATAATCTTCATCTGCATGGCAAGCAGGGCAGTGCATCTTGAAGTTGCATCTACACTTGACACAGACACCTGCATCCATGCATTATGAGGATTCAACTGTCGACGAGATCAAGTTTCATCTTTAAGATCAGACAATTACACAAATTTAATTGGTGCGGAAAGAGAATTGAGAGCATCACTCAATGACTTGAATCGGAAGAAGATCCAGAATGCTATGCTTCAGTGAGGGATAAGGTGGTAATTTAACCACCCAGCAGGATCACGGCGGTGTTTGGGAAAAATTGATCCACATGGTTTGAAATGTGCTGCGTCTGTTCTGAAACAACAAGTTCTGGACGACGAAGGATTGCAAACTTTATTTTGTGAAGTTGGAGCAATTTTGAATGATCGACCCATTACCAAGAGTTCTGATGATCCAATGGACCTGAAAGCACTTACACCAAACCATCTTCTTCTGTTGAAGACTATAGTGGCAGATTTGTATATAGTTTCAAGGATTCTTTCCTTTAATCATTATGATTGAAGACAAGGGATCGGGAGATAATCGAAACGCACACAAGACATTCAATGCCGTTGAAAGATAAATCTTCCGAACACTGTCTCTTGATTAATGTTTTCTTTATTGTAGTAGTTAAATCAGTAAGATATTCATCCAAACTTCTTCTTGTATAAGTACATTTTAATCTTACTCATCGTCATCTTCGTGCATGCTCAAAATCTGTGACCTCTCCGCCATGCTTCTTCAAACTAAACTAACTACTAGGGAGTCTGCGCGAGAATCCCAGCCGCAAACACGCCACAAACTACATATAAATCCCACCCACATAATTCCAGGCAGATAACATTTAAAGGTAACTGGTTATAGTTATAACATACTGAGTTAAGCTAAATGGCTGCTACATACTGGCCCCTAAATGTTCCGAGTAGAAAACGAAGCAATTACTATTATACATAATAAAAGGAGCTATAAAAGCTTAACATATGTCAAAAAACAAAAAATAGCATGCATTATATATCAGCATTCATACTTCTTTAGCGATTCTTCCATCTTTACCGTCGCTTTCTAGAAGCAAGCATAACTTGGTTATTGGTCTTATTAAAACATTATTCTTAATCTGAAGTCCTACTGTGTGCACCAAACCCTTAAGTCAGGCATGATCTCCAGTATCTAGTCCAAAACCCAAAAGTCCAAAGTTTTGACAGCGTAAATATGTCCTCCAACTCTCAGACGTCCTTCCTCAAATAGCAGATCAAGCTTGTTACAATTGACTCTCTCTTTTGACATCATGTACTCCAGCTTCTAATGTTGATGATTCTTCTTTGTATTTCTGTCTTTGACAGAAAGAGATAATCACATTTTCCGTTTTGAGGAGAACATCAAGATGTAAACCCTGTACGTCGAACGGTGCCTTAAAAACTTGCATCTTTTCAACCTTTTCCTTCAGTATTTCTTCAAAGATACCTTCAGCAATCGCTTTCATTTTTCGATTTAGCTTTTGCTTTTAGAAACCAAGCCACCACATTCAACAGCTTCTTCCGATGAAAAGTGGATAATTAAATCATTTATTGTGTTTGATGAAACTTTAGCAATAGCGTTCACTGTGATGTTTTGTTTAATTTCTGGATCATTAGCAGAGATTTCAAATACCAGCTCAAGCTTTGCCCATTCTTTGTCTGGCTTACAGAGAAATTCCGGTCCATTGATCCATCTCTTGTTGCTTAAGAAGTGGTCTGCTGTTAGTCCTCTAGATGTTTCATCCACAGGATTTTCCTGTGTGTTAACATATTTCCATTGTGAAACATTAGTAGCTCCCAATACAAAAGAAATTCTATTTGCTACAAATGTCAAAAAATGTTTGTTCTCTTTGTTGAAGTATTTAAGCACCGTAGTACTATCAATCCAGAAGATAGATTCTCCCAGTTTAAGCTGTAGTTTGTTTTGCAGCATTATGTCAACTTTAACAGCTAAGATTGCAGCAGTGAGTTCCATTCTCGGAATTGTCATTTGCTTCAATGTTGCCACTCTGGCTTTCCCATTAAGAATGCAACATGTACATCTTTGTTATCATTTTCCAGTCTTAGATATGAAACAGTACTGTAGTCACTTTCACTGGCAACTTGGCTGGCAGCGTAAATGGTGCAAGAAATCCCAAAGGGTCGTAAACAGAACCAAACTACGGATAGGAAACCCCTTCTAGTACATGGTCGCTCTTAAATCGAGATTCTGAACGTGAACACGTCAGTTTCAATGCACCAGTGCAGTCTCAATGCTCTTTCCATTGGCAAATTGTCTTTGTCCAAATCCAACTCCCTGGTCTCCTTGGCTCTATCATCTGGTGGAATGCTTTCCAATACAACAAGGCTGTTGCTGATCCCCTGCTCCGTAGACATCTTCCAGTTTAATTTTGACAAAAAAGAGAGAGAGAGAGAGAGAGAGAGAGAGAGAGAGAGAGAGAGAGAGAGAGAGAGAGAGAGATTGTGTTTTCTTCTGAGCTCTGCGGTTGAGAAGGATTGAAGCAGCCTTTCAAGGATTTTGCTGTTGGAGAAGGAACAGAGGCAGAGGGGCTTCATAGTTTAACTTATCGTTGGGCTGTTTCCTCTGGTCTAGGATTCCTCTACTAGTGCGAAAATTCCTGAGTTTTCTCTACATTGTCGAGGGTGCGGTTGTCGTTGGCGGACTGCCAAGAGTGCCTGGAGATCGAGGGCACGAAGATTGCGGTGTCTTTGTCTTTTTTGCACCGTTTCTCTGCCCTAAATTCATTTTGCACAGTGCGGCTGCCTGGCTTAATGTGAAGAAGGTACTTTTGCTTCTGGCTCGACTGGGATAGAACTTCCCAAAAGCTGCTGTCGGCTGTGGACGAACTTGGGGACTTTCCTGCTTCAGCTGGAGGTTTCTGCTTTCTGCTGCCTGTCTTTGACTGTGACTGTTTCTGGAACTTAACTTGGAGCTGAGCTGCTGGGGTGCCTGGAGCTGGTTTGTGCCTCTGTCAGGATGGCGATGGCTGGGGCGCGGCCGAAGGACCGGACATACGCAGTAGCAACAGTGGCGGGTACGAGGCCATCTGAGCATGAACCTCATGTTGACTTGGATTGGGACGGGTTTGGTATCTCGGTTCAAACTGGGCCTATGATGTCAAGGGGAGACATTACAAAGGCCTTGAATGAACTTCTTGGGAGGGGAGCTATTGTCTCTTCTGAGCTCGAAAGAGGAAAGGTGGAGGTGATACTAAAGACCCGGGAGGGTGTGGCCCGAGCATTGGAGCTGGGGGTTTCAGTGAGGGGGGTCCACATACAGGTGGATCCGTGGGTATCCAGGGTGAGACCGGTTCTCCTGCGGAGTTGCCCCACATGTATTCCAGACGCATCACTTATTCCACACCTGTCTAAGTTTGGGGAGGTGCGGTCTAAGTGCTTTAGGCTCATGCACCCTGGGGGGACCCAGAGGAAAAAGGGGTCTTCAGTTTCAAGAGGAGGGTGTTCATGAAGGTGGGTGAGGGGGATGGCGCTGAGGGGAGTTTCGAGGTGGAGTATAGGGGTCTCCCTAGAACCGTGCGTTGGAGTTGGGGAAAGGCACGGTGTCATGCGTGCGGCGAATTTGGACATCTCCGGAGGGAGTGTCCTATTCGCGGGGTCACTGCGAGAAGTTCTAGCGCAGTGGCCCAGGGATGCGCTGCTGGCCCATCCAGCGTGGCTCGTCAAACCTCAGTGGCGCGGGGTGGTACTGCTGACCCGGCTAGGGCTGCCAGCTCTGCCTCGGTGATCCAGGGCGGCAGTAATAGCCCATCTGGGCCTGCAGGTTCTGCCTTGGGGACCCAGGGCAGCGATAGCCCCCGCCCCCCCATGTCTTGAACCTGTGGTGGTGGCTGAAGGCGGGGCACAGGGGGAGGGGGTGAGGAAGGGGGAAGGGGGGGTGGGAGAAGCAGAGGCAGGAGAAGAAGAAGGAGAGGAGAAAGTCCGCCCGAGCGAGTAAAACGGGAGCGGGTGTGCACCTGCCGAGTTCTGATACCACCCAAGAGGTGCCTGCCAGCTCCAGTGTGGTGCAGTTTGCACCTGTCGTGGTCCAGCAAGGAGCTGAGGTGGTTCAGACGGGGGCAGGGAAGCAAAAACGTGTGGGTGGTAAAGTGGCTGGGATAGTGTGGAGGCCGAAGACACTTCTGTTATGGAGGTCACCGTACTGCCACATGCTAGCGGGACAAAAAGGAGGTTAGTGCCTGGCGAGGAAGAGCAAGGGCGTGGGTCCAAAGTGAGGGGGATGTCTTTCTCCAGACCTTCCACCACTGATGTGGTTGGTGGTCTTGAACAGGTGTCCTCCGGGTCGGAGGTTGGGCCTCTATCTCAGGGATCTTCCGCGAGTGTTATAAGACCATGTGATGCGGTTGACTCCTCTGGTGGTGTGTCCTCGGAGCGGGAGGATGCCCCTTTGTTTCAGGGGACCTCTGAGGGAGTTATCTCATCGGGTGTTGAGGTTAGCTCCCCGGGTGTGTGTCCTCTGGGTCGGAGGAGGTCCCCTCGTTTCAGAGACCTACTGAGGGTGTTGGCACTCCAGATGATGGGGTTAGCTCCCCGGGTAGTGTGCCCCCTGAGACGGGGGATGAGCAGAGTCAGCCCGAAGGTGGAGGTTCAGGGGCATTGGTGTACCACTCTGTGCTCCTTATCAGAGCCAATGGAGGTGCTGGGGGGTGTGCTGCCTCTCAGGCTGAGTCGGCAGGGGAGAGTTTAGAGGCAAGAGGAGATTCTCTGGGTGTTGCCTGTGGAGAGGGTACTCTGGGTGCTGTGGAGGTCGGGTCTGTTTCGGGTCGTGATCCTCCTTCAGTTTCCGAGGGTGCCAGTGCACCACAGACCCTGGGGGTGCCTCTTGTTTTTTCTTCCCCAGGCCCAGACGTGGAGGGTGATGGGAGAGTGCAGGAGCCCAGCCAGTCAGTGGGCTGCTTGTTGCGGTCAGGGGTGTCGGGACCCTTCCCTGGCATTGATCCTGGGGGTGGTGGCATGCCGGAGGAGGGGGGAGTGATGGGGCCAGTTTGTGTAGCGGGATTAGTGAACTTTCCGAGAGTTCTGGTCTTTCAATTTTTGATAACGACCCTGGGAGCTGCACTGGCAAGCTTGTTGTTTCAGGTGCGAGTGGGTTGGCCGAGTGCCCAGACTCCAAGGCCGTGTATCATGCAACAGTTATCTGTGAGGTACGAGAGTTCCTAGAAGCAAGTCATACTCTCAGAACAAAAATGGGTGCTGCAAAGAAACGGTGGGAGGATTGGCCAACTTTGATTAAGACTCTCGAGGCTATCCTTGGCAACAAGGACAGCGATCTTCCTGACTCTGAGAAGAGACAGTTTGGGGACTTTTTGGAGTTCCTCAGAAAGAGAGTCTAGGCGGAGTGTGAGGATCTCAATTTAGTGTGCATGCACATTCACAGTAGCTACATTAAATTTAAACGGGAGTAGAGAGAGTTTTCGCAGATTTCAGCTTTTATCAGTCCTTAGAGAGGGGAAATTTGCGGTGTGTTTTCTGCAAGAGACGCATACTGTTGTTAGTGATGAACCCACCTGGCGACTGGAGTGGGAAGGGGGGGTCTACATGAGCCATCTCAGCTCGAACTCGAGTGGGGTGGCCTTTCTGTTGGCCCCGAATTTTCTGCCAAATGTTTTAAAAGTGCAAGAAGTTGTGCCAGGACGTTTGCTCCATCTGGCCGTGAGCCTGGATGGCATGCCATTGCATTTCATTAACGTGTATGCCCCTAGCTCCGGCACGATGCAGGCCGGCCTACTTCAGGAGGTGACTGCTCTGTTGAGCACAATTGATAGGGGAGAGTGTGTCTTCCTTGGTGGGGATTTTAATTGCACACTTGAGGCGCAAGACCGTTCTGGTACTCAGTGTGCCCCTGCTGTAGCGAAGAAGCTGAGAGGGTTGATTGAATCCTTTGAGTTGGTTGATGCCTGGCGGAACCTCCACCCGGATTCCACTGCTTTTTCGCGGAGGTCTGAGGGCGGTGGTTCCCGCATTGATCGAATATATATTTCACGAGCGTTTGTTTCCCGTGTCTCGGCGGCATCAATGCGGCTGGTGCCGTGCTTGGACCACTGTCTGGTGCGTGTGGATTTCAATCCAGCGCGCGCTCGGGCTGGGTCCGCGTACTGGCACTTTAACAACAGGCTGCTAGAGGATCGGTGTTTCCGGGAAGCATTCAGTCGGTTTTGGGGGAAGTGGAGAGAGAGGCAGAGGTGCTTCTCTTCCCTTAGGCAGTGGTGGGATGTGGGGAAAGCTCACATCCGTCTCTTTTGTAAGGATTATACGTGGGGGTCGACCGGAAAGCGGGACTCAGCGGTCGAGAGGCTTGAGAGGGAGATACTGGATGCAGAGTCTCGTCTGGGTCGGTTTGGTGAAGACTCCTGCGAATGGGGAGAGTTTCAGATGAAGAAGGAAGCTTTGAGGAGCCTGCTGCTTGAGCGGTCCCGAGGCGCCTACGTGAGGTCGCGGGTCCAGATGCTGCGCGATCTGGACCGAGCTTCGCCTTTCTTTTTCTCTCTGGAGAAGGGGCGGGGAGCTCGCAAACAGCTCGTGGAGCTGCTCGCAGACGACGGGTCCTCTGTCACTGATCCAGAGAGGATAAGTGCCTTGGTCAGGTCCTTTTATGGGTCCCTGTTCACTGCGGATAGATTCAACAGGGAGGCTCAGCGAGATCTGTGGGAGGGTCTGCCGACTGTAGATAGGGGGGTGGCAGATCTTCTTGATGGCCCCTTATCTTTGGAGGAGTTGACTCGTGCCCTGCATCAGCTCAGGAGCGGTAAGTCCCCTGGGATGGATGGGCTGACGGTAGAGTTTGTTAGAGCATTCTGGGATGTTCTTGGTGGAGATTACATGTTGGTTCTGGGGGAGAGCCTGGCGACCGGTGAGATGCCCCTCTCGTGGCGTAGGGCAGTTGTTGTCCTGCTGCCCAAGAAGGGTGAACTCCGCTTGTTGAAGAACTGGCGCCCGGTCTCTCTCCTATGCACAGAGTATAAAGTTTTTGCACGGGCAATGGCAAATCGCCTGGGCTCCGTGCTGTCTCAACTGATTCATCCTGACCAGTCCTATACAGTCCCTGGCAGGTCCATTCAGGATAACATCCACCTGGTAAGGGACCTGATTCATCTAGCCCAGGGCACTGGTCAGCCAGCTGCTTTTCTGTCTCTTGATCAGGAGAAGGCTTTTGATAGGGTGGAACATGAATACCTTTTCGGGACGTTGCAAGCGTTTGGGTTTGGGCCGCATTTCGTGGCCCGGGTCCGGCTTTTGTACACTGCAGTGGAGTGCCTTGTGAAGGTTAATGGTGCGTTGTTGTCTCCTTTTCATTTTGGGAGGGGGGTCCGTCAGGGGTGCCCCATGTCGGGTCAGTTATACTCGGTCTGTGTGGAGCCGTTCCTGTGTCTTCTTCGGAGGAGGTTGACAGGCCTGGCCCTACCTGGCCCGGGGGTGGAGGTGGTTCTTTCGGCGTATGCCGATGATGTACTCCTTATGCTCACTGATCCTGGTGACCTGCGGAGGATGCGTGACTGCCAGGAGATTTTCTCGGCTGCATCTTCTGCTAGGATTAACTGGAGTAAGTGTTCTGGACTTTTAGTGGGTAGACTCCCTGCCAGAGGAGATGGTAATGTTTGCGTGGAGTACCACGCACCTCCTCTATCTGGGGGTGTACCTGAGTCCCACTGAGGATGCTTGGCCGGCAAACTGGCGGGAGTTGGAGACGAAAGTGATCGCCCGGTTGGGGCGCTGGTCAGGCCTGCTTGGAGTTCTTTCCTTTCGTGGGAGGGTGCTGGTCATAAACCAGCTGGTGGCCTCCATGTTATGGTACCGGCTGGCTACTCTTGTGCCGCCCTCTATTTTTGCAACTGCTTTACAGAAGAAGCTGGTAGATTTCTTTTGGGGAAATAGGAAGCACTGGGTTTCCGCGGCGGTCCTGAGTCTCCCGTTAGAGGAGGGCGGCCAGTCCTTGGTATGTGTGCGTACCCAGGTGGCAGCTCTCCGCCTCAGGACTCTGCGGAGGTACATGGTACGAAGAGAACCCACCCAGATGGCACGCTCTGGCCACGTATTTTTTCCGTCGGGGTCGTTGTCTAAGGGGGGTCTCACGGCTCCCGGTGGCGGGTATCAGTCGACCCTCTCTAAGGGGCTTGCCTGTCTTCTACCGGGATGTGCTAAGAGTGAGGAATTTGGTTGTTTTCAGCCAGCGTGTTGTTCCAAGAGGGGAGGGGGTTGTCGTGGCTGCGGGAGTGGCCGGTCCTCACCCTGTCATGGCGGGTGTCGAGGAGAGGCGAGTGCCTAGAGTGGTTCTGATAGAGCTTACCCCCGCTCCGTCAGATCTGCTCATCGGGCCTAGGATCCGGGATATTTCTCGGGTACCGGTTCCACACAATCTAAGCCGCCTTTCTGAGATGACCAGCTTGCCATTTCGTGATGCGAAGAGACGTACACTGTACAGGATGCTCCTGCACATTTTGCACCTCCTTACCTTCGTCTCCCGTCCCGATACACCATGGCGGACGGTGTTACCACCTGAAGGCGGGGGAGGTCCTCAGTGGGGGTCCTTCTATAAGCGAGTTGTTCCCCTTTACATTGGGGACCTGGGGTGGAGAGTGTTGCACAGAGCGGTGGGTTTGTAATAAACTTTTGAGTCGGTTCACGGGCTCGTCCGCAGCATGTAATTTCTGTGGCGAGCAAGAGACCGTGTTCCACGTGTATATGGAGTGTGAGAGGCTACTGCCCCTGTACCAATATCTGAAGGGGTTGTTCCTCAAGTTCTGGTTGCATTTTAGTCCCACGATTCTAGTGTTCGGACACAAGGCAGGGAGTGGGGGAGAGCCGAGTGGGGGGGGGGAACTTCCCTGTCGGTTTGCTCCTGGGCCTAGCCAAGATGGCCATTCGCGGGTCCAGGCAGCGGGCGGTCGATGGTCAGGCTAGAGTCAGCTGCCTGCCCCTTTTCCGGGCCTACGTCCGTGCACGTGTGTCCCTGGAGCGGGAACATGCGGTGTCCACAGGGACTCTGGAGGCCTTCCGTGGGCGCTGGTCACCGCGTGGGGTTCAGTGTATTGTGAACAATGATTGTATTGTTGTACTATAATGGTTGTATATAGTGCCATTTTTGATTATGGTTTGATGTGTTGTATTATATGATTGTGTCAATAAAGTTTTTGAAACTAAAAAAAAAAAAAAAAAGAGAGAGACACTTGGAGGAGACCATGGGCCTGCTTGGAATGCGCTGTGGGGGTGGTGGTTGAAGCAGGTACATTAATGGCATTTAAAAGCCTTTTGGATAAGCATATGGATATGGAGGAATATGGGTTATGTGCAGGTGTATAAGTAATGGTATCATGTTCACACAGACATTGTGGGCCAATGTGCTTGTTCTTGTGCTGTACTGCTCTATGCTCTGTGTTAAAAAATCGGCCAGCCTTGACAGTCTGGCCTATTTGTGATTCAAGACTCACTTACGTCATTGACTCTAACTCCCACCTCCGTTCAGGGACGCATATACAATAGGTGCCGCCTTTGCCAGCAATGACCATGTCCTGTGAATGAATAAAAAACAAGAAGACACTTAAAAAAATTAAAAAAAAAAAAAAAAAGTCAGTTAGAGTGACTAAGTAAAAAGCATACACAAAAAAGAAAAGGTATGAACATTTTTAAAAAACACCAAAACATCTTGATATACCTACTTAGTTTCTCACCCCACCCATCGGTTTCATTCCGAAGTTGTGTTGCACCATACTATGCTTGTAATGAATTCATGAAAGGGGACCACATCTTTAAAAATTTGCTCTGATTTTCCTGCTAAGACGAGCCTCATATCTTCGAGATGTAGCGTCTCAGACATGCTTGTGATCCACATTTTAAGAGTTGGGGTGGATGCATTTTTCCAAAATTGAAGTATACATTTTTTTGCCATTATCAGGCCATAATTGAGGAAACGTCTTCGTAGACATGGATTTTAAGCAATCATCCAAATAGAAATTATACTCCACAGTAGTTATCACTTCTTCTGGAAAGTGGGCTTTACTGTCCCCTCCGGTCTTCTTTAATGCAAAGTTCGCACAACTTGGTGATGACACTGCTCCAAAGAGATGTACCTTCATCTGGTATTCATCAAGATCTTGTTGTGCATCACCATCAGCCACCATAGGAATCGCAAGTAATCAATGTATTTTGACCACCATAGGAATCGCAAGTAGTCAATGTATGAACCCCAATGAGTGAGTTAGTAAGGTCTGGACCTTGCAGAAGTTGACAGTTAAGTGATCTTCCTTTGAAAACTGCCAAAGACCACCCTCAAGGTCCCTTTCTTCGAATAATACACCCCATGGTGCGGAATGTATCATAGCTCTCCATCACTTCGATTCAGTTGGTTTGTTGGTACCATTTTGGCATAATCATTGTCAATCATATCCTTTAGGAAAGACGTATATTCCTCATGAAATTTTGTATTCTTGCCAAACTTGCGTTTCAGATTCTGGGTCCGTTTCTCTGCCATACAACGATTATTTGGCAGACCAACGCTTTCTTGTTTGAAAGGTAAACCCAGACAATAGTGTCCGTCTATCATCTTTACTGAATAGTTCATAATATCCAAGAACTTGGATTCTTCTCTGTATATTTCTTCTGATTCCTTACTGGTACATTCATTGAAGACATGATTGTATTGATTGATCTTTGAATAATTGGATAACTTTTCTAATTTACCAGTAGATGTTTGATTAACAGCAGCAGCAGGGAAGTTCTTCTGGTTCTTGCTTCTGTTGTTCATTCTCAAGGATCCATAGATAACCATTCCTAGTAGGGTTTTCACAGCAAACTGTCCATCCCCTTGGCTCCTCACAGTCTGTACAGGTTCCAATGCCTTCTAAGCATTCGTTCCGATAAGTAGGTCAATACCAGAATTTATTTTAGGTATCTTGACCATCCTTCAAATAAGGCATTGTTTGAAGTCCTCGTGTCTGGGTATATTTTGATGACAAACAGGCATGGTCTCGTGTAAAATGTCAGATATTGGTGTAAAATTGTCTTCATCCAGACTAGATATTTCCATACTTGTAATGTGATGACTATCGCAGGATTTCTCCTCATTCATGGTATGCAATAAAATAGTAAGATTAAACGAGAACTTACCAGTTTGAAGTTTGATCTTTATTTTATGAGGAGTCGAGTTGAGGGACTACATGAATAGAAGCCCGTACAGCCGTTGGTGCGTCAATCTTCAAAGCAGCGGAATGAATTCACAGCTAACAATGATAAGATGATAAAACTAGAACTACCAGATGAGATCTATGAGGGTGGGAGCGGAGGGCACGTAGTCCCTCAACTCGACTCCTCATAAAGTAAAGATCAAACTTCAAACTGGTAAGTTCTCGTTTAATCTTACTATTTTACTTCGGAGTCACGTGAGTGACTACGTGAAGACTTCAAAGCACTGTGAATTCACGCCGCAGACTCAAATCCGACGTTCACACTGCCTGGATTGACTCAAAAGTCGTTAACAATCAATCATGCATCAGTAATACATTTGTTAAATGAAATAACAGTTTATTTACAAACAAATCATAACAAACCCCTCTAACTCAGGGGAAAAGTGTTACAGTACTGAAACCAGAATCAGCAAACACCCCGAGCCTTGAAATCGGCTTGTGATAAAACCTCTGAAAAGTTAGCTCACTGGACCATCCTGCGGCCGCGAGGACCTTGAAATCGTTTGCACCGACACCTTACTGTGTGGTTTTTTGTGACTAATAAACAAAGCCAACTCTGTTCCTCTCAGAGGTTTAGTAATCTCAATGTAACGAGATAAATGTGAGACTATACAGAAGCGATCATCTGCGGGGTATGCTGAAAACACCATCTTACATCCTGTCATGCCTCTTTTATTATGTTTAAGCAAATCATAGACATAAAATATAATGGCATCAGCCAACACATGCATTCTATCTAGCCGTAGCTATTGCAACATTTATACACGTTGAGCTGAAACCAACGCCATAAGCATGACCACCTTCATAGATAATTTGGCTACTGATAGGCTTGTAACCGGAGCCCACTGGCGAAGAGCCATAAAAACCTCACTCACATTCCAAATAGCGGCCCTCCCGATATTATTAATTTCAAAATGCATTACAAAGGAGTCCCAGTTCATCCTGGTGTGTTTCAACCATATCATTTGTATCAATAACTTTCACCACAGCTGTAATACCTGCTGACAACAGTTTAAGCACTTTTTTAAACTTCATCTCCTGGGCCCTAGCAGGCAAACACATCTATGACCAAATTTGGTGATTAACCACCGGTACCTTCAGGAGATCACAATTAACAGGAGCTTTATAGTTTTTTGCTACTTAATCCATAGCTAGCTCCTGTAACTGGTGGGAGAGCATATACTGAATGGCTTCGGCCAATTCTACATCAATCGCCTTTCCTGCCTCTCTACACTCAGCAAACTTCCCAGCAATGTTCGGAATTACCTCCAACCGAACACCTTTACTGCTCTCCCCCAGCATAGAAACAGTGTCAGCAAACTACACTGATAGAACATCCTCCTCACAGGCAGGATAGTTCTGCAGCCCTGAAACAGGTGCTGCTAGCACAAGCTCTCCATCAGCCTGGCTTGGGCACCACTCCTCCTCACGGAGCTGGAACATCCTCCTCACAGGCAGGATAGTTCTGCAGCCCTGAAACAGGTGCTGCTAGCACAAGCTCTCCATCAGCCTGGCTTGGGCACCACTCCTCCCCACGGAGCTGGTCCCTGTCGAGCATTCTTTTGTAATAGAATCTCGACGTGGGAGAGCCGTGAGCAAACGGACTCTCCTGTGGAGGGTATAACCTCTAGGCCCGACTCATTTACGGGCCACAGAGACTTGCCAGTGGCCTTCCACCCTACTGACAAGCCTCCACTGCCCCCCGGCAGTGGGTCCGCAACCACTGGCTGTGTAGCCAGCACCGGACCAGGTGTACCAGACGGGCCTCCATCCTCAACACTCTCCTGCCACTTTTCCTTTCTACCCCCGGAGCGCCTCGCCGACACCTTCTTCACTTTCTGCAACATTCTCTAAGAACCCCAAACCGTCGCAGAAAATGACCTGTGGTAAAAAAATTTTAAAAACCTTACCTCTTTAAACTTGTTTAACGAAGAACTGCAAATGCTGGAGAATCGAGGGTGAAGTCTGAAGAAGGGTCTCGACCCGCAACGTCGCCCATCTCCTTCGCTCCTTAGATGCTGCTACACCCGCTAAATTCTCCAGCTCTTCGTATAACCCGCGGTTTAAACTTACCGCTCGGAGGAGCGCTGCTGCTCCTACCGTCCGACTGCACCAGCGTCTGACGTCATGACGCACCAACGGCTGTACGGGCTTCTATTCACGTAGTCACTCACGTGACTCCGAAGTAAAATCTTAGTCTTTTCTCCTGTAATGTCCAGCCTTCTCATCAAGCTTTCTGTGCAAAAGGTAGCCGAACTTCCATGATCCAAGAATGCATATGTTTGCAACACTGTATTCCTCTGGCTGCTCCTTACCTGTACTGGTAAGATAGAGAAGATACAGGTTTCTACCCCGGCCCCAATATGGTGAGGTGACAACATCACTAGTAGCTGGCTTCTCCTTCTGTTCTATTTGCTCCGGCTTCTTCTGGTCAGTGCGAAGTGCTTCAGGATGATCTTGCCTGCACTTATCACAAGGTATAGGATTCTTACATTCTTTAACCATAAGTCCTTCTTTCAAACATCCAAAACAGATTCCCTTCTCCTTTAAGAAATCTTTTCTTTATATTCTTCCTCCTTGAATTTCTGACACCACCTTATGGTGTCACAAACTTCGGTACATGACAAGCAGAACCATCTTGGCTTAACAGTAGATGTATCTCCTTTCTTTTCGCCTTTGTTTCTGCAGGTATTACAGTGGCAGCAAAACTACTTCCCTTAAACCCCTGTCTCACGGTGCGAGTCGACCCACGAGTGACCCCAAGTTTAAAACAGAATCAAATACACAGGACTAGATGTTAAGAAGTCCCTTGTGCCAGTAGGTGGGGAGCATTTCACGACATTCATTGATTGCTGAGAGTGGTCGACGCTCAACATCGGGGGGGGGGGGGGGGGGGGTACGTATACGTATATCTTGGCCTGGGTAACCTTCAGGACAGTTGGGCACAGGACACATCATCAGTAGTGTACCCTTGCATCACTGGGTGTTTCGGCCTTTTAACACTATACACCCTCCACAAGGGCGGCCCGCTGCAGGATGATCAGCCCTCAGCGTGTGTCCCGTGTCAAACTGCCTCAAAGATTCACCATGACGTATTTGGGGCCCAGCATGGGTCTTTCTGCTTGAGCCAAATCCAGCCACGCTGCGTTGCCTCTGCTGCAAGCTCTGTGTAGCGCAGCTTCTTACGCTCATAGGCCTCCACAACAGAGTTCTCCCATGGAACTGTGAGCTCTATGATGTAAGCAGTCTTCTGTGAAAGGGACCAGAACACCAAATCTGGCCTGAAGGTTGGTTGAAGCAATTTCAGGTGGAAAGATTAGTTGTCGGCCGATGTCCGCCAGCATCCTCCAGTCACGGGCCCTGCATAGGTTTCCTTCTTCTTCTTCTGATCTAGTGGAAGGATGTTTAGGTGTTTTCTGTCCTTCTCGGACAAAGGTTGTCGCCCTTAAGTGGGAGGGGTTGCTTGCTCTCGGAGGCAAGGAGTTGGTCGCACACCGCCTGTTCTCAAGGGCTGTTGCCAGGCTTTTTAATACCTGATTATGCCGCCACGTGTATCTCCCTTGCCTGAGGCTAGTCTTGCAGCCTACCATGATGTGTTTGAGGGTCGCTGGAGTTGGGCAGAGGGCACAGGTTGGATCCTCGCCGTACCACTGATTGAGGTTCTTTGGTGATGGAAGGACGTCGTATGTCGCTCTGATGATGAAGCTGATCTTGGTTGATTCCATTTCCCATAGTTCTTTCCAGCTGATCTTCCTCCACTCCACACCTTCCCACTGCATCCATTGCCCCTGTTTGGCAAGAGAGCCCGCCTTTGCACTTCTTGTGGCCTCCTCCTGTCGCCGCACCTCCTCAACACCAATGTCTGATGTTGTGGCCTTTCGCCAAGTTGGTTTACTTGTCGTAAGGCCAAAGCCTCCTCCTCCCTGCTGCACTTGGCCCACGACGTCTTTGTGCCTCAGGGCTGATGAAGCTTGCTGTACTGCATCAGATGGTGTCCACTTCCGGCCCGTTACTAGGGGCGGCGCAACAGCACTGATGGTCTTGTCTCTAGAGTCCCTCAGTGTGATCTGGAGTCTTACTTTGGAACACTTGTATTCCTCTGTTAGACTAGTGAGAGGTAGTTCCAGGACCCCTTTGCCATAGAGGCCGATGTTAGTTAGACATCGTGGGACACCGAGCCATTTCTTTGCGTATGAAGTTATGGTTCGCTCCATCTTCTCCACAGTTGTTATTGGAGCTTCATAAACGGTCAGTGGCCACATAGTGTCCGAGGAAGGAGTCCAAACTGTAGGCACCAGAGCTTCAGTTTCCCAGGCAGTAGGGTCTGATTGATGATCTCCAGGCCGTTGACAATTTCTTGCCTTAGTTGTTGCACCTGCTCTTTGTCCTTGAGACTTGCGTTGTACCATCTGCCCAGGCTTTTTACTGGCTGCTCAGACACTGTTGGTATTAGGTCGTCACCGATGCAGAACCTTGTGTCTCTAAGCACCCCCTTAACTATGGAGATGCTTCGAGACTTACCTGGTTTGATTTTCATTCGGGCCCACTTGATGTTCTCCTGCAGCTTTCCAAGTAGCCGCTTGGTGCATGCTGCAGTAGTGGTTATTGTTGTCATATCGTCCATGTATGCCCTGATGGGTGGCAGACGGAGCCCAGCACTTGTTCGTTCACCGCCCACCACCCATTTTGAGGCCCTGATGATGACTTCCATGGCCATTGTAAAGGCCAAGGGTGAGACTGTGCAGCCTGCCATGATGCCTACTTCCAAGCACTGCCATGTTGTACTGAATTCAGCTGTTGTGAAGCACAGCTGCAGGTCTTGGAAATAGTTCTTGACCAGTGTGGTGATGAGCTCTGGTACATGGAAAAAGGCAAAAGATTCCCAAAGGAGTTCATGTGGAACTGAACCAAATGCATTGGCCAGATCGAGGAAGATCACATGTAGGTCTTTCTTGTCCTTCTTAGCTGCTTGGATCTGGTGCCAGATCATGCTTGTATGCTCCAAGCAGCCCGAAAAACCTGGAATTCCTGCTTTCTGTACAGATGTATCAATGTACTTGTTTGTTACCAGATAGGTGGATAGCCTTTGTGATACAATGCTGAAAATGATTTTTCCCTCGACGTTGAGGAGACATATTGGCCGGAATTGGCTGATGTCTGATGCAATCCTTTTCTTTAGGTATTAGTACGCCCGCCGGACCTTCACCACACCTTAGGTATTGTTTGCTTCTTCCACACCACCCTCATGAGCTTCCATAGAAAGCGTAACACATCCGGTGCATTCTTGTAGAGCTTGTATGGTACTCCGTTTGGCCCCGGAGCTGATGCTGCTCTTGCTCGCCGGACAGTGCTCTCTACCTCTTTCCATTTCGGAGGGCTGGTGTCCAGGTTGAATTCAGGTGGTTGAATAGGCGGGATGTCATGTGGGATGACTAACTGCTCATGCCTTTTCGTGTCTTGGTGGGCCTTTTCCAGGTGTTCCTCCAATTCTTGTTTTGATGTTTTCAAAGTTCCACTTTTTTCCTTTGCGAAGAGGTCTTTGATGAACTTGAAAGGGTCTTTGTAGAACCGTGTTCTTGTGTGTTCTTTATTCTTGCGAAGTTTCCTCATGTTCTCTGCTTTTCGCAAGGTTGCCAATCGCTCTTGATGTCCTCTTGGAGTAGCACGAGACCTTCTCTCTCTGCATCAGTTTGCTTTTTTTCCATTGCTTTTACAACTGTCTCCTCTCTCTGATTAGCCTCTCGATCTCCTGCTGCCTCCTGGACTTGATTGGTGTTGGTAACTTCTTTCCACCTCTCCCTTTACTCACCCCAAACCGTTCTTCTCCATAGCTGTAGATTATGTTGCCCATCCTTTCAAGCTTTTCCACTGCTGTGCCCACTTGTTGCTCCAAGATATGTATAAGGTCACTGTTGACCGTCTCCCACTCTTTCTTTTCAACAGCTTTGGGCCACTTCACTCCAGGTTTGTGCCCTTTGATCTTTCCCTCCAATGGAGGTCTTTGTAGTTGTTGCGTGGGCTCCTCCACCAGCATTTCTGTGCTTGCATCACCCTCTTCAGTGACATGGGTGCTGATGCTCTGCGAACTTTGGTTTGTGTCCCGTCGCTGTGCTTCATTCGACTGATTTGACTGGTTGCTTCGTAAGAAGTACTGGTCAATGCGAGGCCCATGTCTCTGCTCTCTCAAGCACTTTTTCCTCCCTTGGTGGATCTTCAAGCCCATCACTGATGTTCTTTTCTCCCAACCACAGATGCACACCTGACGTTTGTGTCCCGCAGCTGTTGTGGATGTCTCATGTGCCATGCTCTCCTTGTCCGTGGTCGTTTCCGTTCCTGGGTCTGTAACCGTGTTATCAATCGGTGAGCCATCTTGCGCCCCCGCTCTCGCAGGCTCTAGGGGTATTTCCTTTAATTTACTTTTTGTAGCATTTAGTGGGTGTCTCCAACTAGCTGAAACAGCGTTGGGGACTGCTGTCATGGGGAGCTAGCCCATGACGGCCCCATTGGGGTCTGTTCCCTCCTGTCAGCTGTCTCTCCAAGCTGTCACATGGACTTTCCCATGTTGTCAGCTGTCCTTTCACAGCAGTCACTGGATAAGTCCAGATTTTCAGAATCAAATACACAGGACTAGATGTTAAGAAGTCCCTTGTGCCAGTAGGTGGGGAGCATTTCACGACATTCATTGATTGCTGAGAGTGGTCGACGCTCAACATCGGGGGGGGGGGGGGGGGGGGTACGTATACGTATATCTTGGCCTGGGTAACCTTCAGGACAGTTGGGCACAGGACACATCATCAGTAGTGTACCCTTGCATCACTGGGTGTTTCGGCCTTTTAACACTATACACCCTCCACAAGGGCGGCCACGCTGCAGGATGATCAGCCCTCAGCGTGTGTCCCGTGTCAAACTGCCTCAAAGATTCACCATGACGTATTTGGGGCCCAGCATGGGTCTTTCCGCTTGAGCCAAATCCAGCCACGCTGCGTTGCCTCTGCTGCAAGCTCTGTGTAGCGCAGCTTCTTACGCTCATAGGCCTCCACAACAGAGTTCTCCCATGGAACTGTGAGCTCTATGATGTAAGCAGTCTTCTGTGAAAGGGACCAGAACACCAAATCTGGCCTGAGGTTGGTTGAAGCAATTTCAGGTGGAAAGATTAGTTGTCGGCCGATGTCCGCCAGCATCCTCCAGTCACGGGCCCTGCATAGGTTTCCTTCTTCTTCTTCTAATCTCGTGGTAATCACGTACAATTAACATAGCGGGAACGTCGGAACTCGTGGACGCAACAAAGCGACTCGTGGCGCTAACGGCAGGTAGCCGGGAAACATGTTAACTTAATTTTAAACATGTTTTAAGATTTCCACGAGTCAAATTTACTCTTGAAGTTAAAATTTAAAACATTTAAACTCGTTGTAAGAATGTAGTGGCCCGTGAGTTTACCGTAGTGACTCTTGAGTCTACCGTGGGTTTGGCCTGAGTGTCAGAAGTGAAATGTTGAACATTAGTCAGATCATAATAGAAAATGAATGGCTGCATGGATGAATAGGGGTCTGAAATTAACTTGGATACTTTCGATGGGGGAGAGCCACCGATGAAGCTGAAGGTACAGAACAAAGGTGGGGGCTCAAGCATTGATGGGAATGGTTAACACCGGGCGGGACGCGTGAAAAGTGACCATACTGAGGGATTTCCCATGAATATGAAGCAGAGAGAAACGTGAGTTCTACATAGATTATATTTGAGCCAGCGAGGAGACATTTCTTCAGATAATGATTTTACAATATGAGGTGACATGATAAGCCATGGGATATAGAAACAAAATGCTGGAGTAACTCAGCGGGCAGACAGCATCTCTGGAGAAAAGGAATTGGGGACCTTTCGGGTCGAGACCCAGACTGGTTTTGTGCTGTGCTGTTGCCGTATCTCTGGAGAGAAGTAATGGGTCTCGACCCGAAACGTCACCCATTCCTTTTCTCCAGAGATGCGGCCTGTCCCGCTGAGTTACTCCAGCATTCTGCGTCCTTCTTCGCTGGCGAGGAACCGTGCGTGCCCTTTGCAAGTTTTCGCTCTCGAACACAGATAGCAGCGGATTATTAGGGGATGAAACTCGCGTTCATGCCGCACAACGTGTTTGACCACCTGCCCCCGCTACTCAAGGAGCTTGTGCTGAGCGGTAACCAGCTGTGGAGCTTCAACTGGGGTAGGCTTTACCTGCTAGGCTGGTTGGAGCTGCTGGATCTCGGTAGCAACCTGTTGACCACGTTGCCTTGCATGCTGTCCAACTGCACCCAGACCCTGCGCGTCTTCAACCTCACCCGCAACCAGATCTCCAAGCTGACCAAGGACATCCTGCGGGACGTGACCTCCCTGCAGTACCTGGATCTCAGCTACAACAACCTGAAGACCATCCAGGCCTCCAGTTTTCGGACAGCGCCATCAAACACCTTCGGGAGCTGGGGCTAAGCGGCAACCACTTTCTCTGCACCTGCGACGCCAGGTGGTTCGTGTGGTGGATCAATCAGACCACGGTGTACATCCCTCGCCTGGTCACCGATGTCACCTACACCTCCCCCAAAGCCCACCGCGGCCACGGCGTTGTCATGGTGGACCTGCACTCCTGCGAGTTGGACTACCTGGGCATTGGCCTCTACACTTTCTCTGCCTTGATCACCCTCTTGCTCTTCTATTTTATACTTAAAACAGGCCTTCATTCACGGTGGTGCAGCGGTAGAGTTGCTGCCTGACAGCGAATGCTGCGTCGGAGACCCGGGTTCAATCCCGAGTATGGGTGCTTTCTGTACTGAGTAAGTTATCCCATTGACCTGCGTGGGTATTCTCTGAGATCCCCCCACACTCCAAAGATGTACAGGTTTGTAGATTAATTGGCTTGGTGAATGTAAAAATGTCCATAGTGGGTGTAGGATGGTGTTAGTGTGCGGGGATCGCTGGTCGGCGCGGACTCGGTGGTCCGAAGGTCCTGTTTCCACTCTGTATCTCTGCACTAAACTAAACTAACGGAGCAGAACACTGGACCTTCTTGGTCAGTTTATTATTTTACACTTATATACATTACACAGATCACGGAGTATGAAATAAAGCTGGCAAGCCGAGGTCATGCAAGAAACGGAGGAAAACGGGAGACAATTTTATTCAGCATCTCCGTTCTGGCAGAACATCTATTCCGTGTTAAGAAACCTAACTTTCAGGGGATTTAAATCTTGTTCAACTTCTACCTGAATTTAATCGATTTACAAAAGCTTTGAAGTTCACCCTGCAGTCCATTTCTTAAACGCCTTTATGTTTTGCGCTTTTTTTTGACAGCCAAGTACTTTAAATGCCATTTATTGCATTATAACAACGATAGGCAATGATTTGATAAAAGGTTAAACCTGTTTTTTTTGTTTGCAAACACACAGCGGTTAATTACATGATAAGAGAAGCATGCAGCTACGTAAGAGGCACATCGGGGCAGTTCTGTCCATGGTCATGGGAGGCTTTTTATAGTAAAAAAAAACTGCATTACATCATTTTTATCCATGTGATTCATGTTGGTCGTTGTTGGCTCAAGAGTAACTCGGGAGAGGAACTTGGTACATCGCAGAAATGAGAAGTAAACGGCAAACTTAGACATACACGTGGGAACTAGTTTAAACTCGTGAACATAAACTTGGAATCTCATAGACAACCACGAGTTTCATTTTTTCTTTCACTCGGGATCACTCGTGGGTGGACTCGCACCGTGAGACAGGGCTTTTAGGTCCTGATCTTCCTTTAGGTCCTGATCTTCTGGCAGGCAGGTTTGTCACTGCTACATGGGTGGTTTTAAACTGAATAAGGGGGGTGGGGTGGCAAATGGGATAGTTGAGGACAGAGTTAAAGGGAAAGAGAGTAAAGGGATGGTTAATGACCCCAGAACTAACGGGAAAGGGAGCTCACAAAGGGATAGGAGAGTATGGCCAAGTGTAATAGGGATTGATTTGAAAGGTGAGATGCATAAGGAATTAAAAGTATTGTATATGAATGCGCAAAGTATAAGAAGTAAAACAGATGAGCTTGAGGCTCAGTTAGAGGCTGGTAGATATGACATTGTGGGGATTACTGAGACGTGGCTGCAGGAGGATCGGGCCTGGGAACTTAACATTCAGGGTTATACATCCTATAGAATGGGCAGGCAGGTGGGCAGAGGAGGGCGGGTAGCTCTGCTGGTGAGGGATGGAATTCAGTCCCTTGCGAGGGAAGACATAGGGACTGACGAGGTAGAGTCACTGTGGATTGAGTTGAGGAATTGTAAAGGCAAGAAGACACTAATTGGTGTTATCTACATACCCCCAAATAGTAGTCTGGATGTAGGGTGTAAGTTACAGCACAAGTTAAAACTGGCATTTAAAGGTAACAAAGGTAATGCCACTGTGGTGATGGGGGATTTCAATATGCAGGCAGACTGAGAAAATCAGGTTGGTTTGGGACCCCAAGAAAGAGAGTTTGTAGAATGCCTCCGAGATGGATTCTTAGAGCAGCTTGTAATGGAGCCGACCAGAGAAAAGGCAATTCTGGATTTAGTGTTGTCCAATGAACCAGATATGATAAGAGGTAAAGGAACCGCTTGGAGATAGTGATCATAATATGATTCGTTTTAATCTGCAATTTGAGAAGGAGAAGGTTAAATCGGAAGGGTCAGTGATGCAATTGAACAAAGGGGACTATGAAGGCATGAGAGGGGAGCTGGCGAAGGTAGGCTGGAACGGGATCCTAGCAGGAATGACGGTGGAACAACAATGGCAGGAATTTCTGGACATAATCCGGAAGACGCAGGATCATATCACTCCAAAAAGAAAGAAAGATTCTAAGGGGAGTAGGAGGCAACCGTGGCTGACAAGAGAAGTTAGGGATAGAATAAAACTAAAAGAAAAGATGTATAACACAGCAAAGAGAAGCCGGAAGCCAGAGGATTGGGAAACTTTCATAGAACAACAGAAGGAAACAAAGCGGGCAATACGGGCTGAAAAGATGAAGTACGAAGGGAAGCTGGCCAGGAATATAAAGAAGGACAGTAAAAACTTCTTTAGATATATTAAGGGAAAAAGAGTAGCAAAGTCAAATGTGGGTCCTTTGAAGGCAGACACGGGTGAAATTATTATGGGCAACAAGGAAGTGGCACAAGAGTTGAATAGGTACTTCGGATCCGTCTTCACTAAGGAAGACACAAACAATCTCCCAGATGTACTGGAGGACAGAGGATCTAAGAGGGTAGAGGAACTGAAAGAGATTTTCATTAGGCGCGAAATGGTATTGGGTAGGCTAATGGGACTGAAGGATGATAAATCCCCTGGGCCTGATGGTCTGCATCCCAGGGTCCTCAGGGAGGTGGGTCTGGAAATATTGGATGCATTGGTGATCATTTTCCAATGTTCAATAGATTCAGGATCAGTTCCTGTGGATTGGAGGATAGCTAATGTTAGCCCACTTTTCAATAAAGGAGCGAGAGAGAAAACGGGGAATTACAGACCAGTTAGCCTGACTTAGGTGGTGAAAAAGATACTGGAGTCAATTATTAAAGAGGTAATAATGGGGCAATTGGATAGCAGTAAAAGGATTAGTCCAAGTCAACATGGATTTATGAAAGGGAAATCATGCTTGATTAAACGTCTGGAATTTTTTGAGGATGTGACAAGTAAAATGGATGAAGGGGTGCCAGTAGATGTAGTGTATCTAGACTTTCAGAAAGCCTTTGATAAGGTCCCGCACGAGAGACTGGTGACTAAAATTAGAGCACAAGGTATTGGGCGTAGGGTATTGACATGGATAGAAAATTGGTTGGCAGACCGGAAGCAAAGAGTAGGAGTGAACGGGTCCTTTTCAGAATGGCAGGCAGTGGCGAGTGGAGTGCCGCAAGGCTCGGTGTTGGGGCCGCAACTGTTTACCATATATATTAATGATTTGGAAGAGGGAATTAGGAGCAATACTAGCAAGTTTGCAGATGACACAAAGCTGGGTGGCAGTGTGAACTGTGAAGAGGATGTTAGGAGGTTTCTGGGTGACCTGGACAGGTTGAGTGACAGATGCAGTATAATATAGATAAATGTGAGGTTATCCACTTTTGCAACAAAAACAGGGGGGCAGATTATTATCTCAATGGGGTTAGGTTAGGTAAGGGAGATGTGCAGCGAGACCTGGGCGTCTTTGTACACCGGTCACTGAAAGTTGGCTTACAGGTACAGCAGGCAGTGAAGAAAGCTAATGGAATGTTGGCCTTCATAACAAGAGGATTTCAGTATAGGAGTAAAGAGGTTCTTCTGCAATTGTATAGGGCTCTGGTGAGACCACATCTGGAGTATTGTGTGCAGTTTTGGTCTCCTAATTTGAGGAAGGACATCCTTGTGATTGAGGCAGTGCAGCGTAGGTTCACCAGATTGATCCCTGGGATGGCGGGACAGTCATATGAGGAAAGATTGAAAAGACTAGGCTTGTATTCACTGGAGTTTAGAAGGATGAGGGGGATCTTATAGAAACATATATAATTATAAATGGACTGGACAAGCTAGATGCAGGAAAAACGTTCCCGATATTGGATGAGTCCAGAACCAGGGGCCACAGTCTTAGAATAAAGGGGAGGTAATTTATGACTGAGGTGAGAAAAAACGTTTTCACCCAGAGTTGTGAATTTATGGAATTCCCTGCCACAGAGGGCAGTGGAGGCCAAGTCACTGGATGGATTTAAGAGATAGTTAGATAGAGCTTTAGGGGCTAGTGGAGTCAAGGGATATGGGGAGGAGGCAGGCACGGGTTATTGATAGGGGACGATCGGCCATGATCACAATGAATGGCGGGTCTGGCTTCGAAGGGCCGAATGGCCTCCTTCTGCACCTATTTTCTATGTTTATATGTTTTGTTTTAGTAAAGGCAGAACCTTTGACAGTTGTAATTGGTTTAGGATCTTGAATACTCCCATAGTAAATTTGACATTAACCGCAATTCCTTTTCTATGAAGTTCACCAGGAAGCATGGCCTCTCAATTCTTATTTTTCTCTATCAGACCAGCTTTATCTCTCCACTTTTCTCCAGGTCTATAGGGCAGTTTTAGGGAGATAATTTTCATATTGCGAACAACATTCATTTCTTGCATATGGTTGAGATGTTTCATCGAGATACAACAACTTCTAAGAAATATTGCAAACTCCCGCAATGCTTTCGTGTCTTCTGGCTTGATAGCTGTCCAAGCATAAGCCTTCTTCATGTATGCATTGGCAATCTGGTGCTCGTTACTAAACTATTCTCTAAGCAATTTTCTTGCCGTTCGATAGCCCTCACCGGCAGGCAACTTCCGACAATTTCCAACAAGTTCCTTTGGATAGCCGTTTGTGTAATACTCCAGAAATTGTAAACAATCTCCTTCATCTGTAGTTTTCCTCTCAACTCCCTTTTCAAACTGGTCTATGAAAGTCTCATATCGCAAGGGATCATCATTGTACTTAGCAATTTCCATTTGTGGTAATGTAGAAGAGATATTATGTTGAGCTAGAGACTCGTTAATTCTCATTTGATTCCAGACCAGTTCATAGAATTCATTGGGCGGTCCCTCGTTGAGTACAGATGGATGTTGAATAGGCACCTGTGAAGGGTACTGTCTCGGTTAAGCTTCGTCACGAGTGCCATGGCTAGTTGTTTGTCCCTGTCCGGGTGCAAATGATTGATAGGCAGGCACCTACCAATGTTGGCCAGCTTGAGCCTGTATAACAGGCCTCTGAAAAGCATACTGAATTGGTGGTTTGTTACAAGCCTAATCAGGAGGCTCTAAAATGTGTTGCTTCGGTCCAACATCCTGTTGTTGAGGTAAAGCTTTGTCGGCTTGTGTTCATAGCCAGGAGACCTGGTGGTCCCCGGCTGTGGATTTAATCCAGCTGCTGTGTCCAGCTCAGCAGCTCCTTTTTGGACTGAGGAACTCTTCCTCTGAGGTAGTTAAAAATGCTGGAGCAACTCAGCAGGTGAGGCAGCATCTATGGAGCAAAGGAAAAGGTGACGTTTCGGGTCGAAACCCTTCTTCAGACTGATGTGGGAGTGCTGGGGTTGGAAAAAGAAAGGAAGTGGCGGAGACAGTGGGCTGTGGGAGAGCTGGGAAGGGAAGGGGAAAGAGGGAGAAAACAAGGACTACCTGAAATTAGAGGTCAATGTTCATACCGCTGGGGTGTAAACTACCCAAGCAAAATATGAGGTGCTGCTCCTCCAATTTACGGTGGGACTCACTCTGGCCATGGAGGAGGCCTAGGACAGAAAGGTCGGATTCCGAATGGGAGGGAAAGTTGAAGTGGTGAGCCACTGGGAGATCAGGTTAGTTATTGCGAACTGAGCGAATGTGTTGGACGAAGCGATTGCCAAGCCTATGTTTGGTCTCACTGATGTAGAGCAGCTAACACCTGGAGCAGCGGATGCAATAGACAAGGTTTGTTTCACATTTGTTTCCCTCCGTTCCCACCTCAATGGGTTGCGCGTCCGCCACGAAGTGGAGCTCTTCTTCCGTCGCCTCCACATCCAAGCTATTTTCCATGGGAAGGAGTCCTCACCCCCTAGTGATGATCCCTTCTCCCATCTCCAATGGACCCCCTCCACTTGGGCTCCACCTCATGGCCATCTACCTGCTTTAGACCTTTTTATTTTAAGCTGTCGGCTCAATAACTTAGTTCAGTTCGTAATAATCAACCGCCTCAACTTCTCCACTCTGCTTTCTCACTCTAACCTCCTCCCCCCTGAACGTACAGCCCTCCACTCACTCTGCAACAACCCAGACTTGGTGATCAAACCTGCCGACAAGGGAGGTGCCGTGGTAGTCTGACGCACTGATCTCTACCAGTCTGAGGCCAGGCGCCAACTCTCAGAAACTCCTCCTACTTATCTTTGGACCCCACAGACGAGTACCAGGCCATTATCTCAAACACTATCCTGGCTTCATCACTTCTGGCTCCCTGCCCTCCCAGGCCTCCAACCTGATCATTCCCAAGCCCTGTACGGCCCGATTTTATCTTCTACCCAAAATCCACAAACCTGACTGTCCTGGCAGACCCATCGGTTCTGCTTGTTTGTGTCCCACCAAATTTATTTCCACATACCTTGACTCCATGCTATCCCCCCTGGTTAAACCCCTCCCTACCTATGTCCAAGACACCTCACAAGCTCTTCGTCTCCTCTATGACTTCCGTTTTCTAGGCCCCCATTCCCTCACCTTCACCATGGATGTCCAGTCACTCTCACCTCCATCCCTCACCAGGAGGGTCTTCCTCGACCGCAGAACCAACCAATCCCCGTCCACTGGTACTCTCCTCCGCCTAGCGGAGCTGGTCGTAACCCTCAACAACTCTTCATTTGATTCCTCCCATTTCCTCCAAATCCAAGGCTTAGCTATGGGCACGCACATGGGCCCCAACTATGCCTGCGTCTTTGTAGGAGACATCAAGCAATCTTTTTTCAAGGCGTACCGTGGCCCTAACCCCGAAATCTACCTCAGCGCTACATCGACAAATGCATTGGTGCTACCTCCTGCACCAATACAGAACTCACTGCCTTCATCCACTAACTTCCATCCGGCACTCAAATTCACCTGGACCATTTCCGACATCTCCCTACCATTTCTGGACCTTACTATCCCCATCGCAGGTAACAGACTACTGACTGACATCTACTATTAACCCACTGACTCCAATGGCTATCTGGACTATACTTGTTCCCACCCTGCTTGTTCCCCTACTCCCAATTCCTCCGTCTATGCCGCATCTGCACCCTGGATGAGGTGTTCCAAACCAGGGCATTGGAGATGTCCACATGCTTTAGGGAACGGGATTTCCCCCCTTCGACTATAGATGAGGCTCTCACCAGGGTCTCTTCTATACCCCGCAACTCAGCTCTCACTCCCCATCCCCCCACTTGCAACAAGGGTAGACAAGGGAGATATTCTCACCTTCCACCCTACCAGCCGTCATATACAACTGATAATCCTCCGACATGTTCGCTGCCTCCAACGGGATCCCACCACTGGCCACATCTTCCCATCTCCTCCCCTTTCAGCCTTCCGCAGAGACCGCTCCCTCCGTAACTCCATGGTCAATACGTCCCCTCCCACCCAAACCACGCCCTCCCCTGGTACTTTGCCTTGCAACCGCAGGAAATGCTACACTTGTCGCTTTACCTCCCCCCTTGACTCCATCCAAGGACCTAAGCAGTCTTTCCAGGTGCGACAGAGGTTCACCTGCACCTCCTCCAACCTCATCTATTGCATCTGCTGCTCTAGGTGTCAGCTGCTCTACATCCGTGAGACCAAGCGTAGGCTTTGCGATCGCTTCGCCCAACATCTCTGCTCAGTTCGCAATAACCAAACTGATCTCCCGGTGGCTCAGCTCTTCAACATCCCCTCCCATTCCGAATCTGACCTTTCTGTCCTGGGCTTCCATGGCCAGAGTGAGTCCCACCATAAATTGGAGGAGTAGCACCTCATATTTTGCTTGGGCAGTTTACACCCCAGCGGTATGAACATTGACTTCTCCAATTTCAGGTCGTCCCTGTTTTCTCCCTCTTTCCCCTTCCCTTCTCAGCTCTCCACCTCATCCTTTCTTCTTCCCGCCCCCACCACCCCCACATCAGTCTGAAGATGGGTCTCGACCCGAAACGTCACCTTTTACTTCGCTCCATAGATGCTGCCTCACCCCTTGAGTTTCTCCAGCTTTTTTATCTACCTTCGATTTTTCCAGCATCTGCAGTTCCTTCTTAAACTCTTCCTCTGAGATACCTTCGAGCCGCATCTCGAACCTCGATTTTCCAGTATCTCTGCTGTACTCTTGGCAATTGCCAATTTAGTGGCTAGTTCCATCTGTTCTTTTGACTACTCAACTGCCTTTTTCGTTCCTCAGCCTCTCTCTTAAGCCACATTTCTTGTTCCTCAATCTCATGCATTTCCTCCGTCGCTTTAACTTTTAACAAAAGAGCAGCTATATCACCTTCAGCTTGCACTTGAACTGATTCCCTTGTGGATGAACTGGCTACAGAACCAGATTTATGTCTTGGTCTTCTTGTTGAGACATTTGATACACTATCTTGAGGTGCAATCTGTTCTGCCATTTGACACTTTCTTGCATGGCACTTCCTGCCTCATCAGGATACATGAGTTCCCTGCAGCATTCAATTGTCTCATTAACTTGTTTCCATATCAAGTTTCCCACCTTCTGGTATCCTTCCAGGTAGGCTACTTGTCCTTGGCTGAGCCTGACATCTCTCTTCTCATATCTTCTCTCCACAGCTCCACCTTGTGACTCCTCTGACTTACCTGCTCCATCTTGCTCCATGGATTAAACAGGTCTTGGCAGACTGCTATATCTGCTAATTGGACAAACAGGACCTCTTCAGTTTGCTTCTGTCTTTATTGATACACATACTTGTGAGTGTTGCATAAACACCAGAAAGAATCCAAAACAAAACTGAACTTTCAGAAAACATCCAATTATTTTCGAAGTATAGAAGTGACCAGTTCAGAAAGAATGTGTCCTATGTCAACTTCAAAACATACCAAGGCCGAACACCTGGATACCAGTTTACTCGCTTCTTGGCTGCTTTCCAAAACTTAGCAGAAACGTGACCCTGTGATACTTCCCCAGACTTTATCAGAGTCTGTAATTCACTTTAAAATATGACAAATCAGACAAACTTTCACAGCATCTCGTTAAGGATCTGTTCTAATTAAAGTGTTCCAGCTTTCAAATTTACAGCATAATACAATAGCTGTTCTACTCGCGCTTTTCAATCAGTGAAGTTTTCAATCTTCATAAATGTCGATAAACCTACTGGCAGGTAGGCTCTAAACCAATCTCTGGCAGAGATCTAGCTTCTGCAGTTCCTCTTCTACGGAACCAGTCTTCAGTTTCACTTCTACAGAACCAGTCTTCTGGCAGTAATCTCTCACAGAGATCCAGCCAAATCTTCTATCCCTCTTCTATGGGATCAATCTTCGACTTCCTGATAGTAAGGTAGCTTTCGACTCTAGATATAGCGACAGATTTTTACATCGTTTCAAGTATTCTTTCCTTTAGTCACTATGATAGAAGACAGGGGATCAGGAGATAATTGAAACGCACTCACGAGCTCTCCACAAGACATTCAATGCCGTCAAAAGATAAATCTTCCAAACACAGTCTCTTGATTAATAGTTTCTTTATTGTAGTAGTAAAAACAGTAAGATACTCATCCAAACCTCTTCTTGTATAAGTACATTTTAATCTTACTCATGGTCATACTCGTGCATGCTCGAAAGCTGTGACCTTTCCCCCATGCTTCTTCAAACAAAAATAACTACTAGGGAGTCTGTGCGAGAAGCTACAAACTCGCTTCAGACTACGTATAAAACCCATCCACATAATTACAGACAGATAAAACTTAATGGTAACTGGTTATAGCTATAACATACTGAGTTAAGCTGAATGGCTACTACAAAGACCAAGCCAATACTACCACCTGACTCTTTGTGAAGGAAGATTTGTACATTTAACGCTGATGGAGACAGGAACAATATATGGCAGACTTTTTGGAAATGGTAGACACAAGAATACTTGATTCTAACCCAAGAACGACAATGATGGTCAAGGGTAAGGAGAAGCTTTATTCCAGGTGACATAGTTTTGGTGGCTGATTCCACTGCACCACGAGGCTCCTTGCTAATGGGCAAAATATTGGAGATCATACCAGATGCACAAGGTCTTGTGCGCACAGTTCGACCGGACTAAGACCAACATCTTGGTAAGACCGATAACTAAGATATGTCTGCTCCCAGAAGCCAAAGAAGAAGGGAGAGAAGATTGAAGAATCACTAAAGAAGATTAAATGCCAACACATAGTGCACACCTTTGTTTTTTGATAACATGTAAAGCTTTTATAGCTCCTATTAATGTTTATTGGTAATTGTTTTGCTATATACGAAGACCAATTAGGGGCCAGTGTGTAGGAGCCATTTAGGTTTAGCCTAGCTACTGTTGGCATATTATATTATCTGGTCTAGATATTTCTAGCAGTATTATTTTGAACACTTGGGGGCAGGCATTTGATGCATAATAGGGCATTTCATATAGCGTAGCCACAGGGAGTCTCCAGATCAGACCAGGCACGGGAGAAAGAGTACACAGTTCTTACCAGATGAAAGAGAATGGAAAGTTACAGCTTGTATGAGAACCTGGTATGAATCATCTCTTTCTTTGTACAACTACTTCAATAAAGAATCAATTAAACTGGAAATAATGACTGGAAGATTTGTTCTTTTGTAATCTGCGTAAAATCACTCCTTCTTGCCTGTGTAGTAATGGCAACGGAAAGGTGGACATTGGAAAAGAAAGAAATTACCATTACAATGAGTCTCGATAACTAACTGGATGAAAAATTACTGCAAATAGATGGGAATATGGACAGAGTTTACAATCAAATCAGCCATGATCTTATTAAATTGTGGAACATTTGAAGGGCTGAGTTGCCTATTCTTTCTCTTAATTCATTGGTTTATATTTTCCAACTGGGACTTGTGTTTAGCAGGGTGCCACAGAGACTGTTAATGATTTGGATAAGGGCCCAAGTATCCAAGTGTACAGATGACACAAAAACTGAAAGCACGGTAAATTGGGAGAAAATGCCAAGAGGCTTCAGGAGAATAGAGGGAGGCCACATACATGCCTGGATCCACAGTCCCAAAATAAGAAGTTGGTCATTTAGGACAGATGAGAAGAAAGTGCTTCACCCAGACAATAATCTTTGTCATTCAAACAGTGCTATAGAGGCTTAGTCACTGAGTATATTTAAGCCAGACATCAATAGATTTTCAACTATTACATGAGTCAAAGGAAATTAGATTAGTGCAAGTAAGTGGACTTCAAGTGAAAGCTAAACCATGATCCTGTTTAATGAAACAGGGTGGCAAATAGCCTATTTCTGATTTTCTTTGTTCTTAAGTTCTCAATTTCAACATGTTCATGTCATTTATGCTAATATTAAAAAGGAGTTAGAAGTTGAATATGTTCATGAGTTTTGTAAGATTCCTGAAACTCATCATGAAAGAGTGGATGAATTCAGTGGCATTGTGGAGGGGGCTGAAGAATCTGACAGTAAGTAACAGAATCTTAGCTACTTTCCTGAGTGGCACTGTGAAAGCATTCTCCACTGAATTATTTTGTGTGAACAATAGCTATAAGCTTGGAAATATTGCAGTTAAGTTTTGTAAACATTGCACTTTAATTCCAGACTTTAAAGATGATGATGGATTTAATAGATGTTCATTCTGATCCCTTACTTTGTAAGTCAGACCACCACAGAGTTGATGAGTCATGAGATTTGCCTTTGCCTCACAAACTTGCAGTTGCATTGGAAGAGTGGGATTAATGAATAGTTTTGCAGCAGCCACAGAGCTACAAATGCCACAAGGTGCATCGATGAAGCAAAAGCTCTCCTGCCATTTCTGAGGACAAATATCTTTGGTTGAGGGTTTGTCAGTTGGTTGTAGGTATTTGCAACACCGTCTATTGGTCATGCTTCTTCAGTCACCACTACCTTCTATTACTTTGGTTCAGAACCCTGAGGTTCTGTTTGAAATATCAGCAATATTGTAGTGAGGAGCAGGCAAATTTTACTTCGGAGTCACGTGAGTGACTACGTGAAGAACCCCGTCCAGCCGCATGTGCGTCATTACGTCAGACGCATTCGTGCAGGCGACTGGTTGGAGCAGCGGAGCTCCTGCAATGGTAAGTCTAAACTTCAGGTAAGTGCTATTCCTTACCTGTCTTAGGTCTCCTGCAGGAACCTCGGTTTTCAGTGGTTTTTGCGGGATGTTCACGACGGCCAACGAGGGAACCAGCTAAGGGCTTTGGAGAAACCCTGGTCCGACTGCAGAAGCGGGGAGCTGACGAATGTTGGTTTTCGCGATCGGAGTCACTGATAACAAGGTCATTGACTCTAGACGTTGGGTTCCCAGGGAGGGAAAACCCAATAATATGTGGTTCCCAGACCACAGTAATCCCCAGGATATGGGGTTAAACTGACCTGAATGGTCAGCCTGGGTTCCTGGGGAGGGGAAATCCAAGAATATGCAGTTCTCATACTGCAGTAATCCCCAGGATATGGGGTTGAACTGACCTGAACGGTCAGCTCGGGTGCCGGGAGGGTTACCGCAGGTATATACATATATATATATATACATATATATATGGATTCCCGGGGAGGGGAAATCCAGCAGCAATGTGGTTCCCAAACGGCAGTCATCCCCAGGATATGGGGACAACTGACAAAAATGGTCAGTCCAATAAAGAAAGATGTTGGGAGGGTTCCCCTCCGGGAATGTGAATCTAGAGACACTCCTACAGCAGGAGTTGGGCCAGCACGGGTTAATGTGAGAGCCAGCACCAGCAGTATAGTTTATGACAGTGTCAGCCTATTGAAAAGGCTGTGCCAGCAGCACCTTTTGTAGGGCATGACTTACCAATTCTTCATTTATTGGTATCAACTATCTATAGACCCTATGGGCATTGTATGGGTTAAAGAGTGATTGAGCAAATATGCATATCTGCATGCTCAACTTCATGTTGATACATTTTGATGGTGGCATATGTTAGTCACATGGGTGCAATCAATTAAAGACTCCTGTAATGGTTACATAATCTTGTTTGCCACAGGAGAATTATCAAGTATAGGTCAATGGCAACACAGAATTGGTGTTGAATCACACCGTATTATGAAACTCTGGTTCGATGGAATATCAAAGATAGATATGTTTGTTTTTTATGTTTATTCACAGGTTGCAAAATATGTGGCATAACAGTGGCGAGACATACATTCTCGCTACAAGGAGAAGGAAGGTCTTTATGTCTTCCTCCATTTGCTTCATCAATCAGGGCTTCAAATAAAGTCATTAAGAGCCCGTTTTAGGTCCTATTGTGTGATTGGTTTATGCAACGTTGATTCCCGATTTGTCGGGAATAATAATAATACAACCTTATATGGTTATGTTAAACGTAACTTAGCTGGTTTAGCCTGAGGCTTGGGAAATCAGCCTTTGCATGATAAATCAAATTATGTTCTGCAGATTCAATAAACTGACCTAAGGCTTGGGTTGTTACATCTATCCTTCTATGTGTTCACAGTGCTTGAATAGCACCAAAAAGCAGGGTTTTTTCGTTTCCAGGAGATGAAAATAGTTTGTTTAATGCTCATGTTACATTGAAAACGGTATAGATTACAAACGTTTGGAGTGCATGTTAAATGATCTTTTGTCAATAATTAAGTTGTACGGCCATTCACTGTGCCAACGTGCCTTCTCATTGAATTGGCTGTTGCAAATAAGACCCGCTCTGTCAGGTTCACCCTGGATATCAAGTTATAAGGATATCTTAACACAAGGTCTTCAGGACCAGTACAATGCCATATGGGATGTTGATATTTGTGAAAACTATTTCACCAGGGGGCTCCAGCTACGTGTTTGACTTGGACCGGAGCTCATTAGGTAGTTATCCTTCTGGCGCTGGTTAGCGCAGCAGGTTCAGTCGCTACATAATTGCGACGGTACAGGATGATTACATCTGTAAATAATAATATATAATATTTTACTTCAGTCACGTGAGTGACTTCATGAAGACCCCGCCAGTACGCATGCGCGACATATCGTCGCGCGCATTAGCCTCGACAAGCTGGGAGGGGGGAGTGCGCTCTCTCCACCAGCTCCTTCAAAAGGCCGTCAGGTAAGTTACTAACCTTATTCCGACAGGATGGACAAAGGTAAAAGGAAGGCAACGCTATCCGGGAGCAACTCCTCCAGTGGGACAGGGACCGGGATGAACGGGACTCGCGGGCCTCTACAAGCCACGCCAGGAGCACTCAGCCTCTCGTCTTCGCCAGCCAGGAGTACCAGCAGTTGCCCCGCCGCTGTTTTCGAAGATGACCCGGACTGCCGGAGACCGCAGAGCCAGAGCATGAGGAGGATATGCTGGGCGTGGTGGGCAAGTTTGCCACGGCCACACAAACTGGGGAACCCCTGCACCACAAACTGGTGGGCACCATTAATTACCTGACCACTCACCAACTTCAGGGTCAGGTACTTAATGAGACAATGGAGAAAATCAAACCACCTGAGAACTGCATCAACCTCAGTGTTCCCACGGTCAATGCTCAGATCTGGGGACATTTGAGCACGGACACCAAGATGCAGGATGTCCGTCTCCAGCGTATCCTGAAGCTCCTCTCCACGGGCATAAAGGCGTATGCCAGGACCCTCAATGGGGACAATGTGTCCAGCGAGCAACAGGATGCTCTGGCACTCTTATGCAACGCCCAGTTTGAAATAAACTGCCTGCGCAAGAGCTCCATTAAGCCCACTCTCAACCCCAAATTTGCGGGGTTGTGCCGTCCATCTACCGCTCCACCACCTCATCAACTGTTTGGAACAGATCTTTCCAAACAAGTAAAGGAACTAGACGAGGAGACCAAAACAGTGGGCCTTATGAAACCTCCTCCGACAAAACCCCACCCATATCACCGTCAACAACCATACACCAACTGGAAACCGCGCCAGCCGGATAGGACGCCAAGGACCTATCCCCCTCCACTTCCCCAACCACAGCGGCCTTTTTTAGGGCAAGGCCTACACCGACCATGGAGGTAAGGGGGTCTGGTTCCTCTCAGATAGTAGCATCCCTTCCTGTACAAATTGGGGGACTATTGCGGGCCTTTTGGGGAGTTTGGGACACTATCACCACTGACGTATTTATTCTAAAAAGTGTTCAAGGTTATGTTACAGAATTCATTGATGGTCAATTTCCCCCTACCCAGCATTCGCCTCATCGAAAATTTACACTCTCTCAAAATGAGGTTGAGGCAGGACATGCCGAAATCTTATGGTTCGCAGCAAAAGGGGTGATTGGGAAAACAACGCATGAACCCCTTGAGTTTGTGTCCAACATCTTCACCAAAACCAAAAAAGATGGGGGGTGTCGAATTATTATAGACCTAACTGAGCTGAACACTTTTGTACAATATACCCACTTTAAAATGGATACCTTTGAAACAGCCAAACAGATGCTTTACCCGGGGTACTTTATGGCGTACATCAATTTAAAAGATGCATACTATACAGTCACTGAATCTCACAGAAAGTTTATGAAATTTGGCTGGAAGGAACAGTTGTGGGAATACAAAGCATTGCCTAATGGGCTCACCACAGCCCCCAGACTATTTACCAAATTAGTGAAACCTATCTTGGCCCTCCTCCGACAACAAAATGACATTGTCATGGCATATTTAGATGATATCCTTATTGTGGGACAGACGCTCCAATTGGCTATACGGGCAGTTACAGCGACTAAATCTTTATTCGAGAATTTGTAATCCATCCAGACAAATCTAAACTGCACCCCTCTCCAATTATGGATTATCTGGGTATCACCCTTGACACAACCTTAATGATGATCACTATCCCAACCAACAAAGCTATCGCTATAAAAGAAGCGTGCCACAGACTTGCCGTTTGCCAGGGTTCCGACCATCCGGCAAACGGCAAAAGTAATTGGGAAGCTGGTAGCTACATTCTCAGCTGCGCAATTCGGCCCATTACATTACCAAAATTTACAAAGAACAATAATCGCAGCATTAAAAGCAAATGCTGGGCACTTTGATCGACCAATCCGATTACCACAAAAGGCTAGAGCCGATCTACAATGGTGGATTGACAATATTAGCGAGTGTCACAGACCCATCATAGTAAGCAACCCATCCGTCGTGCTACAGACTGACGCAAGCGCACAAGGCTGGGGTGCAACTGACACCATGTCCAGTTGTGGTGGCAGATGGGACTCTCATGAGTCTACCCTCCTTCAGTCACAAGGGATAAATTATATTGAGATGTTAGGGGCTTTCCATGGACTGCGGGCTTACTGTACCAACACATGGGACTTACATGTCCTCCTCCAAATAGATAACACAACGGTGGTGGCTTATATCAATCATATGGGTGGTATCAGTTCGCTATCTTGTGATGAATTGGCAAACACAATTTGGCACTGGTGCATCGAGATAAATATTTGGATTACAGCGACCTATTTGCCAGGGAAGCTTAATACAGTGGTGGGCACCAGGTCACAAGTATTCAATGACAACATCGAGTGGATGTTGAACCCCCAAATTTTTGCTGACATGATAGCTCACTATGGGACACCAGATATTGACTTCTTTGCATCCAGGTTGAACCATCAGATACCAACGTATGTGTCTTGGGAACCAGACCCTGGGGCAATAGCAATGGATGCGTTTTCTATCCATTGGGGGAAATGGTTTTGCTACGCATTTCCCCCATTTTGCCTCATCAGTCGGGTATTGCAGAAAATTAAACTGGACTCTGCAACTGGCATATTGATCATTCCCGACTGGCCTACACAGCCATGGTACCCGATGGTCCTTAAAATTTTGAAACAGCCATGGCTTCCGATTGGGAAACACCCCAAATTAATTACTCACCCCATTACGGGGGACAGTAACCCGTGCCATGGTCACCTAAACTTGTTGGCCTGCAGGTTCTAAAAAGACCACTCGTCAAGGCGGGCGTCTCACCACGAGCCATGGAACTCATCTCAGCATCATGCCGAGTATCAACCCGGAAGCAGTAACTCACACAGATCAGGAAGTGGGAGGCATTCTGCTCTCTTACCAACACGACTACCAACACGGCAACAATCCCTGATGTCCTGGAATTCCTAGCTGGCCTTCATTTCGATGCTGGCTTTAGCTACAGTGCCATCAACAGCACCAGGAGTGCACCATCCTCATACCTGGGACATAGGTATAGGCTCCAACCACCTGGTGTCTAAATTCTTGAGGGGAGTGTTTAACACCAATCCTCCACGGCCCAGATACAACTTCACCTGGGATGTAGGGTCGTTCTGACTACTGAGGAGCTGGTCTCCAATGACCGAGTTACCACTCAAACAGCTCACCCTCAAAGTGGTGATGCTGATGGCACTGACAACAGCTCAACGAGTCCAGGCATTACAAAAGCTGCGGCTGGATAGCATGGTCTCCACCCCTACACAGGTGAATTTCTTTGTCCAGGACTTATTGAAGCAGCACAGGCCTGGGGCTCATGGGCTGCAGTTGGAGTTTCGGGCATACCCTATTGATGCCACCCTCTGTATAGTCACCCATCTCCACCACTACATCCGAATTACACGAACCATCAGGAAGAAGGAGCAGGGGCTCCTCATCAGCCACAAACCTCCGCATCACCGGGTGACTGTACAGACTATTGCCAGGTGGCTCGGGGCGGTGTTGGGTGCAGCAGGAGCCGCTGCTAACATTTTAAAATCTCATTCTACTAGGGCTGCATCCACATCAGCGGCGAGGGCCATGGAGGTACCCATGGGCCACATCCTCGCCACCGCGGGCTGGGCCAGTGAAGCAACCGTCCAAAGGTTCTACAATAAACCACTGGTCGCCCCCGCAACATTCGCAGAAGCTGTGCTGGGAGCCGCTCAGTGAATGTTTGTCCCCGAGTTAGGGATTATTTGTTTATTATTATTTGTTTAATAAATATGCATTATTTTACAGCCTGTTTCGACTGAACTGCATTAACAGCCTTCCTCCATCAGGATTGCGGCAGTGTGATAGCATGGACATTGTCCAAGGCGTGAAATCACAGAGCTTTGAAATCTTCACGGTCACTCACGTGACTCCGAAGTAAAATAGTAAGATTAAACGAGAACTTATCAAGTTCGAAGTTTGATCTTTATTTTATGAGGAGTTGCGGTGAGGGATTTCGTGCCCTCCGCTCCCACCCTCTTTCATAAGGTCAACTGGGAAGTTCTACGTTCTTCATCTTACTATTTTCAGTCATGGTGCGTTCTGTGATTCCACCACTGCTTTGAAGGATGTCGCGCATACACACATAACGTAAACACACATATATACAACAATACGTCAAGGTCACCAAGAGCCTTCGTTGTTCAGAACTAGCAATGTTGTTAGTCACAAAAAACTTAGAAGAACGTTTTCTGTTCAGGCCACTCCAGATGATAAAACGGGAGTTTGCGTTATGTAGGAATGGATTCTGATTCCAGATCTCATTCCACCAGGGCTGCTACAACATCAGCAGCAAGGGTATTTACGTTCCGCTGGGCCACATCCTTACGGCTGCAGCATGGTCCAATGAACGAATCTCCAAACATTTATAATAACCCATTGCTGAACCAGGGGTATTTGTCAACTCTATTTACGTTCTGGGTATACTTTCCATCTGGGTGAGAGATGGGAATATTATTACTTCATTTAAACAGCATCAGCATGTTTTAAATCTATGTCCTGACTGTATGCATTATGATTGTTTTTCCTTCATTTGTCAATGAAGCAGTTGTTGTTGTGTATACTCGTTTCTCACGGCATGAAATCACAGAGCTTTGAAATCTTCACGTAGTCACTCGTGTGACTCCGAAGTAAAATAGTAAGATTAAACGAGAACTTACCAGTTTGAAGTTTGATCTTTATTTTATGAGGAGTTACGATGAGGGACTATATGCCCTCCGCTCCCAACCTCATAAATATCATCTGGTAGTTCTAGTCTTCTGTTCTCTTACTATTATACTTCAGTCACTATTACCTGTGATTTCACACCGCTGCTTTGAAGATTGACGCACGTGCGGCTGGACGGGGTTCTTCACGTAGTCCCTCATTGTAACTCCTCATAAAATAAAGATCAAACTTCAAACTGGTAAGTTCTCATTTAATCTTACTATTTTATTTGAATCCCACCATTAATCTCTTCTGCAACACAAATTAATGTTTTCTTTTTCCTATCAGCACCCATACTTTCAGGTGACAAAACCTTGAGAAACTTTTCTCAAAACCCCCCTAACGATGTAACAAAACAACATCACCATGAATGGCCCTGGAATATATTTATACAGAGTTTATTAACTGTTGTTAACAATCAGGGCAGAAAATACAGGCTTGTCATTTTTAATTATTTGATCAATGCCTTTGTAATTCCCGTGTTTCCAATTATTATTTTTCAGCATTTCATTTCTGCTCCATGATATTAACATAAGGAATTATTAAATAACTGTAACATCTGTCAATGTTCATTCTACTCTCCCAATATATTAACACAACATAGCTTAAATTTATTTGTCATATTGTGGTTATTTTTAAGTAAAATCTTAGTTAAAAATTGGCATTTTCTCTTTGCATTTTTAATTGAACAGTACACCTTGAAAATTCAAGAACTGAATATTCAAAAGACAAAAAATTGTGAAGAAAATTATCTAATCATTCATGACATTGCACAACATCCTCCACGCAGTACAACAAAATACTGTGAACAATCGTCACTTCCAATAAATATCACCTCTTCTGGTCGTGCAGTTGTGATGGAATTTCATCAAACTAAGTCACAATCTGAATATGGATTTAAGGTTTCTTACAAGAGTTTCGTCAGTAAGTATTTGAACGAAAGGCATATTGAGATCTTTATTATGACAGAAATGAATCTGAGCATTTTTCCATCCTTTCATGCAAGTTTTTTTCATTACTTATCTCCATTAAATGTTTTCTATTACTCCTTTAAATGTGTTTTATTTTACAAATCTACAAATTCAGACACCAGGAATCCTTTGAGCAGGTCATTCTCAAATAGACTTGACAGTGAGTGTCTACCATTAAATCAGCTCTGTTCCACAGTTCAAAAGTAATCGTGGGATGGTGACTGAAAGTAAAAGGACCTTAGTTTGTAATCCTCTTCCTAATTCAGACCATCTATCGTTGAAATCACCTCAGCTTTTAGTTTAGCCGTAGTTGTAAACAATTCTTGGTATGTATTTGATATTTTAACAGATTCCTAAACTTATGAGAGAAATATCATTGTATGGACAGAAACATCTTAATACTACACATTCTTCGGATGTGTGACTAGCTCCATTCATTTTACCTCAGACAGGAAGGCCTTTTATAATTATCAAGCTATATAATTGGGATTTACACACCAGTCAACATTTATTGCCTGGAGAAGTTTGAATTAGATCCCCTCTCTTCTGCCTGAATTTTTTCACCAGCTTTCATAATTACGTCAAAGATGCAGGTGTATAGATGGCCTTCAGCTCACTGACATTTGAACAAAATTATCTGCTTGGACGCAGCAAAGTTGCATGAAAGGATGCCTGTATCTTCCAGGGAAAAACACTTGGGTACTGTACAGCTTTCAGGTTGATTTTAGATCTACCTTGACACTCATTTGCTCGTGGAGGCAGAGGACATGGGAAAGAGTCATGGAGTTATTCAGGATGGAAACAGACCCTCTGGCCCAACTTGTTCTTGCCAACCAAGATGTATTTGAGCTAGTCCCATTTCCTGTATTTGGCCCATAACCCTTCTAAACCTTTCCGATCCAAGTACCTGTCCTAAACTTCCTCTGCCATATACCCAACACCCTGCATGAAAAAGTTGCCCCTTGGATCCCTTTTAACTATTTCCCCTCACCTTGTATCTGTGCCCCCTGTTTGTAGAATCACCTACTCTGTGACCATCCACCTTATCTCCATCCTTTGTGATTTTACATATATCTGTGATTATCCTTCAACCTTCTATGCTCCAGGAAAAAATACCCCAGCCCATTCAGTCACTCCTTATAACTCAAGCTTTCCAATCCCAGTTCCCTCTTGATTCTTATCTGCACTATCGCCAGCTAATGACATCCTTCCTATATTTTCACCACAAATTGCTTGGATTTTAGTAAAGTAACATGTTGTGGAATTTCTGGATGGGCTAAAATGAGTAAAAACAATGCACATAAAAGATAAGTTAAAATTTAGCTCTAAAATCAATAAATATTGTGGGATGGGATTCATCCTGGAATGGGAGAAATTGCAAAGGCCCTGGCCATATCACTCCTGACCATCTGCATTCTGAGGTAGTGCATAAAAGCAGGAAAATTGTAACCGTTTTCTTGTTCAAAAAATGATGTAGAGATAAACAAAGCTATATGGAACAATCAGTTTAATTATGACTGTGGGGAAAGCACTTGAAAGTTGTTTATCAGACTGTGGTATATCCTCAAGTATTGATATGGATCCATAACGTTCTTTTGCTATTTACGCATTGGTCATAGATCTACAGGGCACAATTTTTAAATTTGCAGAGGTGTGGTGAACTGCAGAAGATTTCAAAATCTTCAGGAAGTATGGACTGGCTGGTGGAATGGATGGGAAGATGACAGATGGATTTTAGTGTTAGTGAAGTGTTACATTTGGTGATATAAATTAGAGCACAACTTTTAACAAGGTATAAAAGCAATTGAATGTATATGGCGAGTTGAAAACTGAAGGGAAGAATGTGGAAGTGTGATTTAGAGGTGGAGAGCACAGGAGCAAGCAGGTCAAGATTAAACTATTGTGTTTAAGAAGGAACTGCAGGTGCTGGAAAATCTAAGGTACTTCTTCAAAATCAAAAATGTGAAAGTGTGATTTAGAAGTGGAGAGCACAGGAGCAAGCAGGTCAAGATGAAACTATTGTGTTTAAGAAGGAACTGCAGATGCTGGAAAATCAAAACCCTTCAGACTTGAGTCTGAGGAAGGGTTTCGGCCTGAAACATTGCCTATTTCCTTCAGTCCATAGATGCTGCTGCAGCCGCTGAGTTTCTCCAGCATTTTTGTGTACCTTCAAGATGTAACTAAATGCTCTTCCAGCTATAAGGGCAATATTCTTTCCTAATCTGGGTGCCACATCTTAGAAAATAAGTGAGGACTGTGGTGTGTGGACAAAGGTTTACAAAAAATATTCCATTGTTGAGGGACTTTAGTTATGTGCACAGAATGGAAGAACTGGAGTTGTTCTTGGAACAGCAGAGATTGGAAGAGATCTGATAGAAGAATTTTAAAAAGGTTATAGAAAGACTGGTCCCATTGGCAAAACAGTCATGAACTGTGGAATGCACAATGAAACAGATTGGCAAAAGAACCAAAAGTGATGACAAAGAATGTACCCGGACGTGGCGCCGACAGACAAGAAGCTGAAGCAAAGAAGTCGAAGCCGAAGAACCGAATGGAAACGAGGCCGAAACGCCAATGAACTGAAAGAGTCTGAAGAGGAAATGCCTACTAACCAAAAGGATGGGACGCCTAAATCCAGACCCCCGCGTCAATCACATCACTGTGAAGGCATGAACATTGTCCCAAACCTCCGCCCCACCCAACCCGCAGCCCACGGAGGGTAGCCGTGGGAGAGTGGGGGCTGTCCCAAGCGATGCACACCTTCGGCCGCTTTCAACTTGGTGCTTGGGTTCAGACTGCCCAATCGCCTATGGCTTGTGTGGGAAAATGAACCCCACGCTCTCTTCTCCCCCTTCTCTCTCCCCTCTTCTCTCTCTCTCCCTTCTCTCCCTCCCTTCTCTCTCCTCCTCTCTCTCCCCTCTTCTCTCTTCTCCTCTCTCTCCCCTCTTCTCTCTCTCTTCCTCTCTCTTCCCCTCCTCTCTCTTCCCCTCTCTCCATTTCTCTCTCCCTCCTCTCTCTCCCCCTTCTCTCTCTGCCCCCCTCCCCCATTCTCTCTCCCTTCTCTCACTCCCCCCTTCTCTCCCCCTTCTCCCTCTCCTCCGTCTCCACCCGTGGGAGCGTCTCACAGTCACTGACCATGATGCACCGCCATCGGACCCCAACCCCAAAACCAGGGTGATTACGCCACCCCCCTCTCTCCCTTCTCTCTCTCCCCCCATTCTCTCTCTCCTCCGTCTGCACCTGCGGGAGCGTCTCACAGTCACTGACCGCGATGCACCGCCATCGAACCCCAACCTCCACCAGGGTGATCCCCCGCACCCGGACTTTGGCACCAACACCAGGGTGATTCACCCCGGCCACGGGGACAAACGGTTTGTTTATTACCATCTCGGTGTTTGCGGAATGCACCCGAGCTTCCACGCACAAAACAGGCAGCATCTCTGGAGAGAAGGAATGGGTGACGTTTCGTGCCAGGGACAGGGAAATAATGGCACCAATTAATTAACCATGTTCCCGATTGTAAGAATGATTTATGCATGTAATACATGATATACACCAGTTAATTAACCATGTGTAAATGTATATCATGTATTACATGTATAAATCGTTCTTACATTCGGGAACATGGTTAATTAACTGGTGGCATTATTTCCCTGTCCTAACAGCCTTTGTTTTAGCCAGTGATTACATCTATTCCATCCCTCCCTCACAAAGATGTGGGATTTCAATTTGAGTGCACTTGTTTGAATAGATGCAAGCGGCATTTACAGTTTCTCTCTCATGGGCACGCAGTACACTAAGCCGATGAAATGAGACAACTGTCACACCGAAGAAAGACACAAAATGCTGGAGTAACTCAGCTGAACAGGCAGCATCTCTGGAGAGAAGCAATGGGTGCCGTTTCTGGTCGAGACCCTTCAGAAGCACTCTGAAGAATGGTCACCCTTCTCGCCAGAGATGCTGTCTGTTTAGTGCGTGGGAGCTTGGGTGCGATCCGCAAACACCAAGACGGTAATAAATATACCGTCTGTCCATGCAGCCTGGGTGAATCACCCTGGTGTGGGTGTCAAAGTCCAGGGACGGGGGGGGGGGGGGGGGCGGGGAATCACCCTGGTGTGGAGGTTGGGGTCCGATTGCGGTGCATCGCAGTCAGCGACTGTGGGATGCTCCCGCAGGTGGAGACGGAGGAGAGAGAGAAGGGGGAGAGAAAGGGAGAGAGAGAAGGGGGGGGGGGGTAATCACCTGGTGCGGTGCATCGCGGTCAGTGGCTGTGAGACGCTCCCGCAGGTGGAGACGGAGGAGAGAAGGGGAGAGAGGGAAGGGAGAGAGAGTGGGGGGGGGGGAGGGGGGGAGGGGGGGAGGGGGGAAGAGAGAGGAGAGAGAGAAGAGTGGAGAGAGAAGAGGGGAGAGAGAAGAGAGGAGGAGAGAGAAGAGAGGAGAGAGAAGAGAGGAGGAGAGAGAAGAGAGGAGGAGAGAGAAGAGAGGAGGAGAGAGAAGAGCGGCAGTCGGTTCTTTGGCTTGTAGGCGACGCCGCCTTTCGGGTAGGTGGCGTTTGACAGAGCGGCCATTTGGTAAGTTTGCTTTTTGGCGATGCAGCCTTGCAGTTCGTTGGCATTTAGGCGTCCCGCCCTTTCGGTTAGTTTGCATTTAGGCATCCCATCCTTTCGGTTAGTAGGCGTTTCGTCTTCGGACTCTTTCGGTTCATTGGCGTTTCAGCCTCATTTCTATTTGGTTCTTTGGCTTCAACTTCTTTGCCTCGGCTTCTTGTCTGTCGGCGCCGCGTCCGCACAGGGACAAAGAATACCTGCACACAGCAGATGGTCAAGAACCAGAAGGCACTGAAGTTAGTAGCAATGAGGGCAGATTTAATTGTTCCATTCAAATACTGTAAGTCTGAACATCGTTTTTTACTTCATAAATGTGTATACATGTTGCTGTAAGTACAGTTGATCAGGGAATGTTTGAAAGTGAGGACATTGCACAGACGGGCTATTATGGGTTGTTTCCGATTTTCTTCATTGTGCCATTGTTCTGTGCTGAAAAGATTCTGTTAGGGTAAATGTATTCAACTGATAGAAACTGTTTAAAATATTTATTTTATTTTGCAGATAAACATCCACCTGTAGTGCCTAAGGCCTCTCGTGGGAGTTACTACAACAGTTTTGGGCTTGCACCAAGCATCTTACTGACATTTTTATGGAAAACATAATTGTTGTGTAAACCAGAATATCATCAGTTTTTGGATTTCTCTCTGCCTCCAGATTATAGAAAGTTTACACCAGTATATTTGACCACTGATCAACTTACATACATCATATTTCCCTTTGAACACATTCATCTGCAGCATCTTAAACAAATGTTTCCATTTTAATGAAACATTGACTGAGTTAACTGCTGTTTTCTAATCGTCAAGGGTGAAATTTCAGAGTGGTCTAGTTTGTATTCCGATAATACTATCGTGCAACATATTCTCAGTATTAATGGAGTATAAATTTGTCTTGGTAACCTGTCTTATGCCCAATGCAGAAAAGATCTGACTTGATAAATGGTATTTTTAAAGAAAATTATTTTTTCAAACTTCAGAAATATTTTGATATGTTATCAATAAGTCTATAGGTTATAAACATTGAAGGTTTCTACTATAAATTTAAAAATGTACAATCCACATACTTTCATAGATAAGTAGATGCTTAATTTGCCAACACGGAATGAGCTGATCTTGATTGAGGGCATCCTTCTTGCATTTGCAATGCATTGATCCCTTTCATAGTGCCTGACATTGCATATGATATTTTTTTCTAAAGTATTTTAACAACTGTTCACTAGTGGGAAATCTGCCACAAATCCTCAGTTGCCAGATAATAATTACTAACAAGGAATTGTCAGACATACCTGAAAGAGAGCTAAAAGGCTTCATTGTCATTTTGGCTTTTCTCAATTACTCATCTTTTCATTAATTACAGTAGTTAAACACACCAGATACATTTTGTAATTCATTTTTTGATGTTATACCTTTTTTCCTTTGTGTTTCTCCCAAGAGGAGGAAGGAAAAATTATAGAACCTCTTATTTTCATTGCATTTCTCTTGCATCAAACTGAATGAGCAATGGATTCCAAGAATTCTGCAGTTGTCGTTGAATCAGAAATTCTCGTTGCAGGAGCGAACAATAACTGCAAGTTGAGGAGAAACTGACTCCATATTCTGATTAACTAGCATTGCTCTGTTCATTTGTTTCCCTACAAATAAACGGTTTGGATATTTTAGTTTGAAATTATTTGTTAATAAAATGTTACCTTAAATATGACATGGTCCCTTACATATTACTTTGGAAAATGCAAAGGAATACAAGAAAAGATTAAATATCTGCAAACCGTTAAACACTGAGGTTCTCTGCGGGAGGAAGAATCTGTATGTTCACATAAGGAGATGACCTTTGAGACAAGGAACTTGAAGAACATTGCTTGTGTAACTGCTCAAGATGTTATTTATTAAGGCAGAGATATTTTGGGGCAAATAACAGGTATGAGACATTTTTATATTCTTTTTAAGAATGTTGACATTCCTGACTGGATGAATACCCTTGATGGCGTTTCTCAACTTCCTCCTATTTTGGTGTGCAGGAGACTACCAGCCTCCATCCCAGCCCACTTTGTATAACCATTTGTTGGCAATCTTTGCTCTTCTCAGTTCTGATGCAAGTTCTCAACCTGAAATGTTGACTTGCAACTTCTGCCCCCACAGATCCGGCTTCATTCAAAGAGTTCTTCCAGTGTTGTGTTGTTTCAGAACCACATAACTACCTGAATTGTAGAGAAAATGCCATCTCCTCAAGATGAGATCCTGGTGCCTAAATCAATCAGATATATATGCGAACTACATATGTAGACGTAATCGTTGCATGCCAACTGCAGGTGCCAAAGGAAAAGTAATACATACACCCAGAGACTGAGTGACATGAGGTGCAGTAGCTAAAGAATGGGAGCAGGAGGACAAGAAAGGCCAGAAGGAAGGTGGATGAGCTAAACCCTTCAACCTCAGCAGAACGAAGAAGGGATGTTTGATTTGAATTGACAAATGAGTTGATAAACCATACTCAAGAGTCAAGAGATTTTTATTGTCATATGTCCCAGATAGAACAATGAAATTCTTACTTGCTGCAGCACAACAGAATATATGGTATGTTGCCTCCCTGGTGCAAAGGTCAGGATGTCACTGAACGGCTGCAGAACATTCTGAGGGGGAGGGTGAACAGCCAGTTGTCGTGGTGCATGTTGGCACCAACGATATAGGTAAAAAAAGGGATGAGGTCCTACAAGGTGAATTTAGGGAGCTAGGAGATAAACTTAAACGTAGGACCTCAAAGGTAGTAATCTCCGGATTACTACCAGTACCACAGGCCAGTCAGAGTAGAAATAGGAGGATAATGCAAATGAATACGTGGCTTGAAAAGTGGTGCAAGGGGGAGGGATTCAAATTTTTAGGGCACTGGGACCAGTTCTGGGGGAGGTGGGACCGGTACAAACAGGACGGTTTGCACCTGGAATGGAATGGAACCAATGTTCTTGGGGGAGTGTTTGCTAGTGCTGTCGGGGAGGATTTAAACTAATGTGGCAGGGGGATGGGTACAAGAGCAGAGAGGCAGGAGGGTGTAAAATGAGGGTAGAAGCATTAGGTAGCAAGGTGAAAGGTAAAAGTGGCAGGCAGACAAAACCAGGGCAAAAATCAAAAAGGGCCACTTTTCAGCAAAATTGTATAAGGGGTAAATGCGTTGTAAAGACAAGCCTGAGGCTTTGTGTCTCAATGCAAGGAGTATTCGTAATAAGGTGGACGAGTTGAACGTGCAGATAGATATTAATGATTATGATATAGTTGGGATCACGGAGACATGGCTCCAGGGTGACGTAGGCTGGGAGCTGAACATCCAGGGATATTCAATATTCAGGAGGGATAGAGAGAAAGGAAAAGGAGGTGGGGTAGCGTTGCTGGTTAGAGAGGAGATTAAAGCAATGGAAAGGAAGGACATTAGCTTGGAGGATGTGGAATCGGTATGGGTAGAGCTACAAAACACTAAGGGGCAGAAAACGCTGGTGGGTGTTGTGTACAGGCCACCTAACAGTAGCAGAGAAGTTGGGGATGGTATCAAACGGGAAATTAGAAATGCGTGCGACAAAGGCAAAACAGTTATAATGGGTGACTTCAATCTACATATAGATTGGGTTAATCAAATTGGCAGGGGTGCTGAGGAAGAGGATTTTTTGGAATGTATGCGGGATAGTTATCTAAATCAACATGTAGAGGAACCAACGAGAGAGCAGGCTATTTTAGACTGGGTTTTGAGTAATGAGGAAGGGGTAATTAGCCGTCTTGTTGTACGTGCCCCCTTGGGCAAGAGTGACCATAATATGGTTGAGTTCTTCATTAGGATGGAGAGTGACATTGTTAATTCAGAAACAATGGTTCTGAACTTAAAGAAAGGTAACTTTGAGGGTATGAGACGTGAATTGGCCAAGATTGACTGCAATTAATTCTAAAAGGGTTGACGGTGGATATACAATGGAAGACATTTAAAGACTGCAATGGATGAACTACAAAAATTGTTCATCCCAGTTTGGCAAAATAATAAATCGGGGAAGGTAGTGCATCCGTGGATAACAAGGGAAATCAGGGATAGTATCAAAGCAAAGGATGATGCGTACAAAGTAGCCAGAAAAAGCAGCATACCAGAGGACTGGGAGAAATTCAGAGACCAGCAGAGGAGGACAAAGGGCTTAATTAGGAAAGGAAAAATAGATTATGAAAGAAAACTGGCAGGGAACATAAAAACTGACTGCAAAAGTTTTTATAGATATGTGAAGAGAAAGAGGTTAGTTAAAACAAATGTAGGTCCCTTGCAGTCAGAAACAGGTGAGTTGATCATGGGGAACAAGGATATGGCGGACCAATTGAATAACTACTTTGGTTCCGTCTTCACTAAGGAAGACATAAATAATCTGCCTGAAATAGCAGGGGACTGTGGGTCAAAGGAGGAATTGAGTGAAATCCAGGTCAGTCGGGAAGTGGTGTTGGGTTAAATTGAATAGATTAAAGGCCGATAAATCCCCAGGGCCAGATAGGCTGCATCCCAGAGTACTTAAGGAAGTAGCTCAGGAAATAGTGGATGCATTAGTGATAATCTTTCAAAACTCTTTAGATTCTGGAGTAGTTCCTGAGGATGGCGGGTAGCAAATGTAACCCCTCTTTTTAAAGAAGGGAGGGAGAGAGAAAACGGGGAATTACAGACCAGTTAGTCTAACATCGGTAGTGGGGAAACTGCTAGAGTCAGTTATTAAAGATGGGATAGCAGCACATTTGGAAAGTGGTGAAATCATTGGACAAAGTCAGCATGGATTTACAAAAGGTAAATCATGTCTGACGAATCTTGTGGAATTTTTCGAGGATGTAACTAGTAGCGTGGATAAGGGAGAACCAGTGGATGTGGTATATCTGGACTTCCAGAAGGCTTTCGACAAGGTCCCACATAAGAGATTAGTATACAAACTTAAAGCATACGGTATTAGGGGTTCAGTATTGATGTGGATAGAGAACTGGCTGGCAAACAGGAAGCAAAGAGTAGGAGTAAACGGGTCCTTTTCACAATGGCAGGCAGTAACTAGTGGGGTACCGCAGGGCTCAGTGCTGGGACCCCAGCTATTTACAATATATATTAATGATCTGGATGAGGGAATTGAAGGCAATATCTCCAAGTTTGCGGATGACACTAAGCTGGGGGGCAGTGTTCGCTGTGAGGAGGATGCTAGGAGACTGCAGGGTGACTTGGATAGGCTGGGTGAGTGGGCAAATGTTTGGCAGATGCAGTATAATGTGGATAAATGTGAAGGTTATCCACTTTGGTGGCAAAAACAGGAAAGCGGACTATTATTTAAATGGTGGCCGATTGGGAAAAGGGGAGATGCAGCGAGACCTGGGTGTCATGGTACACCAACCATTGAAAGTAGGCATGCAGGTGCAGCAGGCAGTGAAAAAAGCGAATGGTATGTTAGCTTTCATAGCAAAAGGATTTGAGTACAGGAGCAGGGAGGTTCTACTTCAGTTGTACAGGGTCTTGGTGAGACCACACCTGGAGTATTGCGTGCAGTTTTGGTCTCCAAATCTGAGGAAAGACATTATTGCCATAGAGGGAGTGCAGAGAAGGTTCACCAGACTGATTCCTGGGATGTCAGGACTGTCTTTATGAAGAAAGACTGGATAGACTCGGTTTATACTCTCTGGAATTTAGGAGATTAAGAGGGGATCTTATAGAAACTTACAAAATTCTTAAGGGGTTGGACAGGCTAGATGCAGGAAGATTGTTCCCGATGTTGGGGAAGTCCAGGACAAGGGGTCACAACTTAAGGATAAGGGGGAAATCCTTTAAGACCGAGATGAGAAAGACTTTCTTCATACAGAGAGTGGTGAGTCTCTGGAACTCTCTGCCACAGAAGGGTAGTTGAGGCCAGTTCATTGGCTATATTTAAGAGTGAGTTGGATGTGGCCCTTGTGGCTAAGGGGATCAGAGGGTATGGAGAGAAGGCAGGTACGGGATACTGAGTTGGATGATCAGCCATGATCATATTGAATGGCGGTGCAGGCTCGAAGGGCTGAATGGCCTACTCCTGCACCTAATTTCTATAACCATATAACCATATAACAATTACAGCACGGAAACAGGCCCTCTCGGCCCTTCCAGTCCGTGCCGACCATTTGTTTTCCCCTAGTCCCATCTACCTGCACTCAGACCATACCCCTCCATTCCCTTCACGTCCATATACCTATCCACTTTACTCTTAAATGTTAAAATCGATCCTGCCTCCCCCACGTCTGCTGGAAGCTGATTCCACACAGCCACCACCCTCTGAGTAAAGAAGTTCCCCTCACGTTACCCCGAAACTTCTGTCCCTTAATTCTCATGTCATGCCCTCTTGTTTGAATCTTCCCTACCCTCAATGGGAAAAACGTATCCACGTCAACTCTGTCTATCCCTTTCATCATTTTAAAGACCTCAATCAAGTCCCCCCTTAACCTTCTGCGCTCTATGCAATCATGACTGCAATATGCAATCATAAGGAATAATATAACAAAAACTCAGAAAGGAAAAAAAGAACAAACAATAACAGTACAATAATAATAATAATAATAGTATATTGTAGTTCATAGCTTATGAAGTTGTAGTGTTTAATAGGCTGTAGGGCAGAAGCTGTTCCGGAACCTAGACGTTACAGTTTTCAGGCTCCTGTACCTTCTTCCTGATGGCAGTGAATATTATCGGGATTCCCTGATAATATCCAATAATCTTTTTCACACAATTATCCTTAACACCAATAAACCACAGCAATAATCACCTGTGGGACACCAGATTCCCTCACACTCTGCTGGGTATGCACATCTGCACTGAACATAAAAAGATAATTGAATAGTTCCCTGACTGATTAGTCAAAGTCATAGTGTGGAAACAGACCATTCGGCCCAATTTGCCCAATTCCCCTACTCTTGGAAAGAGACTCTGTGCATCTACCTGATCTATTCCTCTCATGATTTTGAATGCCTCTATAAGATCACCTCCCAACCTCCTGCGCTCCAAGGTATACCTCTCCGTATAGCTCACATCCACTAGACCTGGCAGCATCCTCGTAAATCTTCTCTGAACCCTTTCAAGCTTGACAATATCTATCCTACAACATGGTGCCCAGAACTGAACACAATATTCTAAATGCGGTATTATACAACTGCAACATGACCTCCCTAACTTCTATACTCTACACTCTGACTGATGAAGGCCAATGTGCCAAAAGCCTTTTAGACCACCTTATCTACCTGTGACACGACCTTCAAGGAATCATGCACCTGCACACCTAGATCCCTCTGCTCTACAACGCTCCCCAGAGGACTACTATTCACTGTATAGGTCCTGCCCTTGTTAGACATCCCGAAATGCAACACCTCACACTTCTCTGCATTAAATTCCATCAACCATTCCTCAGCCCACCTTGCCAATCGATCCAGTTCCTGCGTCAATCTTACACAACCATCTTCACTATCTGCAAAACCACCCACTTTTGTATCATCAGCAAACTTGCTGATCTTGCCCTGTATGTTCTCATCCAAATCATTGATGTAGATGACAGACAATAACGGACCAGCACCGTTATTAACTGCTACAGTCAGTTATTAAAGATTGGATAGCAGCGCATTTGGAAAGTGGTGAAATCATTGGACAAAGTCAGCATGGATTTACGAAAGGTAAATCATGTCTGACGAATCTTATAGAATTTTTCGAGGATGTAACTAGTAGAGTGGATAAGGGAGAACCAGTGGGTGTGTTATATCTAGACTTTCAGAAGGCTTTCGACAAGGTCCCACATAAGAGATTAGTATACAAACTTAAAGCACATGGTATTGGGGGTTTAGTATTGATGTGGATAGAGAACTGGCTGGCAGACAGGAAACAAAGGGTAGGAGTAAACGGGTCATTTTCAGAAAGGCAGGCAGTGACTAGTGGGGTACCGCAAGGCTCAGTGCTGGGACCCCATTTATTTACAATATATATATTAATGATTTGGACGAGGGAATTGAATGCACCATCTCCACGTTTTCAGATGACACTAAGCTGGGGGATAGTGTTAGGTGTGAGGAGGATGCTAGGAGGCTGCAAGGTGACTTTGATAGGCTGGGTGAGTGGGCAAATGCATGGCAGATGCAGTATAATGTGGATAAATGTGAAGTTATCCACTTTGGTGGCTAAAACAGGAGGGTAGACTATTATCTGAATGGTAGCAGTTTAACAAAAGGGGAGATGCAACGAGACCTAGGTGTCTTGGTACACCAGTCATTGAAAGTAGGCATGCAGGTGCAGCAGGCAGTGAAGAAAGCAAATGGTATGTTAGCATTCATAGCAAAAGGATTTGAGTATGAGAGCAGGGAGGTTCTACTGCAGTTGTACAGGGTTTTGGAGAGACCACACCTGGAGTATTGCGCACAGTTTTGGTCTCCAAATCTGAGGAAAGACATTCTTGCCATAGAGGGGGTACAGAGAAGGTTCACCAGACTGATTCCTGGGATGTCAGAACTTTCATATGAGGAAAGACTGGATAGACTTGGCTTGTACTCGATAGAATTTAGAAGTCTGAGGGGGGGATCTTATAGAAACTTTAAAAATTCTTAAGGGGTTGGACAGGCTAGATGCAGGAAGATTGTTCCCGATGTTGGGGAGGTCCAGAACAAGGGGTCACAGTCTCAGGATAAGGGGGAATTCCTTTAGGACCGAGATGAGGAAAACGTTTTTCACACAGAGAGTGGTGAGTCTCTGGAATTCTCTGCCACAGAAGGTAGTTGAGGCCAGTTCATTGACTATATTTAAGAGGGAGTTAGATGTGGCCCTTGTGGCTAAAGGGATCAGGGGGTATGGAGAGAAGGCAGGTACAGTATACTGAGTTGGATGATCAGCCATGATCATATTGAATGGCGGTGCAGGCTCGAAGGGCCGAATGGCCTATTCCTGCACCTATTTTCTATGTTTCTATGAACCCTGAGGCACACCACTAGTTGCAGGGCCTCCAGACCGAGAAGCGACCTTCCACCATCACCCTCTGCTTCCTTCCATGGAGCCAATTTGCTGTCCATTCAGCGATCTCTCCTTGGATCCCGTGCGATCAAACCTTCCTGAGCAGCCCACCATGTGGACCCTTGTCAAAAGCCTTACTCAAATCCATGCATACAACATCTATAGCTTATTTCAATTATTACATTTGTGTTTGTTGATGAGTGAACTCCACATTAAATTATATATTTCTCAGATCTGCTCCATTCTGCAGGTACTAACGTTGTGGGTACTAAGATTTTGTCGGCTTGGATCTTTCATTCAATAACGATGGTACCACAGGAGCATTTTAGCTAATATGGCTGAGAGAAAAGCGCATAACTGCATAATCCTTGATTCAGATTCATTGAGTGGGAGAAGCATTGAGGGACTAACATTTCAATGGAATGAAATGTGCATATTTACCAAGAAGAAATCTCCCATGAAACTGCAATTTAAATTAATTTTAAACCAGTGCAACTGTTGACCTTTTCAAAGCATACAATGGGTTAGGTATGATGAATTATTTGCAGTAAAAACAGTGCTTTAGATAGCCCACACCAGTGAAGATTATTGCAGTGAAAAGTGATTACTTGTGAGGGAAAACATGGCACTAACTCCCTCTCACCTAATCCATTGCTGCAGAAAATATGGATGCGTGAGAAAGTGGAAAGCACAATGGATGTCACCATTTGAACTCATTCTCAATTTGCTGCCTCTGATGAAGACCATTCCTATGATGTAACAATTATTTATAATGTGTATTAATAATGTAAGAGATCAAACTGGAGAGAAAGATTGTGGCCGCCGCTTGCTCCTCATTGCTTTTACAATAACGAGGAAGATGAAAAGGATGAATATCCTTGTAATTCAAAAATCTTGTCTCATTAATGTTTATTTGAAGATTTCATGTGAGAGGAGAGGAAGGAAAGTAAACCTATCTATCTATACATAACTGAAACTCTGATCTTGTGCTCTTCTGATTTTTTTCTATTTGCGCAAAAAGGGTACATGATAGCGCCATGATTTTTCGTCACCGTACTCACCATTCTCCTGTGCTACAAGGGCAACAAGTTTTGTTCCGATCCATGGTATATTTTAAAAGTTATTACGTTTTAACAATCTTAAAAACTGCACATGCGCAGACTGGTCCACTCTCCTATAAGTCGCCGCCATGCAGATTGGTCTCCTCTCCTGTAAGTCACCGGGACGGCGCACCCCTTCCTGCACCATTGCCGCACTGATTGGCCGGGTCTGCTGTCAGTGACGGGTGGCGCCCGGCGAGGAGAATATAAAGCTGAAGGAGCGTAGTGAGAATCTCTAATGCTCCGCCGGCTGAAGCTGCATCTGCAGGTGCCTCCATGGTGCTGAGCGGGTGGGCGGGCGAGCGGGTGGGCAGGCAAGCTAGTGCCCAGCCGAGGACACTATCAGCCACTTTGTCCAACCTGGGATTCTAGCCGCGAGGCTCCGGCCGGGGTTCTACCCGGCGATCCAGGAGGCATCGACACCGCAACTTTCAAGTGGGGCCTCATGGCAATGGAGCTGTGGCAGCGGTGGGACCTCGCTGCGGCCGTAGGGCCTTGCGGCGGCGGTGGAGCCTTGACAAACTTCAAAATCCGCAGAGAAATCTATCCCTCTTTTTTCAGTTTTTTCCTGTCTCATGTCTGGTGGGGGAGGAAGGGGAATAGAGGGAGAGGAGGGGGGAGTGTGGGAGGTAGGGAGTGGGGAATAGAGGGCAGTGGGGGAGGTGAGGAGGGATAGTGGGAGGGTAGGGGGTGAGGAGTGGGGGTGGTGAGGGATAGGGAGTAATGGAGGGAGGGATTGACTCAGGGTAGGGGAAAGGAGAGGGAGGGAGAAGTGAAGGCAGGATTGGAGGAGGAGAGGGGAAAAGATCCTGGGGAGTTGAGGAGGGAGAGGAGGATGTAGGGAGGGAGAGGTGTGAAAGTGGGGGAGGTGAGGAGGGAGAGTGGGGGAGGAGGGGGAGTGGGGGAGATAGGGTGTGGTGAATAGAGAGGAGTGGTGAATAGAGAGGTGGGGAAAATGAGGAGGGATAGTGGGGGGGATAGGGAGAGGTAAGGAGTGGGGGAGGCGTGGGATATAGTCAAAGTCAAAAGAGTTTATTATCATGTGTCCCTGACAGGACAATGAAATTCTTTCTTTGCATAGCACAACTGAACATAGTAGGCATTGACTACAATTATACACTTAAATACACACATTAATTCATAAATTAATAAAGTGCAAATAACAGATGGAGGGGTATTAATGTTCAGAGTTTTGTCCGAGCCAGGTTTAATAGCCTGATGGCTGTGGGGAAGTAGCTATTCTTGAACCTGGTCGTTGCAGTTCTCAGGCTCCTGTACCTTCTACCTGAAGGTGGCAGGGAGATGAGTGTGTTACCAGGGTGGTGTGGGTCCTTGATGATGCTGGCACCATATGGACAGTCGCTCGATCTCTCTTCTGTACTCCGACTCATCCCCATCAGTGATACGTCCCACTACAGTGGTGTCGTCAGCGAACTTGATGATGGAGTTCGCACTGTAGTGGGACGTATCACTGATGGGGATGAGTCGGAGTACAGAAGAGGGATCGAGTGACTGTCCATATGGTGCCAGCACAATAACCTGGCCTCAACACCAGCAAAACCAAGGAACTGATTGTGGACTTTGGAAGGAGTAGGATGGGGACCCACAGTCCTGTTTATATCAACAGGTCGATGGTTGAGGAGTGGGGGAGGTGAGGGATAGGGAGTAATGGAGTGGTGGCGTTGGCGAACTTGATGATGGAGTTTGCATTATGACCGGCTACGTAGTCATGAGTATAGAGTGAGTACAGCAGGGGGCTGAACACGCAGCCTTGAGGTGCTCCCGTGCTGATTGTTATCAAGTCTGACACATTTCCACCAATACAAACAGACTGTGGTCTGTGAATGAGGAAGTCGAGGATCCAATTGCAGAGGGATGCGCAGAGACCCAGTTCTGCGAGTTTGGTAACCAGCTTGAAGGGGATGATTGTGTTAAATGCCGAGCTGTAGTCAATGAATAACAGCCTGACATATGAGTTTTTGTTGTCCAAGCGGTCCAGAGCGGAGTGGAGGGCCAGCAAGATCGCGTCCACCGTTGAGCGGTAAGCGGACTGCAGTGGGTCCAGGTTTTTGTCAAGGTGGGAGTTGATTTGCGCCATGATCAACCTCTCGAAGCACTTCATCACCACAGGCGTAGTGCCACAGGTCGATAGTCATTGAGGCACGTCACCTTGCTCTTCTTGGGCACCGGTATTATTGATGCCCTTTTGAGGCAGGTGGGAACCTCAGACCTCAGAAGTGACAGGTTGAAAATGTCTGTAAAAACTCCAGCCAGTTGGTCCACACAGGTTTTTAAAACACGACCAGTTATGCCATCAGGTCCAGACGCTTTTCGAGGGTTCACCCCTCTGAAGGATTTCCTGACGTCGGCCTCTGTGACTGAGACTGAAATGCCATCACAGCGAATGGGGGCTCGGGAAGGCGCATCGGTGTTCTCCCTATCAAAGCGAGCGTAAAATGCATTGAGCTCATCAGGGATTGATGTATCGCCGACATCCGAGCTGCCTCCTGGTTTCGCCTTGTAGGAGGTGATTGCATTCAGTCCCTGCCACAGCTGCCGAACATCTGTCTCGTCCTCCAGTTTGGAGCAGAACTCCCTTTTGGCCTTTTTGATGGCCTTACCAAGGTCGTATCTGGACTTCTTGTAGACCACTGTATCATCAGACATGAATGCCCGGTGTCTGGTCTTCAGAAGAGTGCGGATCTCAGAGTTCATCCAAGGTTTCTGATTGGGAAACACTCGGAAGGTTTTTGTAGGGATGCAGTCCTCCACACATTTCTTAATGAAGTCTGTAACGACTGTGGTGTATTCATTCAAGTCCGTTGCCAAGTCCTTGAACATTGCCCAGTCTACAGACTCCAAACAGTCCTGTAGTTGTTCACCAGAATGCGGGAACTCCTCAAGACCATGAAGGCGACTCCCTGGCAACCACCCACGAATATGTGGTGACCTTGTGGTGACTGCATAGTCTCCTGCAGTCGCCTAAAAAGTTGCCTAAGTGAGACAGGCCCATTACTGTCTCCAACTACATTCTATATTTATCCCGCCACCTCCCCTGACGTCAGTCTGAAGAACAGTCTTGACCCGAAACTTTGCCCATTCCTTCTCTCCAGAGCTGCTGAGTTACTCCAGCATTTGTGTCTACCTATGATTTAAACCAGCATCTGCAGTTCTTTTTAACATACAATGAGTGTATGATATAATGAGTTCAAACTCAATAGATAGAGCAAAGAGGAAGTTATAGAGTTATAGACTGCAGAATACAGTTCTCAGTGTTGGGTGTTGTAGCGCACCAGTTCCTTAGACAAAGTCCAATCTCCTCAATGGGGTAGAAGTGAATCAAACAGTACCTAAGCTTTTGGAGGAACTATTCAGAAGCCTGATAATGGAGGGAAATAAGCTTTACATGTGTCTGATAGTGCTTGCCTTCAAGCCTCTGTAACTTCTGCCAGATTAGAGCAGGGAGAAGAAGGAATAACTTTAGATTATATTGCCAGCATTTCTGAAGCAGCGTGAAGTGTATGTCGGAGTCAAAAGTGGTAAGTCTGCTTGAGCTACATATGCAATCTCTGAAATTGCTTGAAGTCTTGGGCATAGCAGTTCGCAAACCAAGTTGTGATGCAACTGACAATATACTTCCTATGATGCATCTGTAGACGTTTGTAAGGGTCATTAGAGACATACCATGTTTCCTCAGTCTTCTCATGAAGTAGAGGCATTGGTGTGCTTTCTTGGCTATCGCATCAATGTGGTTGGTCAATGACAGGTAATTTGTAATTTCTCTATCTCCATCTTGTACTCCATTTTGTCATTGTTCATGATTGGGCCCAACACAGTGGTGTTGTTTGTAAACTTGTAGATGGAATTAGAGCTGAAGTTGGTTGTACGGTCATGAGTGCAAAGGGAGTATAATAAGCGACTGAGAATGCATCCTTGCAGGGCACCGGTGGAGAGAGTTAGGTTGGAGGAGACCTATCCTCACTGATTGAGGTCTGTGGGTCAGAAAGTTGAGGATCCCGTGGCAAAGGGGGGAGCTAACTCTTTGGTTCTAGAGTTTGGAGATGGTTATGGATTGGATTATAGTGTTGAAGGCAATAATAGTCAATTATAGTCAATAAGTAGGAATCTATTAAATAGGACTAAATAGGAATCTATTATATAGGATAAATAGGACTCTCCCTCTTCAGCCCTTGTCGATTAGGTGTTCCTGAGATGAGTGCAGGTGCAGGGGGATGGCAATTGTTGTGGACCTGTACGCAAACTGTAGTGGATCAATGCTGGCTGGAATTAATGGAATGGAATTAACCATTACCAGTCTCTTGAAGACTTTGTGATGGTGGATGTCAGAGCCACTGGATGGTGGTCATTAAGGCACACTTCCTTTCCTTCCTTCAGCATGTGGATGATAGTGGTCATTTTGAAGCAGGTGGGAACATCAGAATCGATAATCTGCAGTGAAGTTCACTGATCCATATATCTTTTTTTAAAGGCTATATTTCAACTATTCTCAGAATTTAACATTAATATTTATGAACTAACTAGACCAAGTGGGACCCATTTGGTCCCGTTACCTCAATGAAATAATCTGCAGTGAAGTTCACTGATCCATAGATCTTTTTTTAAAGGCTATATTTCAACTATTCTCAGAATTTAACATTAATATTTATGAACTAACTAGACCAAGTGGGACCCATTTGGTCCCGTTACCTCAATGCAATATTCCACCACTCAACCTACCCCCCAACTGCACAGGCGCGGCTGACGTTTTTAAAGTTTAAAATGACAATAACATGTAAAAAAAATCACTCTCCCTGTTCAGTCCCTTATTCCCCTCCTTCATTATCCTCCCTCTCCCCACCCTCCACCAATCCTCCTCTGCTTCCTCCCCTCACCTTCCCTCTCTTCCTCCTCCCCTTGATGACCTGGCCATTCCTTCTCCTACCACTATCCTCCATTCGCCCTCATCTCCCAGCACTGTGTCCCCATCCTCTTCACCCTCCCTCTTATTTTCTCTCCTCCTCCCCTCGCCCACTCCCTCCCTCACCTATCCCTCCCTCTCCTCTCCCCTACCCTCAGTTACTCGCTCCCTTCCTCAATAGCCCCACTCCCCCTCCGCTGGCAGTAGACTCACGGCTGGTGGGCTGGCAGTAGACTCATGGCTGGTGAGCTGGCAGTTGACTCACGGCTGGTGGGCTGGCACTTGACTCATGGCTGGTGGGCTGGCAATAGACTGACGGCTGGTGGGCTGGTGTTAATGAGCGAGACGCTGTCGCTCATGGATGGCCACCAGCCTTGTATCCTGTTCGAGCAGGCTTTCCTGGAGCAGATGCCCGACGACATCCGCCTGCTCCTCGATGGTTGCGACTTCGCCAATCCTCTGCAGTTCGCCGAACGGGCGGACGAGCTGTGGCTCGCCAAGCAGCAGGAAGGTGTTTCCATCAGCCGGGTGTCTGTGGCTCCACATGCCGCGTTCCCTGCTCGCATCCTGGAAATGCCTCAGCCGATCACCAGTAGAGGCTATCGCGGTCGGCCAGAAACATTGCCTCTACATCTGGGACCGCCATTCCGAGTTCCGATTTCTAGTGGACACTGGGGCTGAGCTCAGCATCTTACCTCCGTTTGGGGTTGATACCCGTTCTGGTAAGTGAGGCCCCACTCCGTCCACCGTCAATGGCAGCCCCTTCCACACGTACGGTACTCGCACCATTCCCCCCTATTCTCGGCTCTCGCCGTTACTCGTGGCCATTTACTATCGTGGACGTCTCCCAGCCACAGCTAGGCGCCGATTTATGGGCCTTTTCCCTCCTGGTTGACGTCCAGGGCCAGCGCCTCCTTCATCCTGAGTCATAGAAACATAGAAAAATAGAAACATAGAAAATAGGTGCAGGAGTAGGCCATTTGGCCCTTTGAGCCTGCACCGTCATTCAATATGATCATGGCTGATCATCCAACTCAGTATCCCATACCTGCCTTCTCTCCATACCCCTTGACCCCTTTAGCCACAAGGGCCACATCTAACTCCTTCTTAAATATAGCCAATGAACTGGCCTCAACTACCTTCTGTGGCAGAGAATTCCAGAGATTCACCACTCTCTGTGTGAAAAATGTTTTTCTCATCTCGGTCCTAAAAGATTTCCCCCTTATCCTTAAACTGTGACCACTTGTCCTGGACTTCCCCAACATTGGGAACAATCTTCCTGCATCTAGCCTGTCCAACCCCTTAAGAATTTTGTAAGTTTCTATAAGATCCCCCCTCAATCTTCTAAATTCTATCGCGTACAAGCCGAGTCTATCCAGTCTTTCTTCATTTGAAAGTCCTGACATCCCAGGAATCAGTCTGGTGAACCTTCTCTGTACTCCCTCTATGGCAAGAATGTCTTTCCTCAGATTTGGAGCCCAAAACTGTACGCAATACTGCAGGTGTGGTCTCATCAAGACCCCGTACAACAGCAGTAGAACCTCCCTGCTCCTATACTTAAATCCTTTTGCTATGAATGCTAACATACCATTCGCTTTCTTCACTGCCTGCTGCACCTGCATGCCTACTTTCAATGACTGGTGTACCATGACACCCAGGTCTCGTTGCATCTCCCCTTTTCCTAATCGGCCACCATTCAGATAATAGTCTACTTTCCTGTTTTTGCCACCGAAGTGGATAGATAACCTCACATTTATCCACATTATACTGCATCTGCCATGCATTTGCCCACTCACCCAGCCTATCCAAGTCACCTTGCAGCCCCCTAGCATCCTCCTCACAACTAACACTGCCCCCCAGCTTTGTGTCATCCGCAAACTTGGAGATGTTGCATTCAATTCCCTTGTCCAAATCATTAATATATATTGTAAATAGCTGGTGTCCCAGCACTGAGCCTTGCGGTTCCCCACTAGTCACTTCCTGCCATTCTGAAAAGGACCTGTTTACTCCTACTCTTTGCTTCCTGTTTGCCAGCCAGCTCTCTATCCACATCAATACTGAACCCCCAATACCGTGTGCTTAAAGTTTGTATACTAACTTCTTATGTGGGACCTTGTCGAAAGCCTTCTGAAAGTCCAGATATAACACATCCACTGGTTCTCCCTTATCCACTCTACTAATTACATCCTCGAAAATTCTATAAGATTCATCAGACATGATTTACCTTTCGTAAATCCATGCTGACTTTGTCCAATGATTTCACCACTTTCCAAATGTGCTGCTATCCCATCTTTAATAACTGACTAGCAGTTTCCCCACTACCGATGTTAGACTAACTGGTCTGTAATTCCCTGTTTTCTCTCTCCCTCCCAGAACCCTTGTCATTGGTTGGCATGGGCACGTGACCGCAGGGGTTCATTTGCGAACTTTTAGTTATCAGAGCTCCTCCCAGCAACAGGAGCTGTGTTCTACTAGGCATGCGGTTTTACAAGTTTCTGTTTGTTTTTTGCAAATAAAAAACTATTTCACTCAACCTGCCTGGTCTCGCTTCAAAGGTTACAAAATTGTCCTGCAAGAGGAATTTGTGCCTTTCTTCTTGGACAGTTTCTCAGGTTTGAAGATAGCTCATCTCCACTGCTGTTCTGGATGCCAATTTGGGACCAGTAGCCTTGTTAATCCTGGCTAAATTGGATCAGCTAAGACTTCAAAATGGAGTTACGTTTCAGGGTTGCTGGGAGATTTGGTCAAATTGGAATTGCTCTCTGCAGAGCTGGGACAGGCTGCGAGAGGTGCCAGGGAGTCTGGAACTTAGATACGATTTGCAAGCAAAGATTGGGAAGCCTTGCAAACCCTGTCAATCTGGTGCTAAATGTATAGAATGGATTGGATGGCTGCAAACCAGACATACACCTTGTAAATTGTTTGTAAATAATGATACAGACTCTGCCTCTGCTAGGTGTTGATTAGATGGGGTGTTGAGCCTTGTCTGAGATTTCTGTTAATCAGGGTAAATGTTTCCAAGTTGACTTCATCTCTAAGTCCGTTGTGAATACAATGTATTGAACTGTTGTATCATTGGGTTAGGGAAATGTCTGTTATGTATGGGGTTAATCGATATCTGTAATTGGGTGATTAAGAGACAACCCCCGTGTGGTTCGGCCTCTCGAGTTCCCGGAACATATAAAAGTCCATGATCACGAGGCTCAGGGTGTTCTTCTGGAAGAGCACTCAGGACTGCGTACCCTTCCAGAGTGCCTCTGTCTGAGTGAGGCCTAGGGTGCTTGAACAGATAGGCGCAAGAATCGAACCCGTGGTGGGATAGGTACAGTGTGTGATGTGTGACGTGCTTTTGGTAAAATAAAATTTTAGTTGATTCAAGTGCTTGGTTCAGTGTTTTTACTGAAACTAGACTGGGGGGGAAGCTTAGAAATGAGCAATTATCATTGGGGGCTCGTCCGGGATCTCAAAAGACCCCTAAACACAAGTTTGCGATCAAGGGTGTTGAGCTGTTTCGATCGCGGGTTCATTTTCGGCACTTCGTGAGTCGAAGCGGATCGATCATTCACGGGCTGGGAAAGGGTCTAAACAAGATCATTAGAACAGAGTCTAGCAAACCCGGGGGAGTGATTTGCACGCCTTTAGGTTGTAGGCCCGGTCCTTGGTTAAAGGCCTAAATTGGTCGTAGTTGAGCAGACTGCAGCTGCCTTTAACTACAGCTTCACTGGGTGAGGGGTGGCTGAAGGGTATACCTGGTAACCAAATTAGGTGGGGTATTAAAGACAGGGCTTATCGTTGAACGGATCGTTGCCGGGAGCGTGAATTAAATAGCTGCGCTTCGAAAAACGGCATTGATAATTCACAGCGCGAAGCGGCAAGGCGCTGGATCCTCGGTACTCAGCAAAGGGTGTGTCTGTGTGTAGATATCTGTGTCCTGTGTGACGGATGAAGAATCTCGAAAAGGTACCGAGCTTGGATAAACTGGGTATAGATTGGCCAAAATACTCTAGTTTATTCAAGAAAATCAATTGGGCAATTTTAGCTGATTCGAGAGCCCATGTATTAATAAGATACACACTAAAAATTAGGAGTTCGAGTTCAAGTGTTCTAAATTTGCAGCAAAATTTCCAAATACTGGATTTCATATTGAAGTTCTGCTTAAGGTGGGATTCGAATTCCTCTATACAGAACTTCGAAGTTGATGCATGTCCATGATCGATTCCGAATAGAGGCTGATCAACAGTGAGTAATAACCCTCTGGTCGATTGTTGATTAGAACCTGAGAGCGAAGTGTACCTGAGAGACGGGAGCCTCCCTACTTGATGAAAAGTAATCCGAATAGCAAAGGGTATCCCTAATTCTGTAGAACTTAGAGAGGAAGGGTAGATGTCCTCCTGTATTTTGCGATTTGTGTTTTGTCCATTGTTCTGAGATGGGGAATGTCTCTGTGAAGGATCGATCAAACAGATTGGACAGCCCGATAAGGATAATTTGCAAGGAGCTTCCAAATGAAGCAGATAGACTGAGGGGATTATCACGGAAATTAAATGCACTTTTAAAAGATCAACTTTGGCCATTGGGGGGAGTAAAGTCTTTGATCAGGATAAACTACGTAGAAAGAATCATTAGAGATTATGGGAATAGTGAAGAAGCAAATGAGTTAATTCAGATGTGGAAAGCATTCTTCACTAGGAGGAAAATAAAGAAAGAAATTGTTTTGCTGTCCACCCTAAGAATGGCGGCTTGTGAATTGGGGGTAGAAGCTAATGTACCTGATCCTTCTCAGGACATTTCAGAGCAGGGACAAGGGAAATTAATAAGCCAACAGTAGGAGCAAGAGCAGGTGCAAGAGCAGGAGCAGGAGAGAGTATCGTCTTTCGAAAAGGAAACAGCTGAAATGGCTCTTAAAGGGAAGGTGCCAATTGGATAACAATGAGAAAGGGTTTGCACCCCTTGATGGGAATAATATGCCAAACTGTGCAGAGTTTTTCGGAGAAGATATAGAGCCAAAGTGTCCACCAGAAAACTCTCATGTTCCCAAATTAGAGCTTGCGAGTGGGCCATAAGGTAGGGGTCAATGTTAACTTCGACTCCTCCCCCTAAATTTGAATCTAACATAGAAACATCGAGAAAAGATAATCTATCTCCTGGGAATGCCCCATGGGTGGAGAATAATAGTAAGGGAAACCCAGGAGCCAGGAAAAACGATTCATCGACATGGGTGCCGAAATTAATTAGGAATTCCAGTAGTGAAAGAATAAAGGAATCCTTTTTGAGGTACCAGGATAAAACAAATAACCTTTCAGGGGATGAGATAAGGGGAAAGTATGGGTGGATTGATCCGGACATGAATAATATTATGGTATCGGAACAACTCACCACAGAAGAGAATTTAGGAAGAAATCCACGTAGACAATGTGCGTGTAGGGAAATGCCCTCATCATGTGTAAATGTTCCCCAAACCACAGTCAATCAAACATCGAGGCAGCCTAGTCTAATGGCAGCATGGTGGTTAGAGGTCCAAATAAAGGAGATAAGAACAACTGAGGATAAGGAGGAAGAAGACCTTAAGGCCTGGCTAGACCTCCCATTTACAGAACCAACCTTTCCTAGGTTTGGTTGGAGTAGAGCAATCCGGCCCAATCAATGTTTTAATTGTGTAGGACTTGGGCACGAGTCGGTCGTGTCGCATGAGGGTATATCAATGTGAAGGAAGGGGACAGAGAAGGAGGCCACGGGATCACGGAAACCGAGGTTCCGGTGATCCTGAAGGTAGAGGACGGGCACACTGGCAGGGGGATCAGGGAGACCAGCGGGAAGAGACAGACCAACAGTCTGACCCATTTTGGTGGCTCTGACCTGCCAGTGAGCAACTATACCATACGATAACAATTAAAAGGCGTCCTGTGGCCTAAGAAACAGTACTGTAACATCACCCCTTCCTAACTGGGAAAGATACATCGAATCTGACTCTCAGAGAATTCTCACTGAAGGTGGGAGAACGGCAAGAATAACATAGTAGCTAGTGTGGGAAGAGATAACAACAGAGAAATGGAAATGGCACTAGCAAGAGAAGAAACAAACTTACTGTGAAGGAGGAATGGGAGTGGGGAGAAGATAATGAACTAATGTATTGCTGAGTGTTGTGCCTGCAGGACAGTGTGTCAACAAGAGACTATCTGTGGATTGAGGTAAAAGAATGCACAGACCCCTAAGAACAAGAAGAAGACAACAGAAGGTAATGTAGCTCCACAGAAAAAGGTGACCAATAGGAAGAATTGACACTGTCCTGCCCCTTTTAAGACACTTGGGAAGGCCAGCAAGTAGAGCCTCAGTATCCCCACCCCCTAGCAAAATACACAATAATTAGAAAGAAGGAAGAAAGGATCTACCCTAGTGCCTAACTCTAGAGCACCTTGCTACTTCCAGAGTTACTGGAAGAATAAAAGGAAGGAGAATGAAGGACACTTTAAATACCTTTGAAGGAAATAACATCAACAACTTATAATGACTTCTGTGAGAGACCTCACACTAAAGTATTGATTTCAAATAAAATATTTCTCTGTGGTTTGGGGCAGAATATCTGAATTGCGTCCAAATTATGGGATTAGAAATAAATTTATAAATTTTGGATTCGGTCTCGAAATTATATGGTGATGAATTGTAGTAAATGCCTACTATGTTCTGTGTGCCGAAGCAAAGCAAGAACTTCATTGTCCTTTCAGAGACACATGACAATAAACTCACTTGAACTTGAACTTGGAGGGACTTTAAAATTTTTAAGATTTGGAATAGACTTGTGGAATCTGACTTAGGACTAATTGTAGTGTGATGATTAACTGACATTGTTATTATCTCGTCCTCAGAATGACAGACAAAGATGGAAAGGATTGTTCAAAGGGCATCAAGAAGGATGGAACTTGGGAAGATCTGGTAATATGGAATTACTTAGGGAATATGAGTTAAATTAAAATCGGGATTACAAATGGCATTAAACTTGGAACTTAAAATGGGAATTGGAATTGGAATATAATTGGACATGGTCAAAAGAGGATCTGTGAGCAACAGGACTTCCTGCTACAGGAGTGAGAACCCCTAGGCAACGAAACCAATAGAATAAAAGACAACAACACCAAATAAAAGCGAGAACCCCTAGACAGAGAACAAAGCCAACATAGCAAGAGTCAACATAATAAGAGCCAATAGAATAAAGAACCAACATATTGGAGAATTAGTATGGTGACTAGTTATCATAGTGAAGTCTGTACATAAATGAGAGAAACTGGAGGACAGAATTGGTTAACTGCAAAGGGGAAACTTGGATTGTCTTGGGAATAGCAGAGCCGATGTGTATTTGCCTGATGTATTTGAATTGTTTAACCCTTGCTGGTATCGAGGCTTATATTATCAAGGTGAAAAGAAATTGTCCCTGGATTTGTGTGTAATAATATTTTTATTAAAAGGAATCCATCATAACAACGGTATTACAACTTTTCCAATACACAACCAACTTATTTCAATAAGTATACGAATGTTATGAATAGTACTTATAAACTTCTATTTTTTTTAAAGTAGAAAAAGAAAAGAATAGATTTTAATCAATAAAAGTGGTGATTAAATAATAATTTTGATTATAAAAAAAGTGGAAAAGAAAAAAGAGAAAAAATATATATGTATATGTATATATTCTTGTTATTTATATTTAATTAAAATAAAGTATTATATAGAAAAAGAGAGAGATTATACTATACATCTTAATAGTGAATAAACTATTTCAAATACAATATTAATGGAGACATGTATACAAATCAAAAAGAGAAACAAAGAGTTATTTTCATCTAATCCTGCCGGGTATCCATTGAGTTGTGATGCCAAGAACAGCTACCCCTTCAAATATTCTGTATATGGAGACCATATCAGTTCAAAGAGTTTGTGTTTGTCCATTAGGACAAATCTGATTCTTTCCAAATGCAACGTCTCCAACATTTCCACTGTCCACATTTTAATTGTGGGGGATAATGTTCCCTTCCAAAATTTCAATATTAATTTTTTCCCTATTATCAAACAGTAATCCAAGAAATTTCTTTGGTTTACTGTTAATGTTAGATTTGAATCCGGAACTCCTAATATTATTAATTTTGGATCTGGGTCTAGTTTAATTTTAAGAACTTCAGAAATAACTCTAAAGATTTCTATCCAATAATAATTAAGTTTTATACATGTTACAAAACTATGCGTTAAATTAGCTTCCAAGTTCTGACATTTATCACAAATAGGAGAAATGTTAGAATAAATTCTATTTAATTTCATTTTTGAGTAATGTAATCTGTGTAATACCTTAAATTGTATCAATATATGTCTAGCATTTAATGAGCAACGATGTATACATTGTAGACTTTCTTCCCAAATTTCCTTCGTTATAGATAAACCCATTTCATTTTCCCATGTTTGTCGATATATTTCCGAAGTTGGGATTTCCTTATCCAAAATAGTATTATATATATATACGCTATTAATTTTTCTGTATTTGGGTGTTTATTAAACAATTCATCTAATAATCCTGGTTTTCTATTTTTATAGTCTTGCATATTTGACTTAATATAATTTCTAATTTGTAAATACCTAAATATGTTATTTGACTGCAATCCATAGATATCCTGTAACTCTTGAAATGAGAGAAATTTTCCTTCCTTATAAAGGTGTTCTATCCTTTTAATTCCTAAATCATTCCAATGTTTAAACCCCTTGTCCAATACAGAGGGCTTAAACAAAGGATTATTCATAATTGGCAAACAAAGTGACAAATTATCCATGTGTAGGGTCTTAACTATTTGTTTCCAAATACGTCTATAACTATGAATTATAGGGTTGTTACCATACATTTTTTTTTTGTACTTCCCTTGGTGCAAAAAGAATCGAACCTACATCAAAAGGCAAACAGTCTTCCTTTTCCATCTTTAGCCAGCTTGATTCATGATCTAAATTTACCAACCAAAAATTCATATTCTTAATCTGAACTGCCCAGAAATAATATAGGAAATTTGGTAGTGCTAGTCCACCATTTATTTTAGATTTACATAGATGTTTTTTACTTATTCGATGGTTTTTATAGTCCCAAATAAAACTATTAACCAAAGTATCTATATTTTTAAAAAAACATTTTAGGGAGATATAAGGGGATTGCTTGAAATAAATATAACAATTGTGGTAAAAAAAACATTTTAATAGCATTTATTCTACCGATCATTGATATAGGTAGTGTTTTCCAATATAAAATATATTTCTTTAGTTTATTTAATAATTGCGGGTAATTATATTTAAGTAGACAGTTATACGATTTAGATACATTAATTCCTAAATATTTGAGTTTGTCCGTAACTATTTTAAGTGGGAATTGTTCTAATATATTTAATTTTATTCCAGTTATAGGCATAATTTCACTTTTATTCCAATTAATTCTATACCCAGAAAATGTACTAAACTTAGTTATAACATTAAATAGATTAGGAATACTAATCTCCGGTTTTGTAATATAAATTAAGATGTCGTCTGCGTATAGAGATATTTTATTCGTTGTAGTTTTGGTATTATATCCATATATTTCTGGTTCTGATCTTTCGGCTAATGATTCTATTACCAGAGCAAATAATAATGGTGATAACGGGCATCCTTGTCTACAACCCCTAAAGAGTTTAAATTTTTCTGATAGCATTTGATTTGTTAATATTCTTGCAGTTGGATTCGAGTATATTATTTTTACCCATTTGGAGAATATATCCCCCAGTTGAAATTTCTGCATTATTTTAAATAAATATGGCCATTCAACCTGGTCAAATGCTTTTTCAGCATCTAAGGATATGACAGCTAGTTCAGCATCATTCACTCTTTTTGAGTACATGACATTGAATAGACGTCTCAGATTATAGGATGAATAGCGTTTTGGAATAAAACCTGTTTGGTCATGATGTATTAATTTAATAATCACTAAACTTAGCCTCCGAGATAAAATTTTAGTTAGTATTTTTTGATCTGTATTTAAAAGAGCTATTGCTCTATATGATCCAGGGTCCTCCAAATCTTTATCAGCTTTAGGGATAAGTGTAATTGTAGACTCGTTTAATGATTCTGGTAACTTTCCTTGTTCATAAGCATATTTATATATTGTATGTAAACGTGGAGAGATCAGATCATGAAACTTCTTATAAAATTCAACACCTAAGCCATCAGGGCCTGCCGCTTTTCCGTTATTTAATGATCCAATTGATTCTTCAATATCTTTTACTGATATATCAGCGTTTAACAAGTCTCTACCTTCCTGATCTAAACTATTAACCTGACATTCCTGTAGGAATGTTTCCATTCCATCTGATTGTCCTGCTAGTTTAGATAAGTAAAGATTTTGATAATATTGTAAAAATGTATCATTAATATCTTTTGGTAAAGTCAATATTTCTCCTTGATCAGATCTAATTTTATGTATCATTTTCTCCTCATCTAATTTTTCTAAGCTGTCGTGCCAGTAATTTTTGTGGTTTATCCCCAAATTCAAAATGTACTTGTTTAGTCTGTTGAAAAAGTTTAATAATCTGATTTGAGTATATTTTATTTAGCTTGTATTTTAATGATACAATTTTATTACTTAATCCCTTAGAAGGGGATATTGCATTTTCAATATCTAATAGTTTTATTTCATTTTCCAACTTTTGTTGAGTCTTTCGATTTTCTTTATTAAAATATGCTTGAGCTGATATTATCGCACCACGCATAAATGCTTTAAATGTATCCCAGAGCAATGATGGTGAAATTCCAGGTTTGTCATTAGTTTCAAAAAATAATTTGTCCCTGGATTTGGACAGGATGAAATTAGTAGCATAAGAAATTGATTGTTTAAATTTTGAACAGCTGGGAATTCCACAGGAATTGGAAGGAAATAGTATTATCGGCTACAATGCTGTGGAATGAAGAAGAGGAAATGGGCATTGAAATTCGAAATGGTAAATTGAAGGCTGAGACTGAATTGGGTTAAATTGGAACATGGTTTGCTTCAAATTAGAGACACGCCTGTAGGTGAAATTCATATGATTTCCTGTCACCAGATATACATAGTAACACCGTGTGAAGATGAAGAAGATTTAATGTCAATCCTAGAATAATAAAGTGTGGGTTAGGGAACAGATAGGAATAAAATATAACAGGTTCAATAGATAATAGAATAGGGCTAGGTTCAAGTGAAATAGAAATAGCAAATGTGTGGGAAAGCATGAGTGTTTGGCGGTCGCAAGAACGACAACTAAGTTTTGATAACTGGTTTTATTCACAAAACAGCTATTTAGCTTGCAGGTCCTTACAACACGTCTGACCACAAAGTGGTCACACTCAACTGCCGCATGAAAGCGAAACCGCGCGAAAACATGCAGCCCTCCAAAGTCACGTGACTGCGTCTTCCGAACGCTGGGTTCGATACTTGCGTGCGCCAGCAGGCGGTGCCACAAGTGCATGATGGTAACTTGCTTTGTCCCTTCTTAGGATTTCTTAGGATTTTCTAGGGATTAGGTTTGACTGTGGTGGAAGGTGATGGAAGACTGGGCAGGATCAAGGATGGAGGGAATTCGCGCCCACGAAAACTCGGGAGGTGAAGACTCCTCAGACAGGACTTGTGAAGTCATGCCCATGAAAACTCGGGACGCTTTACAAGATTCTGAGAAGAAACAACATCATCTTGTGTTACTGATGGATGGGAAATGTAAAGCACACTTCTGTATATCTGGTTAGCTGATCACTGTGCCACTTTGGTTATCATTTATGATGGGTTATCATAATGATAAAAGGAAGGAATGTTAATCCTGGCTATATTGGACCAGCTAGGACTTCAAAATGGGGTTAAGTTTCAGGGTTGCTGGGAGATTTGGTCAAATTGGAATTGCTCTCTGCAGAGCTGGGACAGGCTGCGAGAGGTGCCAGGGAATCTGGAACTTAGATACAATTTGCAAGCAAAGAGTGGGAAGCCTACAAACCCTGTCAATCTGGTGCTAATTGCATAGAATGGATTGGATGGCTGCAAACTAGACATACACTGTGTAAATAGTTTATAAATAATGTTGCTGAGTCTGTCTGCTAAGTGTTAATTGGATGTGGTGTTGAGCCTTGTCTGAGATTTTTGTTAATCAGGGTAAATGTTTCCAAGTTGACTTCATCTCTAAGTCCGTTGTGAATATAATGTATTGAACTGTTGTATCATTGGGTTAGGGAAATGTCTGTTATGTATGGGGTTAATCGATATCTGTAATTGGGTGATTAAGAGACAACCCTCGTGTGGTTTGGCCTCTCAAGTTCCCGGGACAGATAAAAGTTCATGGTCACGAGGCTCAGGGTCGATCTTCTGGAAGAGCGCTCAGGACCGTGTACCCTTCTGGAGTGCCTCTGTCTGAGCGAGGCCGAGAGGGCTTGCACAGATAGACGCAAGGATCGAACCCGCGATGGGATAGGTACAGTGTGTGATCTGTGACGCGCTTTTGGTAAAATAAAATGTAGTTGATTCAAGTGCTTGATTCAGTGTTTTTACTGAAACTAGACTGGGGGGAAGCTTAGAAATAAGCAATTATCAGCCTCTACCACACATGGGGCAAATAGCAATGGAAGGGGTGGGCAGGTGTGTGGTGTATAAAGCGGTAATACTGTTTCCACTGCATATGTTTTTATGAACTGAGGCATAGACATATGACAGGAATTAAGTTGGGATACGGCATTTTTCAAAGAAGGCTTTAAAATCATTCTTGCGATTTTTCCTCTACCCATCCAGTAAACTGTTTTAGTTTCAGTGCTTGGAACAAAGTGCCTATTGCCTAAGAGTCTGGTGTTAGGCATGGGAACTGCCCAGTGGAGCCCTAGTATAATTTGAACTACAGTTCTGGTGATGATTTTCTGACCAGAACACTGCTGTCAGTTCATTACTCTGCCAGTGGATTTGAAGGATTTTGTGGAGACAGCATTGCTGAAATACCTCCTGTTGTAGGTTGTTGTAGGTAGCCCGTCTCCAAATCACTTACAAGGGTAGGGATCAATGTTACCAAGTAAACCTTGCATATTGTTCTATATTTGTGGTTTCAACATGTCCCCTGCTATTGTAATTGCCAGTGATTAAAGACAAGTAAAGAATCCCAACTTTTTGCCCAATTATCACCCAGAGCCCAGAGTGAGTGGAATAAATCAAAGCTGAAATGTAGAGTGATATTACTAAGGCCTCACTAGACTCCAGGATTGTGAATCAAGAACCAGAGGGCATCGGTTTGAGGTGAGGGGGGAGATGTAATAGGAACCTGATGGGGTAACTTATTTTTTTATACAAAGGGTAATAGGTATATGGAATGCGCTGCCAGAGGAAGTAGTTGAGGCAAGTACTATCACAACATTTAAAAAACATTTGGGCAGGTACATGCATAGAACAGGTTTAGAGGTATATGGTCCAAACCCAAGTAGGTAGGACTGAAGGCAAGGACCATTTCAATTCAGGAGGTCTCACTAACGACTACATTGGAACATGTACCAAAGACTGAAGGACATGCATGTTGACATACTTAGGGAATTGTTCATGTTGACATACTTAAGGGAATCCCTAGGATGTTTAAAGGCAAATCCAACTGTAACCTTGCACACAATCTCATTTGGATCATGAAGCCCTAACTTTCCAGCACAGAATTGGTGGCCAGCTACAAGTCAAAACTCATGAAACTGCCCACAGTGCAGATGCCACAACCTTCATTCTAGCATACACAGAAGCCTCTGAACATCTATGCTGCACTGAAGTTCTGACATAAACCATGTAAAGTCAGACTATTGCCTTCACAGCTTTGGATCCCACTATTGGTATTGGCAGCAGCAGATCGTTAGGCCAACTGAGGCTGAAGGTTGTGGTTGAAATAAACTTGAGGTTTGCTGGATATTGACAGATATGTGCTATCCCTGCTTTCCTTGGTGCCTTCCTCTCATGTTGCTCCAATTACATGTTGTTGCTGCAGAAGTTATTTGCATCATAAGGAACCCAGCACACAGTGCAATTTTTCTTAAAATGGGGACTCTAACCCGAGCCAAATGGATTACCCAATACCTTCCCTTCATAATACATCTGTGGTTGAACACCTGTTTATGCCTGTGCCCTTGTAGTTAGATAGCATTGCTGCAAGGTTACACTCCAATATGTTTCAAGTTTCATCTTCAGGATTGAGCACAATAAAGTCAACATCGTAAATCTCCTCTGAACCCTTTCCAGCTTGACATTTTTCCTATAACATGGTGGCCAGAACTGAACACATACTCTAAATGCAGCCTCACCAACGTCTTATACAACGGCAACATGACCTCCCAACTTCTATGCTCACACATTGTCATCCATGTTAACTGGATACCCAGCTATGTTGATGATGTGGAAACTCAGCGGGTGAGGCAGCATCTATGGAGTGACGTAGGCAACGTTTCGGGCCAAAACACTTCTTCAGACATTTTGTTTCGGCCCGAAAAGTTGCCTATTTCCTTCGCTCCATAGATGCTGCCTCACCCGCTGAGTTTCTCCAGCATTTTGTCTACCTTTGATTTTCCAGCATCTGCAGTTCCTTCTTAAACAAGATGTTGATGATGTATAAGGATCTGTTTTCCAGGTTCCTGCCGTCAAAATATTGTTCAATGAAGAGACAGAAAAATTATATTATATCATTTTGGAAGAACCTCAATGTCATTCAGCTTTTTTTTTATTAGATCACCAGAAGATTGGTCTTTGACTAGTCTCTTTTATTTTTATAATAGACAATGAAAGGCTTAAACATTTTTGGCCAAGGTTATCCGTGAATGTCTTGAAGCTGAAGCATTTTGTTTTCATTCTTCCTGATGAATGTGCATGAGGGCATCCTCTTCCAAAATACACAGTCTCATCCATGTTATAGTTATTTAAAAAGCCCCCTGCATTGAAGGCACTGTGTAGAGTCATCAAAAAATAATGACAGAAAACTCATGCTTGACTAATCTACTAGAGTTCTTTGAATGTGTGATTGATCGATTTGGTGAAACCAGTGGATGTGGTGTATTTATTTTGCTGAGATCTAATGCAAAACATGGATTAGTTTAGCAATTCAGCATGGAAACAGGCTTTTGGTTCCACTGAGTCCACTCTGGCCACTGATCACCCAGTCATGCTAGTCCTATTTTATCCAATTTTCTTATCCAGACCCTACATATCACCGACAGCAGCTTCCAATGGCGGTGAGGATCCAACCACAAGAACATTGCAAGAAAACTGTGCTTTCTGGTGCCCGGGGCAATGAGGGGGCGCGTGGGGGGAGGAGGCCGCTGCGCGGCAACGATCAGGCGCGAGGCTGGGGGGGGTGCGAGGCTGGGGGGGGGGGCGCGAGGCGCGAGGCTGGGGGGGGGCGCGAGGCTGGGGGGGCGAGGCTGGGGGGGGGCGCGAGGCTTGGGGGGGGGGCGAGGCGAGCGAGGCTGAGGTGGGGGGGGCGCGAGGCTGGGGGGGCGCGAGGCTAGGGGGGGCGTGAGGGCTAGGGGGAGGCTGGGGGGGGGGGGCGCGAGGCGGGGGGTGGGCGCGAGGCGGGGGGGAGGCACGAGGCTGGGGGGGGGGCGCGTGAGGCTGGGGGGGGGCGCGAGTCTGGGGGGGGGGCGCGAGGCTGGGGGGGGGGCGCGCGAGGCGGGGGGGCACGAGGTGGGGGGGCGCGAGTGCTGGGGGAGCGTGAGGCTGGGGGGGCGCGAGGCTGGGGGGGCGCGAGGTTGGGGTGGGGGGGCGAGGCTGGGGGTGGGGGGGGGGGTGAGGCTGGGGGGAGGCGCGAGGCTTGGGGAGGGCGCGAGGCTGGGGGGGCACCGAGGCTGGGGAGGGCGCTGGGGAAGGAGGCTGGGGGGGAGGCGCGAGGCTGGGGGGGGGGGCGGCGCGAGGCTGAGGGGGCGCGAGGCTGGGGAAGGCGCGAGGCTGTGGGGGGAGGCGCTAGGGGCTGGGGGGGTGCGCGAGGGGGCGCGAGGCTGGGGGGCGGCGCGAGGTCTGGGGGGGCGGCGCGAGGCTGGGGGGAAGGCGCGAGGCTGGGGGGGGCGCGAGGCTGGGGGGGGGCGCGAGGCTGGGGGGGGGGCGAGGCGCGAGGCTGGGGGGGGCGCGCGAGGCTGGGGGGGGCCCGGGCTGGGGGGCGCGAGGGGGGGGGGGCGCGAGGGGGGGGGGGCGCGAGGCTGGGGGGGGGCGAGGGCTCGGGTGGGGGGGGGGGGCGCGAGGCTGGGGGGGAGGCGCGAGGTGGGGGGGGGCGCGAGGCGGGGTGCGCGAGGCTGGGGGGTGGGGTAGCGCGCGAGGCTGGGGGGGGGCGCGAGGCTGGGGGGGGGCGCGGCGAGGCTGGGGGGGGGGCGCGAGGGCTGGGGGCGCGCGATGGCCGTGGGGGGGGCGCGAGGCTGGGGGGTGGGGGGGGCGCGAGGGCTGGGTGGGGGGGCGCGAGGCGCGCGAGGCTGGGGGGGGGCGAGGCTGCGCGAGGCTGGGGGGGGGGGGCGCGAGGCTGGGCGCGAGGCTCGAGGTGGGGGGGGCGCGAGGCTGGGCGGGGCGCGAGAGGCGGGGGGGGGGGGAGGCTGGGGGGCGGTAGGGCTGGGGGTGGCGCGAGGCTTGGGGGGGGCGCGGGGGGGGGGGGCGCGAGGCTGGGGAGGGCGAGGCTGGGCGCGAGGCTGGGGGGGTCGCGAAGGTTGGGAGGGGGGCGCGAGGCAGGGGGGGGCGCGAGCTGGGGGTGCGAGGTTGGTGGGGCAGGTGGGGGCGCGAGGGCTGGGTGTTGGGGGAGGCGCGAGCTGGGGGTGAGGCGCGCGATGCTTGCGAGGGCATGGGGGGGGGGGCGCGCGCGAGGCTGGGGGGGTGCGCGAGGCTGGGGGGGGCGCGAGGCTGGGGGGGGGCAGCGAGGGCTGGGGGGGCGCGAGGCGCTGGGGGGGGGCGCGAGGCTGTCGAGGCTGGGGGGGGGCGAGGGGTGGGGGGGGGGGGGCGCGAGGCGGGGGGGGGCGCGAGGCTGCGAGCTGGGGGGGGGGGCGCGAGGCTGGGGGGGGCGCGAGGGGGGGGGGGCGCTGGGGAGGGGGGGTGGGCGCGAGTGGCTGGAGGGGGGCGCGAGGCGGGGGCGAGGGGGGGGGGGCGCGAGGCTGGGGGGGGGGCGAGGCTGCCGAGGGTGGGGGCGCGAGGAGCTGGGGGGGGGGAGCGAGCGCGAGGTGGCTGGGGGGGGGGGCGCGAGGCTGGGGGGGAGGGCGTGGGGGGGGGGGGGGGGGGGCGCGAGGCTGGGGGGGGGGCGCGAGGCTGGGGGGGGGGCGCGAGGCTGGGGCGGGGGGGGGCGCGAGGTTTTGGGGGTGGGGGGGGGGGCGCGAGGCTGGGGGGGGGGGCGCGAGGCTGGGGGGGGGGCGCGAGGCTGGAGGCGTGGGGGCGCGAGGCTGGGGGGGGGCGCGCTGGGGGGCGAGGGGGGGGGCCGGTGGGGGGGCGCGAGGCTGGCGGGGGGGTGCGCGAGGCTGGGGGGGGGGGGGCGCGAGGCGCGAGGCTGGGGGGGGGGGGCGCGAGGCTGGGGGGGGGCGCGAGGCTGGGGGGGGGCGCGAGGCTGGGGGGGCTGGCGGGGGGGGGAGGCGCGAGGGGGGGGGCGGGCTGGGGGAGGCTGGGGGGGGGCGCGAGGCTCGCCGAGGTTGGGGGGGTCGCGAGGCTGGGGGGGGGGCTGCGGGCTGGGGGGGGGGGCGAGGCTGGGGGGGGCGCGAGGCTGCGGGGGGGGGCGCGAGGCTGGGCGAGGCTGGGTGGGGGGCGAGGCTGGGGGGGGGCGCGAGGCTGGGGGGGGGGAGGCGCGGAGAGGCTGGGGGGGGGGCGCGAGGCTGGGGGGGGCGGAGGCTGGGGGGGGGCGAGGCTGGGGGGGGGGCGCAAGGCTGGGGGGGGGGGCGCGAGGCTGGGGGGGGGGGTGGGCGAGGCTGGGGGGGGGGCGCGTGGCGCAGGGGGCGCGAGGCTGGGGGGGGGGGGCGCGAGGCTGGGGGGGGGGCGAGGCTGGGGGGGGGGCGCGCGCTGGGGAGGGGGGTGGGGGGGGGGGGCGCGTGGGGGGGGGGGCGCGAGGCTGGGGATGGGGGGGGGGCGCGAGGCTGGGGGGGGCGCGAGGAGGCTGGGGGGGGCGCGAGGCTGGGGGGGGGGGGGGGGCGCGACGGGCTGGGGGGGGGGGGGGGAGGGGGGGGGGGTGGGGGGCGGGGGGGCGCGAGGACCCTGGGGGGCGGGGCGCGAGGCTGGGGGGGGGGGGTGGGCGCGAGGCTTGGGGGGGGGGCGGGGGAGGGGGGGGGGGGGGGGGGGGGGGGGGGGGGGGGGGGGGGGGGGGGAGGGCGAGGGTGGGGGGGCGCGAGGGGGGAGGCGCGAGGCTGGGGGGGGGGGGGGGGGGGGGGCGCGAGGCTGGGGGGGGGGGGGGGGGGGGGGGGGGGGGGGGGCGGGGGGGGGGGGGGGGGGGGGGGGCGCGAGTAAGGGGGATGGGGGGGATGGGGGGGTGGGGGGGGGGGTGGGGGGAGGCGGGGGGGGGGGGGGGTGGGGGGGGGGCGGAGGCTGGGGGGGGCGCGAGGGGGGGGGGCGCGAGGCTGGCGGGGGGGGGCGCGAGCTGGGGGGGCGGGCGGCGAGGCTGGGGGGGGGGGGGGGGGGGGGGGGGGGGGGGCGCGAGGCTGGGGGGGGGGGGGGGGCGCGCGAGGCTAGGGGGGGGGGGGGGGGGGGGGGGGGGGGGGGGGGGGCAGGCTAGGGGGGGGGGTGGGGGAGGGGGGGGCGGGGGGCCTGGGGGGGGGGCGCGAGGCTGGGGGGGGGGGGCGCGGTGGGGGGGCGGGGGGGGGGGCGCGAGGGCTCGAGGGGTGGGGGGAGGGGGGGGGGCGCGAGGCGGAGGTGGGGGGGGGGGCGCGAGGCTGGGGGGGGGGCGCGTGGCTGGGGGGGGGGCCGCGAGGGCTGGGGGGGGGTGGGGGCGCGAGGCTGGGGGGGGGGCGCGAGGCTGCGGACCGGCGCCTCCCAGCGGCCTCGCGCGCGGCCGGGTGTCGAGTGCAGGCGGCTCCGGGCGAACTCCTTCGGGCCGCGGCAGGTGCGTTTCCCCAGCCTGGCGGCTCGGCTCGGACCGGACCGGCCCCTCGGTTTGTTCAGGTGGTGCCGCGAACCTCTCCGCACTCAGGAACGGCCTCAGTGCCGACCCGCCTCTCGCCGCTGCTGGAGATGGCGCGATTGGACGCGGGCGTGGGGTGGGGATGAATGGGGAAGGGCACTCGACGAGTTGATCGATATACTTTTATGTAGAGAGCAAATATACTAGTATCTTTAGATACTAAAGATGCTCCTGTAGTATATTTGGTAGAAAGGGATGTGGGTCGCCCATGACCATTGGGAATAATGGAGCTGGCGATAGGGCATTGATCAACTACTTTCCACGCCCAAGACCAAATAAATAGGCCGCCTGAACACTTACCATTCCCCGTCCTTAGGTTCTGGAATTTGAACCAGATCCAGTCACATAATCTTTCAGAATTTGCCAACTAGAAGTAGAAGCTATGTAATACTCCCATATTCAAAAAGAGAGGAAGGCAGGGAAGTGTTGGACCATTTAGTTTAATATCTATTGCTGGCAAGGTGTTGTAGGGCGATTGCACGTAAGGCCATCGGGTCAAAGGGCGTGATACACGAAGTAGCGCAATCCTCGAGTACAAGGCAGCTTCCGGCATACACTAGTAACTCACACAACACATACGTTCTTACCTGTCCCGTCAGCTACAGCAGAGTTGGGGACAGTCTAGTCTCTCCGCCACCCAGAGTCATTGACTGCGCTGCACCAGCACCGACACCCCGACCACCTGGCAACGTCCCTGTCAGCTGCAGCAGAGTTGGGGACAGTCTAGTCTCTCCGCCCACCCAGAGTCACTGACCACGCTGCACGGCACCTCTCCCCGACCCCCCCCACCCCCACCACCACCGGCATCCCGAACCCCCCCCCCCCCCCCCGACCCAAGATCCGCGAGTGTGGAACCAGTCAGCGTGGAGTCCAGCGTGGGACAGAAGACAGGCCCGCTGTACTGGCAGCCATAGTAAGTGCTTATCTGACGCTCGCCACTTGTGCTCCAGAAGGTTTGCATGGCAACAGTACGGCTCACAGGTCGTGCAAGCTCGTTATAATCAGTGATCACTGTAAGAAGGTGCGTAAGAGGTCTTAGAATAAAGGGTAGACCATTTAAGTCTGAGGTGAGAAAACACTTTTTCACCCAGAGAGTTGTGAATTTGTTGAATTAGCTGCCACAGATGGCAGTGGAGGCCAAATCACTGGATGGATTTAAGAGTTGGATAGAGCTCTAGGGGCTAGGGGAATCAAGGGATATGGGGAGAAGGCAGGCACGGGTTATTGATTGGGGACAATCAGCCATGATCACAATGAATGGCGGTGCTGGCTCAAAGGGCCGAATGGCCTCCTCCTGCACCTATTTTCTATGTTTCTAAGGAACTTCAGATGCTGGTTTAAACCAAAGGTAGCCACAAAAAGCTCGATAATCTCAGCGGGACGGGCAGCATCTCTGGAAAGAAGGAATGGGTGACGTTTTGGGTAGAGACCTATGCAAAAAAGTAACGATGATAAAGGAAACAGGCCATTATAAGCTGTTTGTAGGGTGAAAATGAGAAGCGACTTGGGTAAGGGAGTGATAGAGAGAGAGGGAATGCTGGGTCTACCTGAAGTGAGAGAATTACAGCCACTAGGCTTTAAGCTGCCCAAGCGAAATATGAAATGCTATTCCTCCAATTTGCGTTTAGCCTCACTCTGACAATGGAGGAGACCGAGAACAGAAAGGTCGGTGTCGGAATGGGAAGCAGAATTAAAGTGTCCAGCAACTGGGAGATCAGGTTGGTTCACGCGGGCTGAGCGAAGGTGTTCCGCGAAACGATCACCTAGTCTGTGTTTGGTCTCGCCGATGTATGAGTCCTCATCTTGGAGGAACAGCATCTCACATTTCGCTTGGGCAACTTATGGCCCAGTGATATGAATATTGATTTCTCTCACTTCAGGTAGCTCTCTCTATCCCTCCCCCACCCAAGTCGCTCTAACATCTCATTCTCACCCTACAAACAGCATGTATTGGCCTGTTTCTTTTATCATCATTACTCTTTTGCATATATTTCATTCAATGTTCTTTATCTCTCCACATCACCATCTATATCTCTTGTTTCCCTTATCCCTAAGGGAAGAGCTTGGTAACCAGCTTGGAGGGGATGATCGTATTAAACTCTGGGCCGTTGTCTTTTTTTTTAATTTATTTCAAAATATACTTTATTCGAATGATAAATATATACAATACATTAACCTTGCGGAAAATCCATCCGACATTTTCGGAGGCTGTACAATAGATCAATACAGTTTAGACATTTCTTTCCCCCAAATTTCCACAAATCAGTCCCCCACTCGTGCCACAGTGGCATGGGATACCTTCCCTTATATTGAGGGGCGTCTCCACCATACCGTACCCCCCATGTCCAGCAGCGGAAGGGCGTTAGACTGTGGCCCTCCCCCACCGAGCCTTGGCGTTGGCTGCACCGAGCTTCAGTGCGTCCCTCAGCACGTACTCCTGCAGTCTGCAGCGGGCTAGTCGGCAACATTCCCTGAATGACATCTCGCTCTGCTGGGTGGTGAACAATGCTCGGGCAGACCAAAGGGCGTCTTTTACCGAGTTGATGACCCTCCAGCAGCACTCGATGTCAGCCTCTGAATGTGTCCCTGGGAACAGTCTGTAAATCACAGAGTCCTCCGTGACGGAGCTGTTCGGGATAAAGCGTACCAGGGACCCTTGCATTTTTCTCCAGACTCTTTTAGCAAACCCACACTCTGTAAAGAGGTGGGCAACTGTCTCCTCGCCATAGCAGCCGTCTCGAGGGCAGCGTGCGCTGGCAGTGAGGTTCCGACGGTACAGGAAGGATCTGACTGGGAGGGCTCCCCTCAGTAGGTAGAAGAGCTGGCACTTCACAGCCAGGTGTTCCAGGTATGGAGAGCAGGAGTTGGATAGGACTGCCACTTCTGAGTATCAATTTGCCAATGATACAAAAAAATGTGGAAGGATGTATTGTGATGAGAGCAATGTGGTTCTGCAACACGGTGTAGATAGAATGAACATTTGGGCAAAAACCTGGCAAATACATTTTATTGTGGGGAATTGCAAAGTGATGCACTTCACTAAAAGGAATATTTTTTTAAAGGCGGGTTTATTATCTAAATTATATACATTTGTTATCTAAATGAAGAGAGACAGAAATTGAATGAAGGCCAGTGGGATCTAGGTGGGTGCATGAATCGGAAGGTTCAGGCAGGCCCAAATATTGTTAAGAAAGCAGGTTGGCCTTTATTGGAAGACCGTTGGAGTTTAAGAATAGGGAGGTTTTGTTAAAGTTGTATAGCTTCGGGTCGAGTGCCTTCTGATTGTGGGCGGGGGGAGGCAGAAGAAAGCACGAAAAGGGGAGAGAAGAAGGTTGGGAGAAGAAAGTTGGCCTATCAAGATCGGCCAGATAGTTTGTCTTTGTATTCCTTGGAGTTTGGAAGAATGAGGGTCATCTTATTCAACCATATAATATCCTAAATGGTCATAAAAGTGTAGATGTTGAGATGTTTCCACAATGGGATATAGCTACAACATAAGGGACCAGTCATTTAAACCTGAGGTGTGTAGAAATTTCTTCTCCCAGCGTAGTGAATCTCTGGAATTCACTGCCCCCGAGGGTAGTGGTGGGCAGAGCATTTGATATACTTATGGTGGATATAGATAACTGACATAGAAGATGAAGGGAACTGACATAGAAGATGATTTTAGAAAAAGACGCAACCACTTACGGCTATGATTTGTGGCCACCTTACTCAGAGCCCCCCTGTCAGGGCCAGAGGATTTTTCCCATCGATAAAAAATAAATTAATGTTTAAAAAATGTTGAGATTCTCTCTCCTGTCAATCACGCCATGAAGTCCACGCCCCTTCCGGAGAAGTGTGGACGTGGCTCAGTCTCTGCAAGATAGGGGAGGGAGAGGGTCACGACTCTCAATCTGAGCTGGAAATCTACAGAACAATGAAAATACTAACCTGTGAGTGCCCTTTATATGTTTTTAAACTGCCTTTTGCAATTGTGTGCCTTTTACAACTGTGTTCCTTTTGCAACTGTGTTCCTTTTGCAACTGTGTTCCTTTTGCAACCGTGTGCCTTTTGCAACTGTGCCTTTTGCAACTGTAAAAAAAGATGAAAATGTCTAAAATTGATTGTCCACCCTCTCCCCCTTCTCTCTCACAGTCTCTCACCTGATTTCGGCAGAATTTCTGGCAGTTTCTGAGGTGCCAGCCTGCCAGGCATGAGTTACAGAGCTGCCAGGTCTGAGCGAGCTGTCAGCCCAAGAATCCATTCGGCCCACGATGTCCATACTAGCCCTCTGGAAAACAGTCCCTTCGGCCCAAAACACCCATGCTAGCACTCCAGAAAGCCCCCCCCCACACACACACTGGCCAGCAATCTTGGAATTGGTGGCCCAATGGGTCCCACTTAGTCTAGCAATAGTTAAATTGCAAGATACAATGGAATGATCATGGGTTTTACCAGTTGATGAATGAGGCAGTGAAGGCTCCGACTGTTTGATGGAACTGGAAAAATTAATTAAAAACTTGGAAGTGATTGTTAATCCCTTTCAATACCGTCACTGCAGACTTGAACATTCTGCAAATTGCATACAATTCACTTTTAGTTCCTGCAAAGAGAAATGCATGTGATCAGTGCAACTTTGTGTATATCTTACGTATAAACCAGCTTCTGCAGTTCTCTTCTGCACCTATCTATTTGGCAAGTAATGTTCATACTATTAAATTTTCAGTCATCAGCAGCATTCTCCCAACTTTCACCCCTCCCTATGATCTCCAAATCTGAGGAAGGACATTTATTGCCATAGAGGGAGTGCAGAGAAGGTTCACCAGACTGATTCCTGGGATGTCAGGACTGTCTTATGAAGAAAGACTGGATAGACTTGGTTTATACTCTCTGGAATTTAGGAGATTAAGAGGGGATCTTATAGAAACTTACAAAATTCTTAAGGGGTTGGACAGGCTAGATGCAGGAAGATTGTTCCCGATGTTGGGGAAGTCCAGGACAAGGGGTCACAGCTTAAGGATAAGGGGGAAATCCTTTAAGACCGAGATGAGAAAGACTTTTTTCACACAGAGAGTGGTGAGTCTCTGGAACTCTCTGCCACAGAGGGTAGTTGAGGCCAGTTCATTGGCTATATTTAAGAGTGAGTTGGATGTGGCCCTTGTGGCTAAGGGGATCAGAGGGTATGGAGAGAAGGCAGGTACGGGATACTGAGTTGGATGATCAGCCATGATCATATTGAATGGCGGTGCAGGCTCGAAGGGCTGAATGGCCTACTCCTGCACCTAATTTCTATGTTTCTATGTTTCACCCCTCCCTATAAGAGTTCTGGGAGTCATCATTGACTGGAAACTCAAGTGGGAACTGGTACAAAAGCATGTTAGAGTTTAATACCTTGTGGTGAATTTATCAATCCTCACACCATAATAAGACCATAAGACATAGGAACCAAATTAGGCTATTCAGCCCATCGAGCCTACTCCACCATTTAATCATTGCTGATCTATATTTCCATCTCATCCCCATTCTTCTGCCTTCTCATCATTCACACCCATCCATTCACCAACCATAACTCCAACAGCACTCGAGAAACTCAACAACATTCAGGTTAAAGCAGCCTATTGGTTTAGCAACCATGCATGGCCATTACACCTATGATAACTAAGATCATACTGTAAGTGATAGGAGCAGAATTAGGCCATTTGGCCCATCAAGTCTAATCCTGGCTAATCTATCCCTCCCTCCTAACCCCATTCTCTTGCCTTCTCCCCAGATCCCCTGCACCCGTACGAATCAAGAATCTGTCTATCTCTGATTTTAAAATATCCATGATATATCCAAAATATCCATCCAACTGTTTATATTGCAGCTATTTGTCTAGGCTACACTGACAAACCCGTACCCATCACGGCCTAGAGTGAAAAGCACAGGCACATGGCATTATTACCTGCTGCTGCCCCTTCAATATTTGGAAACAAATCAATCTTCCTTGCTTGTCGACAAAGGTAAATCCTGGAACTCCATACCCGACAGTATTGAGGAGTCCAGAATGACAGCATAAGTGTACTGTGGATAACATCACTTCAAAGGCAATATGGCAAGCATAATAGATGTTATTTTGCATTGATGTTTATTCACCTGTGCATTTTGAAGATAGACTATTAGTAAGATTGTGCAAGAAAGAACTGCAGATGCTGGTTTAAATCGAAGGTAGACGCAAAATGCTGGAGTAATTCAGTGGGACAGGCAGCATCTCTGGAGAGAAGGAATGGGTGACTGTCTGAAGAAGGGTCTCGACGTGAAAGGTCACCCATTCCTTCTCTCCAGAGATGCTGCCTGACCCGCTGAGTTATTCCAGCATTTTGCGTTTATTAGTAAGAGTGTTAAACTCTTGTACCGAACTGTTGCATGTAATTAATATTACCATGATGGCAATATACATATTTTTAACAGATGTTTAAAATGAACTTATGTGCTCATTAATATGGTGGATGCATTTTGCGCCATAACTACATCAGTCATCACTTTGGTACAAATTTAGCATGTGTCAAGGACCCAAATATTGCAAGTAAAAAATTGATGTAACGCATGTAAAATATCTGACCTAACAGATGATTCTAGAAGTGGGCACGTTTCCCTGTTTAGTTTTCAGGGATTCATGAACTCGATGCTGCATAAGGATGTTGATAGAAACATAGAAAAATAGGTGCAGGAGGTGGCCATTCGGCCCTTTGAGCCGAATGGCTGATCAGCTAAAATCAGTACCCCGTACCTGATGTTTCCCCATATCCCTTGATTCCTTTCGCCCTAAAAGCTAATTCTAACTCTCTCTTGAAAACATCCAGTGAATTGGCCTCCACTACCTTCTGTAGCAGAGAATTCTCTGGATGAAGATGTTTTTCCTCATCCCAATCCTAAATGGTTGACCCCTTATTCTTAACCTGTGACCCCTTGTTCTGGACTCCCCCAACATCGGGAACGTTGGCACCAAACAACTGATGGCACCAGTCTGACTATAATAATTGAATTTATGACTTTGCGAAGTTTTTTGTCCAGCATCTGTTATAGAATTTTACACTCACTGTTGCCTTGCCAAACCTAGTTAAAATGTTCCCTGTTTCTATATTAGGTGTTGCCAAGAAAAGCACATTTTATAACATGATGGTGTGTGTTGTCTTCTGGATCAATGTAAAAAGCTGAAGGTATTTAAACACTAAATGATTGGAGAAGATGATTTGCCAGTTTAACTAACTTGAATTTATTTCTACTGTGTTGTTCAGAATCAACAAATGGACAGCCTGATCGTTCGACATTTGGGCCAACATTTTGGTGTCTTTTTCAAAATATTTATTTTTGTGTTTTTCTTTAAGGTTTTAATTTACTTCTCTTGAAAAGTAACAGTTAAGTCATCTTTCTCTCAAACACTCAATCAGATCAAAACAAAACAATAGAATTAAAGTGCCTTCATGCTAGCAGTTCCATACAATGTAAATCCACACACATGTGATTTAGAAAAGGGAAGATTGAAAGATCTATTACACGAATAGTTAAGAAGATAATAAGTTGTGGATTAGATATGTAATGAGTGCAAAGCTGATATTGTCCCATACGTATCAGAGAAGGACTATGAGTATTAGATTGTGATTGTAGATTGATATTGGATGTGTGTACTCAGTAAGAGTAGGCATCTGTTGACTTCAACTCTAGCATTACAACAACAATGTTAATAATGCAAATTGGGTCCAACTAGTGTAATATATTATAAGAGGCCTTGTATTCATCAGCAAACACACTTTCCCCCCACCCATGCCATTTAAATAAATCCTAATGACGTTTAAATATGTTGCTAATTGAATTGGAAATCAAAAGAACTGCATTCTTTATTTGGTTGTGGAACAGGAGAATTGAAATCAGGGCAACCAGTCAGAAGAGTCAAGAAGAGATGGAGAGGTATCTGCCCAGTAGGACTTGTCTATAGACTTCAGCAACAGGCAAAAGAGAGTAATAACTCAGTGAATGTATGACCGAAGAGCAATATCTTGAGAAACTGCTCCACAAAGAGGTAGTGACAATGACATGCCATATCTTGCTATCCCAGCAACTGCAGAGCCGTTAGCCAGGAATATTCTTATGAAAGTAAAGGCCACAATTATCCAAATTATTTTCACCTCGGGATCATTCCACATAATGAAAGTAATTCTAGCAATATGCCAAAGACCCGAAAGACCCATGATCAGCTTTACGATAAGTGTAGAACACAAAGTGATGGAGTAACTCAGCAAAGGAGGAAGATGACTGAACTTTATTGCCTTCCATCACAGTGAGGAATATTGATTCCACTGTGATGGATGTTTATGTTAAATTTATTTTATGTGTGTATTTTCTGTTATCAATTAGTATGGCAGTATGTAAATCAAATGTCACTGTACCTTAAATGGTTAAGTGACAATAAATGCGAACTTGAACGTGATCAGGCAGCATCTCTGGAGGACATGGTTAGGTGACGTTTTGGGTCAGGACCCTCTTATGTTTACTCAATGTGACTGCAGCGAGGTCCATTGGCAAGAGTGCATATACAATCTTGATTTGATAGTTATTTTCCCTGTGCCAATTTTTCCTGAAACAGTTATAGAGTTAATATTTTGCTTTTTGATGTTGCAGTGTGAATTATTTTTATCGTTAAGCTTTTGACAACTTTGTATAGATGACAGCTGTTTTGATAATTTCTCATAATAATTTTGCTTAGTAGTCAGATGGTGTAATTCATTCTGTTTCCTCTGTGTGAAGGAAATTGCATATTGGAATGTGAAGTTAAAGTGTACTTCAACTGATAATTAATCTTTGGTAACTGTTGTTCCATGCGTTGGCAGTTTTATATGTTTTCTAGAGCTAATGCTAACTGATTATTTCTATTTTATTAAAGCTTCTACACACTTTATTACCTACAACATTTAACAAACTACATCTTTCACTCCATTCAACTGAGGCTCCCTGCCTTAATAGCTCGGAGGGAGAAGATGGATTTAACAATTGCAGTGCTATTAACTTTAGCCCTGAGATGCATTCATTCTGCATTGGTAAGAGATGAACACATTAAAATATTTAGTTCAAAGTATTTACTTGAACTTCTAACACAATTTTCTTTTAATGCAGATGGACTACAAGAATTCAACTTTAAAAGGTCTGTTTCTCGTGTTAATTTTTCCTACTATCAAATTTGAAAGCAGAACTAAATGTACATGAATTCAAAAATGAAGGCAAAAGAAGAGGGAAAGTTACAATTAATTAGACATTGGCCACTTGACATCTACAATCTAGGAATGTTTTTTTTTAATCTGGTTGCTGCTTAATCCACATACTCTGCAGAATGTTCTATGCCTTCTAAAGTTACCACAAAATAAGCATTCGCATTGGCAGAAGCTCAGCTTGCTAAGATGGTGGGGTTTGTATATTGGGGGTGCTAGTTTAAGTAGTGAGTGGAAGATTGTCTTCTCATATTCATACTTACTTTATTAGCCAAGTATGTTTTGCAACATACAAGGAATTTGATTTGCCATACAGCCATACTAATAAAAAGCAACAGAACACACAAAATACATTTTAACATAAACATCCATCACAGTGACTCAGATTACAGTTGAAACATGTCGACAAAATAAGAATTTAAATTAAATTAATTAATTTAATTAGAGTTTGCTGTAGAGTGAAAGACTCAAAATGCTGGAGTAACTCAGTGGGTTAAGCAGCATCTGTTGAGAACATGGAAAGATGATAGGGACCCTTCTTCAGACTGATTGTAGGGGAGATTTGGAAAGAAAGCCAGAAGAGAGAAGGGGCCTGACAAATCGTGGCTGGAAACAGATCACCTCAGGAAAGGTGGCTCCCTGATAGCTGATTGTGAAGGCTAGAGATAGAAACAGGTGAGACAAAAGATTCAAGAGAGTTTATTGTCATGTGTCCCTGATAGGACAATGAAATTCTTGCTTTGCTTCAGCACAACAGAACATAGTAGGCATTGACTACAAAACAGATCAGTGTGTCCATATACCATTATGTAATATATATACACACTTGAATAAATAAACTGATGAAGTGCAAATAACAAATAATGGGCTATTAATGTTCAGAGTTTTGTCCGAGCCAAGTTTAATAGCCTGATGGCTGTGGGGAACTAGCTATTCCTGAACCTGGTCGTTGCAGTCTTCAGACTCCTGTAACTTCTACGTGAAGGTAGCAGGAAGATGAGTGTGTGGCCAGGATGGTGTGGGTCCTTGATGATACTGCCAGCCTTTTTGAGGCAGCGACTGCGATAGATGGAAGGGAGGTCAGAGCCGAAGATGGACTAGGCAGTGTTTACTACTTTTTGTAGTCTTTTCCTCTCCAGGGCACTCAAGTTGCCGAACAAAGCCACAATGCAACCGGTCAACATGCTCTCTACTGTGCACCTGTAGAAGTTAGAGAGAGTCCTGCTTGACAAACCGACTCTCCGTAATCTTCTCAGGAAGTAGAGGTGCTGATGTGCTTTCTTAATAATAGCATCAGTGTTCTCGGACCAGGAAAGATCTTCACAGATGTGCACGCCCAGGAATTTGAAGCTCTTAACCCTTCCAACCAGCGACTCGTTGATATAAACGGGACTGTGGGTCCCCATCCTACTCCTTCCAAAGTCCACAATCAGTTCCTTGGTTTTACTGGTGTTGAGGGCCAGGTTATTGTGCTGGCACCATAAGGACAGTCGCTCGATCTCTCTTCTATACTCTGACTCATCCCAATCAGTGATGTGTCTCACAACAGTGGTGGCGTCGGCGAACCTGATGATGGAGTTTGCATTATGACCGGCTACGTGGTCATGAGTATAGAGTGAGTACAGCAGGGGCTGAGCACGCAGCCTTGAGGTGCTCCCGTGCTGATTGTTATCGAGTCTGACACATTTCCACCAATACGAACAGACTGTGGTCTGTGAATGAGGAAGTCGAGGATCCAATTGCAGAGGGATGCGCAGAGACCCAGTTCTGCGAGTTTGGTATCCAGCTTGGAGGGGATGATTGTATTAAATGCCGAGCTGTAATCAATGAATAACAGCCTGACATATGTGTTTTTGTTGTCCAAGTGGTCCGGAGCGGAGGGCCAGCGAGATCGCATCCACTGTTGATCTGTTGTGGCGGTAAGCGAACTGCAGCGGGTCCAGCTTTTTGTCGAGTTAGGAGTTGATTTGCGCCATGATCAACCTCTCAAAGCACTTCATCACCACAGGCGTTAGTGCCACTGGTCGATAGTCATTGAGGCACATCACCTTACTCTTCTTGGGTACTGGTATAATTGATGCCCTTTTGAAGCAGGTGGGAACCTCAGACCTCAGAACCTCAGAAGTGAGAGGTTGAAAATGTCCGTAAAAATTCCAGCCAGTTGGTCTGCACAGATTTTTAGAACATGACCAGGTATACCATCAGATCCAGGCGCTTTTTGAGAGTTCACCCCTCTGAAGAATTTCCTGACATTGGCCTCTGTGACTGAGACTGAAATACCATCACTGCGAATGGGGGCTCGGGAAGGCACATCAGTGTTCTCCCTATCAAACCGTACGTAAAACGCATTGAGCTCATCAGGGAGTGATGTTTCGCCTACATTCGAGCTGCCTCCTGGTTTAGCCTTGTAGGAGGAGATTGCATTCAGGCCCTGCCACAGCTGCTGAACATCTGTCTCATCCTCCAGTTTGGAGCAGAAGTCCCTTTGGGATTTTTTGATGGCCTTACCAAGGTCGTATCTGGACTTCTTGTAAACCACTGTATCATCAGACATGAATGCCCGGTGTCTGGTCTTCAGAAGAGTGCGGATCTCAAAGTTGATCCAAGGTTTCTGATTGGGAAACACTCGGAAGGTTTTTATAGGGATGCAGTCCTCCACACATTTCTTAATGAAGTCTGTAATGACTGTGGTGTATTCGTTCAAGTCCGTTGCCAAGTCCTTGAACATTGCCAGTCTACAGACTCCAAACAGTCCTGTAGTTGTTCCTCTGCCCCCCCTCACCACGACCAGCTCTGTATTGTCCTCACCTCTGGGGGTGCGCTCTTTAATTGCTGCCTGTAGTCAGGAAGAAGCCACCGCGGTATGGTTGGATTTACCGAAGTGAGGGCGAGGGATGGAGCGATAGGCATTCTTGATGGTGGTGTAGCAGTGGTCGAGGGTGTTTGGTCCTCTGGTGCAGCAGGAGAAATCTTGGTGGAGGTTAGGGAGTGATATCTTTAGGTTTGCTTTATGGAGTCCCCAGTAATGGTGGTAAATGCCTCGGGGTAAGGTGTCTGGTGTTTGTTGACCATGGCGTGCAGCTCTTCCAGTGCCAGACAGACGTCTGCCTGGGGTGGGATGTAGACCGCGGTCAGGATGATGGAGGTGAATTCCCTCGGAAGGTAGAAGGGACGGCACTTCACCACCAGATGTTCGAGGTGTGGAGAACAGGAGTTGGAAAGGACTGCCACGTCTGAACAACATGCAGAGTTGACCATGAGGCAGACGCCCCCTCCTCTCCCTTTCCCAGATGCCTGTGTACGGTCCGTACGGTCAATGGAGAACCCTTCAGGCTGGACCGCTGAGTCGGGGAGCTGGGGTTGAGCCATGTCTCTGTCAGAACACCGAGCAGTCCCTCAACTCCCTTTGATAAAGCAGCCTTGCCCTTAAGTCCTCCATTTTGTTTTCAAGGGAATGTATATTGGCCAGTAGGATAGTAGGTAGAGGGGACCAAAGTCCCCTGCGCTTCAGTCTGACCTAAAGTCTTGTCCGTCGGCCACGTTTCCGGACACAATGGAGGCCTCCCTTTGTTTCCAGGTACTGTGCTTACTGTACCTGCTGTTTCTGCGAACCTGCACTGGAACAGGGATTCCTTCACAGACAGCAGCTCCAGCTCTGTAACGAATGGGGGTACCTTCAAAGTCAGCAGCTCCAGCTTCATTGTTCCTGGAGGATCCAGCTCGTCGGCTCTGGAGGTCATCCTGGGGTTTCCAGCTACAGTACCTGCGTTCCTCCGTCGGGTCGGGTGATTTCCAGCGAGCGTGGGAAAGTTTAAAGTCCGAGGCTCCCGCAGCTGCGAGAGATCGCAAAATTGCAAGAACCTTGAGGTACTCAAGCAGCTTGTCCAAAATTGCAAGAACCCGGCACCGATTTCTGCCTTTTTCCTGATCCAGGTGAGGATGGAAGTTGGATTTAAGCCTTTTGTGTTCTGGTGGCCAGGTGCCATCTTGTAGGAAATGCATGGTTGATATGCATGGTTGTAGATTGTGAAGCTAGATGAAGGACTATTGGTAGAAGGGGTGGGGGGGTAGGGAGAAACCAATGCAAGGGCAGCCAGGGTAAGGGAGTGGATGGGAAAAGTAAGTGGGAAGGGGTGTGTTACATGCAGGTGTTACAAGGGTGTTTGTAGAAGTTACCTAAAATTTGAAACTTCAGTGTTCAAACTATTAGGTTGTAAGCTACCCAAGCGGAATAGGAGGTGCTGTTCCGCTAATTCTGACAATGGGGGAGCCCCAGAACAGAAAGGACAGTATGGTATGGACGGAAAATGCTGGAGTAACTCAGCGGGACAAGCAACATCTCTGGATAGAAGGAATGTTTCGGGTCGAGACCTTTCTTCAGACTAAAGGTCAGGGGTGAGAGAGACACACAAATATGCAAGGGTAAGGTGTGAAAACGAGTCATCAAAGGGAACGATGTTAAAGGAAAATGTAGAGTAGATTATTATTAGCTGGGATAGACACAAAATGCTGGAGTAACTCTGCGGGACAGGCAGCAACTCTGGAGAGAGGAGTGGATGACGTTTTGGGTCGAGACCCTTCTTCAGAGTGAAGAAGGGTCTCGACCCGAAACATCACCCATTCCTTCCAGATAGTTAGCTTGGGGAAGGTGACTACAAAGCATACAATGATAAAGTTTTCTATCTGTATCAGTATGGGAATGGGAAGGAGAATTAAAATCGTTAGCAACCGGGCGATCCCACAGCCCTTGGCGGACCGAACGTAAGTGTTCGACAAAGCAATCACCGACTCTACACTTGGTCCCACTGATTTGCCTGAGGCCACAAAGGGAACAATGAATGCAATGGATGAAGTTGAAGGTGCATGTGAACCTCTATCTCAAATAACTGCTGTGGACCTTGGATGGAGGTAAGGGAACAGGTATAGGGATAGGTGTTGCATCTCCAATGGTACTTTCCCCTGCAGTCAAAGCTAGTACATTCAAGCCCAGCGATTACAGTTTTGTAACTTTTTAAATAAATAATTCAGAAGAATTATTTATATTTGTCTGCTCAATGTGTTAGTCTCCCAACACAAGTGCTAGCAGCTGTAGCTGATCTCAAAGCCAGATAGATGGTAATCATTGTGAAGTTTTCACGTTATAAATGTTACAGACAAATGCATGGTGGACAAAATGATTAATGTGGAGGATAATATAGGTGATTGCATTGAGGACAAAATGTTGCATGTGGCCTGAATCTCTCTGTCCCTTAAAATTAAAATAGTGCGAAAACCTCAAACCTTAAGTAAATGTTTAAAGGCTACTATCAACATCTTGCAATGACATTTTGCCTTTAATGTAGTAAATGGATTTCATAACTATTAATTGCCAAAACGTAACCACATTAGGAGATGTTAAGGCAGTTGCCTAAAGACTGGGCACAAATATAGTTTTAAGCAGCATCAGAAGCAAGACCAAAGAGGCTGATGTGTTTTGGGATAGGTTCCAGAGTTTGGAGCCAAGAAGCTAAAGACTTGACTGCTAATATGGTGCAGATAATAAAATACCTTAATTGGTGAGCATGGATATTAAACAGTTGCAGGGCTGGAGGAATTCAAAAAGAAAAATAATATTTTTAAAGCCAAGGCACGTTATCAGAAGACACTGTGATTTGGTGAAAAGAGCCAAGATAGGCAAATGAGAGTGATATTAGAGTTTTGAATTATGTTACAAATACCTGGGAGATCAGGAAATACAGTGGCTTGGAAAGGTTTTCATACCCCTTGAACTTTTCCACATTTTGTCACGTTACAAACGTAATGTATTTTATTGGGATTTTATGTGATAGACCAACACAAAGTGGCGCATAATTGTGAAGTGGAAGGAAAATAATACATGGTTTTCAATTTTTCTTACAAATATAAAACTGCAAAGTGTGGCGTGCAAAAGTATTCATTCAGCCCCCTTTACTCTGATACCCCTAAATAAAATCCAGTGCAACCAATTGCCTTCAGAAATCACCTAATTAGTAAAAGAGTCCACTTGTGTGTAATCTAATCTCAGTATAAAGACAGCTGTTCTGTGAAGGCCTCAGAGGTTTGTTAGAGAACATTAGTGAACAAACAGCATCATGAAGCCTAAGGAACACACCAGACAGGTCAGGGATAAAGTTGAGGAGAAGTTGAAAGCAGGGTTAGATTTTAAAAAAATATCCTAAGCTTTGAACATCTCACGGAGCACTGTTCAATCCATCTTCCGAAAATGGAAAGAGTATGGCACAACTGCAAACCTACCAAGACATGGCTGTCCACCTAAACTGACAGGAGGGCAAGGAGGGCATTGATCACAGAAATAGCCAAGAGGCCCATGGTAACTCTGGAGGAGCTGCAGAGATCCACAGCTCAGGTGAGAGAATCTGTCCACAGGTACTCCACAAATTGGGCCTTTATGGAAGAGTGGCAAGAAGAAAGCCATTGTTGAAACAAAGCCATAAGAAGTCCCGTTTGCAGTTTGCCACAAGCCATGTAGGGGACACAGCAAACATGTGGAGGAAGGTGCTCTGGTCTGATGAGACCAAAATGGATGTTTTTGGCCTAAATGCAAAACGTTATGTGTGGCGGAAAACTAACACTGCACATCACCCTGAACACACCATCCCCACTGTGAAACATGATGGTGGCAGCATCATGCTGTGGGGATGCTTTTCTTCAGCAGGGACAGGGAAGCTGGTCAGAGTTGATGAGAAGATGGATGGAGCCAAATACAGGGCAATCTTGGAAGAAAACCTGTTAGAGTCAGCAAAAGACTTAAGACTGAGGCGGAGGTTCACCTTCCAGCAGGACAACAATTCTAAACATACAGCCAGAGCTACAATGGAATGGTTTAGATCAAAGCATATTCATGTGTTAGACTGGCCCAGTCAAAGTCCAGACCTAAATCCAGTTGCGAATCTCTGGCAAGATTTGAAAATTGCTGTTCACAGACGCTCTCCATCCAATCTGACTGAGCTTGAGCTATTATGCAAAGAAGAATGGGCAAACAGTTCAGTCTCTAGATGTGCAAAGCTGGCAGAGACATACCCCAAAAGACTTGCAGCTGTAATTGCAGCGAAAGGTGGTTCTACAAAGTATTGACTCGGGGCTGAATACTTTTGCACGCCACACTTTTCAGTTTTTTATTTGTAATAAAATTTGGAAACCATGTATCATTTTCCTTCCACTTCGCAATTATGCACCACTTTGTGTTGTTCTATCACATAAAATCCCAATAAAATATATTTACGTTTGTGGTTGTACCGTGACAAAATGTGGAAAGGTTCAAGGGGTATGAAAACTTTTGCAAGCCACTGTATCTACGGTATCAGATACAATACTTCATATCATCGACCTTTAATAAGAACTGGTTTATCAGTATAGTTTGATGAACGGTTATCAACCTGAAACATTTGCTCTGACGCTCTACAGAGGTGCATGATCTGATGAGCATCTCCTGGATGTTCGCTTTTTATTTCTGATTTCCAGCATCTCCAGTTTAGTTTTGCCTTTAGTTTGTAGTTTTGAAAAAGCTCTAGTTTATATTGAATGACTAATGGTAGGACAACCAACAGAGAACAATTAATTGCAAATGTTACAAAAGCCTGGATAAGGGCCTTAATGCATTAGTTAATACATATTTATATCTTTTGTTGTGTAATGTGTTTATTCCAAGAATGAATGAATGTGTTGGTGAGAATTACAATTTTGATATGTGCAGTCATATATCATTACACAAAATATTACATTGAGGGTTTTACAACCAAACTCTTTGTTATTTGTAGAGGCTGGAAGAAGCTGCGTAAAATCCAAAAACAAGACTTCCATAACTCTTTCGGGTTCCTCGGGTTCTGGGCATTGCGACATGATTATGACAATTTTTTATAATTCTTTTGAAATTCAACCAGACATTTCCTCGAATGAGTCATACTTAAATATATGATACAATATGATATGACTCGAGACTCAGGCCTGCCTCAATTATCATGTCAATTTCCGTCTCTTTAGAGTAATGTGGATGAAAATGTGTCTACCTTGTCTCTGGAACACCCACTGCTGATTAATGCTTTTCGACTAGGACTCCACTGAAGTCCTATTACTTGTTTTTGCCCGTTGATATCCCGCACGACCTCACTGATGACTCTGATCTCCACTACTATTCTTTTCCCAATAAAGGGCCTGTCCCACTTTCAGGACCTAATTCACAACCTTTTTTACGCGTGGACATTTTTCATCAGGCTAGAAAAACGGCACGAGTATCTACGACTAGCATCAGGACCTACCTACGACCTCCTACGACCTCGTGATGACATTAGGTCGTGAATGTGGGACAGGCCCTTAAGGTACCATTCACTGATCACCAGCTGATGAACCTTCCCAACGGAATCCCTGATCAGATCTGTTATAGATGTTTACACCATCACCCGTCTCCCTACTCTCTCTGCTCTCACCTCATCACCAACTCTGGACACAGCTTTGGTTCCTGACACTACATTTTGGTGTAGTGCTGTGCAATAAGCAGATGAGAATTAATAATAGCACTTCAGTAGCACTTGTGGCTTTTACACCACACATTAGTTTATATGCATTGGTTTCGAAGTGTGGTTCTTTGTAAATTGAAACTGTTACTTTTCAGGTAAGTGGAGAGCACCAAGTGGAGGGAAAGAATCTTAGAAAATGTATTCAAGAATTCTTTTGTTTGGTTCCTGATATAGAGAAATGGGAATTGGAAATAGTGAAATGCTATTGTTTTTTCACTGCAGCATCCAGGATCAGTGCACAACAATATTCTTATGAGTGCAGAACTACAGATGGATCTCAGGCTCTATCCTGTACACTGCTACCCCCCTCCATATCCTACCAACAATCCAGGAAACACCATTTTGTTTTGTTCTTTGCTTCATTTGTAAAGGGATTAATATAGAAATTCTTAGTGAAAGAATTGTCGTGTTAAGGCTCCATCGATAATTCATTTTCTTCATAGACGTTAACTCATGATAGACATATACAATATTATTTCTGATGTGAATCACTTAAACATAATTTATTTTTTTTGTATTGTGCCCTTGGATAGGGAGATACAGGTTGCAGAATTCTACTGTTGGGGATTACACAAAATGCTGGAGAAACTCAGCGGGTGCAGCAGCATCTAAGGAGCGAAGGAGATAGGTGACGTTTCGGGTCGAGACCCTTCTTCAGAATTCCATTGGAGGGAACACAACTCCTATCTTATTGAGAATAGGAAGGAGATGAGTGTTGCAATCAATTGAGTAGGGGTTATCTTTATGAAATATAAAATTATTCGCACAACTGATCATTGTGCCACAAATAATATGGAAATGGCAGTTGATAGAGGTCGCACTTTAGTTCAAAACAGGGTACAACCCTGTCAGCCACAGTTTAAAAGATATAAAATCCAAATTTTATATATTTACATTAATTACATTTTAACCTTTGATTCATTTTCAGATGGTATGAAAAGCGAAGAAACTGAACAAGATGTGTTTCGTATAATTTTAAAACAGAACAAAGAACTATGTAAGACATTTTTTGGATTAAAGTTTGAAAATAAAACACATCTTTATTTTTTTTGTAAAATATTTTTATTAGAAGTAAATACATATTAAGAAGAAATAATATAAAATCGAAAAAAAAGGAAACATATTATTCGTCACATACATTCTTAATATTTTTAAAATTTACGGTCATTCTTATTTATACTTCTATATTTTTTATTATTTTATAACAGTAGGAAATAAAGAGAAATAATAAAAAGAAAAAGAAATAAGAAATAAACAAAAAATCAATAAAATGATTGGAGTATTAAGCAAGATATTCTTCATTGGAGATATATTTGTGATCTATTGTATATAATTCTTCATCTATTCCTTCATTCAGGCTTCAGTCAGGGCCTCGACTGGACCACCTTAACCCTTTAAGTATTCAATAAATGGAGACCATATTCCTCTGAATTGATCTAACCTGTCCATTAGGACAAGTCTTAATCTTTCCAGGTGAAGTGTCTCCGACATTTCTATAATCCGCATTTTGATTGTGGGGGATATGGGACCTTTCCAAAATCTTAGTATTAATTTTTTACCAATTATTAAACTATAACCAATAAAAATTATTTGTTGTGTTGTTAGTAGCTGATCCGTTTCTAATATTCCTAATATAATTAATTTTGAGTCTGGAATTAAATTTGCATTAACTATATTCGAGATTATCTTAAAAATTTCTGTCCAAAAATTAGTAATTTTCGTACATTTTGTGAATGAATGCGTTAGATTAGCTTCTAACTGTTGACATTTATCACATATAGCGGAAACATTTGAGAAAATTCTGTTTAATTTGGATTTCGAAAAGTGTAATCTATGTATAACTTTAAATCGTATCAAGGAGTGTCTGGCATTTAATGAGCAATGGTGTATATGTTGTAAACTTTCATTCCATACTTCTATACTAATTGTTTGACCTAATTCGTTTTCCCATGCTTGTCTATATTTCTCCGTATTTGGTAAATCATTTTCCAGTAAGATATTATAAATATATGATATTAATTTTTCTGTATTCGGCTGTTTATTTAGACATTCATCTAAAATTTCTGTCTTTCTATTCCTAAAATCTGGTGTATTTGATTTAACATAATCTCTAATTTGTAGATATCTAAAATATTCTTTTGAGTGTAATCCATAATTTTGTTGTAATTCCTGAAATGAAAGAAACTTTCCCTGTAGAGATCACCCATCTTATTTATTCCATAGTTCTTCCATTTAAAAAAACCTTTATCCATCAATGAAGGTTTAAAAGTAATGTTGTTTACAATTGGAAGAGCCAGTGGTATACTCTGTAATTTTAATGTTTTTTTAATTGTTCCCAAATACGTATACCACTTTCTATTATTGGGTTTCCTCTATAGATTTTCTTATGTATTTTAGTGTTAGCAAATAAAATCGAGCTAATTTCGAAAGGTGAACAGTCTTCCTTTTCCATTTTTAACCAGTTTGGTTGTTTATCTACTTCTTCCAACCAGAAATTCATATTTTTTATATTAACTGCCCAGTAATAAAACATAAAATTAGGCAATGCAAAACCTCCATTCATTTTTGATTTACATAGATGTGTTTTAATTATTCTATGGTTCTTATAATCCCAAATAAAATTGGTAATTATAGAGTCCACTTTCTTAAAAAAAATTTTAGGAAGATATATCGGGATCAGTTGAAACAAGTATAATAATTGTGGAAGAAAAATCATTTTTATCGCATTAATTTTATCTAGCATTGAAATAGATAATGTTTTCCAATATAGGATATTCTTAAGTAGTTTATTCAATAAGGGTGGGAAATTAGATTTAAATAAATAATCATATCTTTTTGTTACATAAATTCCAAGATATTTGATTTTTTCATTTGCTATCTTAAAAGGAGATTGTTGTAATGTATGTAAGTTATTTCCCATTATTGGCATAAGTTCACTTTTATTCCATTAATTCTATATCCTGAAAACGATCCAAATTGAGTTATTAAATCTAATAAGTTAGGAATACTAATTTCCGGCTTTGTGATATAAAATAATACATCATCTGCGAATAGAGAGATTTTATTTTCAGTTTCTTTAGTTTCATACCCGTATATTTCAGGATGCAATCTCACGGATTTTGCTAGTGGTTCTATTGGAAGTGCAAACAGTAGTGGAGATAAAGGACAACCTTGTCTGCAGCCTCGGAATAAGTTAAATTTAGTTGTTAACATTTGGTTTATTAATATTCTAGCTGTTGGCTTGGTATATAGTAACTTAACCCATGTTATAAACTTCTCCCCCAACTGAAAAGATTCCATAACCGAAAATAAATAAGACCATTCAATCTGATCAAAAGCTTTCTCTGTGTCCAACGAAATAATTGATAAATCCTTATTAATGTTTCTTTTCGAGTATATAATATTGAATAATCTTCTCAGGTTGTTTGCGGAGTATCGTTTTGGTATAAATCCTGTTTGATCTGAATGAATTAGTTTATTAATCACTGTATTTAGTCTTTGTACTAGTATTTTGGTTAATATTTTTTGATCAGTATTTAAAAGAGATATAGCTCTATATGACCCTGGGTCATCCAGATTTTTATCTGATTTAGGTATGAGCGTTATAATAGATTCATTTAATGTTTCTGGTAATTTCTGTTGTGCATAAATGTGTTCATATAGTGTCTTCAAACGTGGAGCTATCATATAAAATGTTTTATAAAATTCTGATCCAATACCATCTGGTCCTGGAGTTTTACCATTTTTTAATGATCTAATAGCTTCTTCAATGTCTTTAGTAGTTATTTCAACATTTAATAATTCTCTATCTTCTAAATCCAGTCCTTATAGATTACAATTTTTTAAGAATGTTTCTACTCCTATCCGATTTTCTTTTGATTTGGCTGAATATAAATTTTTATAATATTGCAAAAATCTCTCGTTTATATCTTTAGTTTGTACTAGTAATTCCCCTTTATCTGATTTAATCCTATAGATTAATTTTTCTCCTTCCAATTTTCGTAATTGACGAGCCAATAATTTATGTGGTTTGTCTCCAAATTCAAATTGTATTTGTTTAGTATATTGGTATAGTTTTACAACTTGGTCTGACTGTATTTTATTTAATTAATATTTCAATGCAAAGATTTTATTATGTTTTATCATGGTTGGATTAACAGCGTTCTCTGTGTCTAATTGTTTGATCTCCCTTTCCAATGCCTGTTGTACCCTCCGATTCTCTTTATTATAAAATGCTTGAGAGGATATCATAATTCCCCGAACATACGCTTTATAAGTTTCCCATAATAGGGATGAAGATATTTCTGGCGTATCATTTATTTCAAAGAAAATCTTGATCTGTTTTGGGATATATTCTTGAGTTATTTTGTCTTTTAACATTTGTGGGTTAAATCTCCATTGTCCTTGTTTTTCCGTTTTACCAGTTATTTTCATCATAAAAGTTAAAGGTGCATGATCTGAAATTATAATATTGTGATATTTTGAATTATACGTAAGTGGGATAAGTTTTAAATCTACCAAAAAATAATCTATTCTTGAATAAATTTTATGCACAGGTGAGTAAAATGAGTATTCTCGTCCTGTTGGGTTTTGCAATCTCCAAACATCTTTAATATTACTAGTATCTATATATGCATTTATGAACTCACTGGAATGCGATTTAAGTTTCCGTTGTTTTGATGATATGTCCAAATAAGGATCTAGTGTACAATTTAAATCTCCTCCAATTATTAGATTGTGTTGTGATAATTCCGGAATGGTATTAACTTTTTTTTTGTAAAACAGCGGACTATCAAAATTTGGGCCATATACATTGACAAAAATCATTTTCTGTGTATATAATTCTCCTATTACAATAATATATCTACCGTCACTATCAGTTATTGTTGAAGTATGTTTAAATGCAGTTCCTTTACGAATTAATATTGCTACACCTCTAGATTTGTGTGTGAAAGACGAATGATAGACTTTATCAATCCATTTAGCCTTTAATCTATGTTCTGCGTCTTTTTTTAAATGTGTCTCTTGGATGAATGCCACATCTACTTTAAGTGCTCTTAAATGTGCTAATACTTTACCTCTCTTAATTGGTTCGTTAATACCTTTAACATTCCAGCTACAAAACGTTATTCCTCCATTCCCCATATTCGTATGTGAGTCTTGCATCTTTTATCTAAAGGAATATATAATAGAGCGAATGGTTCAGTTCAACATACCGGACTTTACACCTGAACTTCGAATAGATGAATTTCAAGGCCCTTGAGTATTTCTCACATATATATCTCCTTTGCATTAATTTATAATTCCACTCAAATGTAAAATAATAATAACAAGAAATAATATTAAAAAAGGGATAGATTAAGAGATTAGAAGGTGCACAAAGAAATAAAAATCTACATCTAGTATAAATAAAACAGATCTTTAAACAATATTATTATCATACTTGATGGATTGAACGCTATTGTGCAGTTTTGAGTACTTATAGTACTCAGTCTAACGGGGTGAGAATAGGAGCAGAATGACATTGGGGGCTCGTCCGGGATCTCAACGGCGTGCCAAGCATAAATTTGCGATCAGAGAGTTGAGTCGTTCCAGATTGCAAGAGGAGAAATTGGCGCCACGGTGCGGTTTTTGCATCGGTTTTCCCCGCTTCGCTGATCGGGACGAATCGATCATTCGCACGCTTGTGTTAGGACTCCCGATGAGAGCAGAGAATTAGTAGTCTGGCAAGCACTGAGGGTGAGAGTTCGAGTCCTTGCCTCGGTTGTATGGTGGGGGTTAGGCTCGCAAGGCTTTTATCTAGTGCGTTCAAGTCCCCACAGCTTAGTTAGATGACAGCTGTTGTGGTCAGGTACCATTGAGTTGGCCTGACACCAGAGAGCTTTAGGGGTTGGAGTCCCCGGCTCAGACTGGGATGCCAGAATTGCCTGGGGTATCTTAAGAGACAGGGCTGAGTAGGAGACAGTGCTAAGAGAGTAAGTACTGTGTCGGTGCTGAGGGTGTAATTGGAAGGACACTTTTAAAAATCGGCATCGAAAACCAGCACGAAGCGGAAGATGTGCTGAAGCCCAGGTACTTAGCAGATTGTAGGAAGAAGCCTAGCAGTGTTGGAGTCCCCACCTGTGTGAGTAGTATAAGAACTTTGGATAGGTTTGAAGACTTCGGAACAGTACTGGGAACTGTGTTGGAGTATAATTGGCAGAAAATACTTCCAAATAACACTGAGAGGATTTGAAGCCGCATCTGTTATTAGTACCCGGATAAGGGGCGGAAAGGAATTAAAGTGGTGGAAAGATATTTACGGGAGTGTAAACGTCTAAATTCTTCGATCGAAATTTAACCAAATTCAGGGCTTCATATTGAAGGACTGGCTATTGTATAGAGATCCTTTATTGAACTATTCCGGGCTCATATTAAGGGCACTGGCTACTATACATTAATAAAAGTGTATATATTAGATCATTTGAATTTGAAATTGTGCAAATATTATACTGTAAAGTGTGTTTAATATTGCTATTGCTTTATTGTGTGTTGCCGTTAATTTAGAGTTTTTTGAGTGTTTGATACTACTGTTGTAATTGTAGTTTGAATTGCAACTGTACATTAAAATAGTGTGATTAAGTTTATTATTGTAATTGGAGTCCGAGTCGTGGCTGCGCAATCACAGGGGCATATCCTTCGGTTCAAGGTAAGAGTAACCTCTTAGTGGAAAAAGTAACTTGGAAGAGGAAAAAGTACCTGTTAGCGGAGAAAGTACCTTGAAGGGCAGTGTACCGTCAAGTTTATCTTGGGAGAGGAATGAGTACCTGTTAGCAGAAAAGTACCTTGATGGGAAAAGTACCAACAAGTGAAAAAGTACTTTGAAGGGACAGTCTTTTGTACTCGTGGGAGGGGTTTCTTTGTCTGACACCAGCATGATTTGGGTAATTTTAAAATATTGTGATTTGTTTCTGAATTGTGCAGTTAACGAATGTGTTATCAGACGTGTTCTATATTGTGTTTTTGCATGATAGTGATGTAGCATAATTTTGTGTTTGAGTACGATTTTGCTTGCGTGTTATGAGCTAATTTGTCTTTGTCTGGATTGGTGTTTTGAGTGTAGGATATTTGCTGCTGAAGTGTGTTTGATTGTTCCATTGCACCTTAGATTGAAGCACCTTAGATCGTTTGCAGACTTAGGATTGTTTACAGACTTTGAAATTGTTTACAGGATTGGAAGCTTGTGTGAATTTTTGTGCGTGAGTGTGTGAGGAATTTTTGGGGTACCCGGGTTGAAAGGAGAGATTGATTGTATTGAGAGGTTAGATTGATTGTATGCTGATTGTGCGAGAGACCTGCTGGCACTCTGAAAAGCTTTTGGCCATTGTTTGGGAGCAAACTTGTCCAGTCTCAGGAAGATGCAAGTGAAGTGTGAATCGTTTGAGATGTTGTGTGAATCGTTTGAGATATTTGGTGCATTGTTGGTAACAATGGAAAACCAAATCGAGCAAGATACTATGGAGGATCCAGAAAGTCCGCTACAATTAGTATTTAGCGAGTTCCCGCAGAAAGCAGAAAGATTAAAGTATTTTTCAGGAGCATTAAATAAGAAATTAGGAGATGATTTATGGCCCGAAGGAGGGGTTGGAACATTGAAGGGAGTTGAATACATAGAGAAGATTATTTGGTAGTGCAGTAACAGTGATGCAGCAAAGGCACTGATAGGATTATGGCAAAAGTATTGTGAAGAAGTAAAAGCACGTAGAGAGGCTGCAACCATGGTTAAATGGAAGGAGGCAGCTTTGAAGCTAGGAATAGAGTTTGACGATAATGAAGGAAACAGACCTCCAGATACCTTGAGGAAGGAATGTGTATCAAGGAACATAAGGAACGGGAGATAAAGAACAATCTTGAAGGGAAACCGGCATTTGGAGATTTAGAGATCAGGGACCCGTTGACTGGCTTTGGCTTTGAGACGATGAATATTTGGAAGATTGGGAAAGCATTAAAATTAGGAAAAGTTTGCAGTCTCCACCTTATTCCTCTTGCATTCCTCAAACTCCACCTTCAAATCCAGCGCCTTGAACATCATGTGTGCATCACAGACCTGAGCCTGCAGCACCACCCACGCCTCCTGCAGATCCCATAATAAAGCCTGCTTTTCAAACAGCAGCAGCAACAACAGTACAGAGTTCTTTGACTCCAACCGCTCCACCACTGGCAGGTAGTCCAGTAGTGCACGGTACCCGGTGTAAGACAAAGAAGATAGCTCCCGTTAAAGAAAGAGGCTGTGCTAGAATTGAAGTACGTCACCAGGACCATTTTACGAGCCTAAACATAGAAGGAGAAGACGACCACCTAGAGATCAGAGAAGTACCTTCGAGAAGTACTGTAATCCCCCTAGTGATGAGGATCAGAGGGTGAAGTAGCCTCTGGGGACATTGAGGGAGAGACTGATATAGATAATATTATGAAAGCAGAACAAGTATCCCATCGTCAATTCCCAGTTAGGGAACTGCCTAATCCAGCCTTTGATCCGGCTAGTGTAGTGGGTGCAAACAACTCCCGAACCATTGATGTATATACCCCAAGAAAACCTAATGAGATGATGGCAGTACTGAGTAAAATACCTGACAAAATAAATCACCTGCTTCCTTTGTGGATTATCTCCGAACCACTATCCATGTGTATCACGCTGACTCCAGAGATTTATGGCTGTAATACAACAGATCATAATTCTTACAGAGCATACCAGAGCATAGCCACCTTAGGACAACCAACTCATGAAGCACTGGCTGATGTGATCACTGATAATAATGTAAGAGAAGATGCAGTTTTAACTGCCCTTGCTAATACTTTACAAAAGCCGATAGATATTGATAGGTTTCTGGATGTAAAACCAAAGAAAGGCGAGGGAGCATATGAGTTTTTAGAAAGATTCTCGGAGTTGTATATGGACCAGTCAGGAGATCTAAATTTTCGGAAGGGGGCAAATTCTCCTCAGTACTGCGCAATATTATTGAACTGCCAACCAACTAATGTGGCCGAAGCAATTAAAACAAACAACATGGTCAGATGGCTCGTACAGTGAGGTATCAAAGGATATTAAAAAGCAGGAAAGTAAGGACGAGACCATGTTGTTTGTATGGAAGGATATTAAAAAGCAGGAAAGTCAGCCTCCAGTAAAAGCAAAAACAGAGTATATGGTAAAGAAGGAGGCACCAAGGCCGGACTTAGAATTATGGAGTCCTAAAACCAGAGCAAGGCATGGGATGACAGAAGGGACAATGGTACCAGATTATCCAGATCACTATTATGATAACATGCTTGCTTTAGAACCAATTTCCCCAAGACTGAGCAGGAGAGGCACTAGAATACCGGGACCAGACCAATGTTACACTTGTGGAGGGTTAAGTCATTGGAGTAGGGCGTGCCCAAGCAGGGGATGAAATGAAGGAGGGGGTCAGCGAAGAGGTTTCAGAGATCAGAGGGATCAGATAGATTTCAGAGATCATAGAGAGCAACGAGGGAACTGGCAGGGAAATCAGGGGCAGAGAAGACAAACACCCTTCTCTCAAACCAATCCATTTTCACAGTCCTAATCAGCTAGTCAATCCAGAGCCGTTGGACAAAATTGCTTTACCCCTCCCCCTGGACTGATCAAAATAATGTACCAGTATAAGGAAAACAAACCGACCATTACAATACTCACCGAAAATTGGGCAAGAAAAGGAACAAGGCTTGTCCAATCAATGTACAGTTAAGGTTCATCAGGCTCCAAGGTCAGATGTTGCCCAGCTACCCCAGCATCTGGGGAGTGAGGTATGTGAGTATGTGGACCCACAAGTGCGGGCAGAAGACGCAACTCAGGTAGGATATGTTCGCGGTGATCCCATCGAAGTAGCTCTCCAAAAAGAGGTAACATTGCCTCCAATACAACAGTACCCATTAAAACAACAAGCCATTCCCAGCATAGACAAGCTAATTCGGGGATTGCTGGACATCTTAGTAAAATGCCAGTCTATTTGCAACACACCAATCCTAGCAGTTCCAAAAGCAGGAAAAGAGGGCCAGTACAGATTGGTCCAAGATCTGAGATCAGTGAATGCAATGGTGGAACCGCTCCATGGTCTAGTGCCAAACCCAGTTCACATCTTAGCTCTAATTCCAGCAGAAGCAAGAATCTTTTCAATTGTAGACCTGCAACATGCCTTATCATTACCTTTACATAAGAACAGCCAATATTTGTTTGCTTCCACGTACAGAGGACAACAATACACTTGGACAAGATTGCCTCAGGGATTCAATAATTCGCCTACCTTGTTTTCCCGATGTCTCCAGGACCAATTAAGTATTTTGAGTTTCAACATAAAAGCTACTTTAGTACAATACGTGGATGATTTGTTAGTAGCTAGCATAGATGAACCAAGTAATCGCGAGGACACTGCTCAATTATTGAATTATCTGGCAAATTTAGGATATGTGGTCTCTCAGTCCAAAGTATTGATGGCACAACAAATTTTTAGTAGTAATAATTTTGGCTACAGAAAGAAGTTTAAAAAAGAGCAGACTCGAACCAATTTGTGAATTTCCGATTCCTAAAGAAGCAAAACAAATGAGACAGTGGCACGGTCTGGTGATTACTGCAGACACTGGGTCCCTAATATAGCTCTAGAAATCAAAGAATTAATACCCTATACAAGTCAAGAGGATGAATTCCAATTGCCCAAGGAAGCTCAGGAGGCTTTTGAAAATCTATAGAGATCATTAATGCAAGCCCCAGCATTGGGAAGACCACTCTACGTTAGACCCTTTCAACTTTATTGCACCATTCTCTCTGAATGTTCGACTGTAGTCCTCATCCAAAAGCATGGGGATAAGCATCAACCAATGGCTTACTATTCATCCAAATTCAACCCAGTAGCAAGGGGACGCCCATTATGCACTCAAATCCTGACACAGATTTTACTTCGGAGTCACGTGAGTGACTACGTGAATAGAAGCCCGTACAGCCGTTGGTGCGTCATGACGTCAGACGCTGGTGCAGTCGGGCGGTTGGAGCAGCAGCGCTCCTCCGAGCAGTAAGTTTAAAAACGGAGGTAAGGTTTTAAAAATTTTACTACCGGTCATTTTCTGCGACGGTTGGGAGTTCTTAGAGAATGTTGCAGAAAGTGAAGAAGGTGTCGGCGAGGCGCTCCGGGGGTAGAAAGTAGAGTGACCAGGAGAGTGTTGTGGATGGAGGCCCGTCTGGTACACCTGGTCCGGTGCTGGCTACACAGCCAGTGGTTGCGGGCCCACTGCCGGGGGGCAGTGAAGGCTTGCCAGTAGGGCGGAAGGCCACTGGCAAATCTGTGAGGCCCGTAGATGAGTCGGGCCAGGAGGTTATACCCTCCTTAGGAGAGTCCGTTTGCTCACGGCTCTCCAAAGTCGAGATTTTATTGCAAAGAATGCTCGACAGGGACCAGCTCCGTGAGGAGGAGTGGTGCCCAAGCCAGGCTGATGGAGAGCTTGTGCTAGCAGCACCTGTTTCAGGGCTGCAGAACTATCCTGCCTGTGAGGAGGATGTTCCATCAGTGCAGTTTGCTGACTGATTCTATGTTAGGGGGAGAGCAGTAAAGAAGTTCGGTTGGAGATAATTCCGAACATTGCTGGGAAGTTTTCTCAGCCTAGAGAGGCAGGAGAGGCGATTGATGGGGAATTGGCTGAAGCCATTCAGTATATGCTCTCCCACCAGTTACAGGAGCTAGCTATGGAAGAAGCAGCAAAAAACTATAAAGCTCCTGTTAATTGTGATCTCCTGAGGGTACCGGTGGTTAATCACCAAATTTGGTCACAGATGGGTATGCCTGCTAGGGCCCAGGAGATGAAGTTCCAAAAAGTGCTTAAACTGTTGTCAGCAGGTATTACAGCTGTGGTGAAAGTGATTGATCCAAGCAATGTGGTTGAAGCACACCAGGACGGACTGGGATTCCTTTGTAATGCGTTTTTTGAACTCAATAACATCAGGAGGGCCGCTATTAGGCCAGTGCTTAATCTGAATTTGGCAAGTTTGTGCAAACCAACCAGTGTACCACCACAAAATCTGTTGTTTGGAGGTAACCTTGCGAAAAGGGTCAAAGAGTGTCATGAAGATGTTAAAACTATGGCCCTCATTAAGCCGGCTGGTAAGCAGGGCAACAGGTTTTCTCCGTATTGGAAAGGAACTAATGTGGATGCAGGAGAAGGAACGAGCCGTTCAGGTCTTCAATTTCGGAACTGGCAGGCTGCCAGCATGAAGGGGAAGGTGCCTTTCTCCACAAGAGGTCGAGGACAACAAGGTCCGCAAGGAAGGATGCAGGTAAGGAAAACATCAACAGACGATGAATTAATTGATGTTCCTGTTCAAATTGGGGGAAGGTTAAAATTGTTTCTCAAACAATGGCAGCAGTTGACATCAGATTTGTTCATACTTAGTAGTATTGAAGGGGTGAAAATTGAATTTTACTCTAAAGACAGTCTACTTAATCAACATTTTCCTAGTCGTAAACTTAGTTTTTCAGATGAAGAAAATGTGCTTATTCAAGCAGAGATTCAGTCGTTACATAACAAAGGGGTAATTGAGCCTTCTGTCTATCAAAGTCGACAATTTGTGTCAAATATATTTCCCAGATCTTAAAAGACTGGGGGGTGTAGAATTATTTTGGATTTATCGAGCTTGAACAAATGTGTTTGTTATAGGCATTTCAAAATTGGAAACCTTTATCACGGCCAAACATCTAGTGTCCAAAGGGTGTTATATGGCAACTATTGATTTAAAGGATGCGTATTACTCAGTGTCTATTCATGAGGATGATAGAAGATATTTGAAATTTATTTGGATGACTCAGCTGTGGCAATTCAGGGCATTGCCAAATGGATTAACTTCAGCTCCTAGATTATTTACTAAATTGGTAAAACCTGTGTTAGCGTTACTTAGAGCTCAGGGGCATGTGGTAATGGCCTACTTAGATGATATTCTGATTGTTGGAAAGACTCATGCTGAAACTCAATCATCAGTTTCAGTTGTTAAAATCACTTTTGAACAAATGGGATTTGTGATTCACCCAGATAAATCTAAATTATCACCAGTCCAAATTATTGATTATCTGGGATTTACCATTAATTCCAATCACATGTTGGTAACTTTGCCCAGGGATGAATTGAATCAGTTAATTGAGGACTGTGTTAATCTCGTTGGAGAACAAAGGCCTTCGATTAGACAAGTAGCCAGGTTAATTGGGAAGTTGGTGGCAGCATTTCCAGCTGTGCAGTATGGTCCTCTGCATCATCAACAATTACAACGATCAAAGGAACAGGCACTGAGAATACAAAGGGGCCATTTTGATAGGCCTATGCAGTTGTCAGATGCAGCGATTGCTGACATACAATGGTGGATAGCAAATGTTTCAACAAGTTTTAGGAAGGTTTTGGTGGAACCACCGTCATTGATATTACAGACTGATGTAAGTGCACTGGGTTGGGGTGCAACAGATATGTCTTCTAGTTGTGGAGGCAGATGGAATGTGGATGAGACATCGCTTCTTCAACTAAGAGGGATTAATTATTTAGAGTTGTTGGGCACCTGGTATGGGCTCAAAGCTTATTGTTCTACAAGGAGGGATCTGCATGTGCAGGTTCAGATTGACAACACCACGGCAGTGGCAAATGTAAACCACATGGGTGGAGTTAAGTCACAGTCTTGTGATAGACTGGCTAACCAGATTTGGAGCTGGTGTATTGACAAAAATATCTGGCTTTCAGCACTTTATTTGCCAGGAAGGTTCAACATGGTAGCTGATACTAGGTCACGTCAGTTTAATGACAACATTGAATGGATGTTAAATCAGGATGTATTTAACCAAATGATTGTTCAGTATGGATTGCCAGATATTCACTTGTTTGCATCTCGATTAAATCATCAGTTACCTAGATATGTTTCATGGGAACCAGATCTTGGGGCAGTAGCAGTGGATGCGTTTTCGCTGCATTGGGGAGGAATGTTTGTGTATGTATTTCCTCCATTCTGTCTCATCAGCAGATGTTTGCAAAAGATCAAGGAGGACTCCGCTTCAGGGGTATTGGTAGTGCCAGATTGGCCTACAAAAGCATGGTTTCCCGTTGTATTACAAATGGCTAGGGAGCCTTACATGCTTATTCCCAAGAATAAAAATCTACTGGTAAATCCAGTCACTGGGGATCAACATCCTTTATATGATCGTATTGATCTGTTAATTTGCAGATTTTAAGGAGGCCATACCTGGGGAGAGGACTGTCTCATCGGACTGTGGATGTTCTCACGTCGGCCTGCAGGGATAGTACACAGCAGCAATATATCACCTATATAAAGAAGTGGGAGCAATTCTGCCTACAGCAGAATATTGTATATCACACTGCAGGGATCACGGACGTATTGGAGTTTTTGTTTATTAGTCACAAAAAACCACACAGTAAGGTGTCGGTGCAAACAATTTCAAGGTGGCTAAAGCAGGTCCTGGCAAGTGCTGGAATTGATACTGATAAATTCAAATCTCATTCCACCAGGGCGGCATCAACTTCCGCGGCAAGGGCGATGTACGTGCCAATAGACCATATCCTCGCGGCCGCAGGATGGTCCAGTGAGCTAACTTTTCAGAGGTTTTATCACAAGCCGATTTTAAGGCTCGGGGTGTTTGCTGATTCTGTTTTGAGTACTGTTACATTTTCCCCCTGAGTTAGAGGGGTTGGTTATGATTTGTTTGTAAATAAACTGTTATTCATTTAACAAATGTATTACTGATGCATGATTGATTGTTAACGACTTTTGAGTCAATCCAGGCAGTGTGAACGTCGGATTTCGGTCTGCGGCGTGAATTCACAGTGCTTTGAAGTCTTCACGTAGTCACTCACGTGACTCCGAAGTAAAATAGTAAGATTAAACGAGAACTTACCAGTTTGAAGTTTGATCTTTATTTTATGAGGAGTCGAGTTGAGGGACTACGTGCCCTCCGCTCCCACCCTCATAGATCTCATCTGGTAGTTCTAGTTTTATCATCTTACCATTGTACTTCAGTCATTGTTAGCTGTGAATTCATTCCGCTGCTTTGAAGATTGACGCACCAATGGCTGTACGGGCTTCTATTCACGTAGTCCCTCAACTAGACTCCTCATAAAATAAAGATCAAACTTCAAACTGGTAAGTTCTCGTTTAATCTTACTATTTATAATAATTTACAGTCTGCTGCAAACCTGACCCTACAGCAGGAGATAGTAGTATATAGTTCCCATTCAGTGGCGGCCTTGTTAGGACAACTCCAAACTCAGCATCTGACAATGGCTCGTGAAAATGAATATGAAATTTACTTATTGAACAATCCAAAACTCCAATTTAAACATTTTACCACAATTAATCTGACATCTTTCCTTATTTCACCACCAGAGGAACAGTCAGAGGCAGGACATGACTGCTTATTTAATATTGAGGAGAAAAGAACTAGGGTGCACAATTGATTGCATGACGGATTCTCTTGCAATTTGCGTTGTGGAGTGTATGCATTCTGTGACTCACTGCGGCGCAAGAGCAATTAATCTTTTAGCTATTTGGTGGTATCCAACAATACAAACTTTGACCCAGAAAGTGAGTAGCAGTTGCCTTATTTAGGGAGTAGGTTGTGGAGATGGGAAGACACCTTTGCCCATGGGTCTGTTTGAAACTTTGCAGGTGGATTATATAATTGGAGAAATGCCAGGGATACAGATATGTACTCATAATAGTCGATGTATTCAGCAGATGGATCGAGGCCTATCCGACACTTGATAACAAAGCGGCTACTGTTGTCAAGGTGTTAATGAGAGAAATTGTTCCTAGATTAGGTGTCCCTATTCGACTTAGTTCTGACAGTGGTCCTCATTTTATTGGGTAAATTAATAAAGAATTCTGTGAACAGCTGGGCATCCAGCAGCAATTACACTGTGCTTATTGACCACAGGCTACTGGACGTGTAGAAAGGACAAATCAGACCCTGAAAACTAAATTGTTAATATGTATGAGGGTTTTGCATAAAGAGCTGAGCCTTGCTGCAAATGCATGATCAGAATTGGTTGGGGAAATGTATGTTATAAGAGCACTGTAGTGGCCTGGACGAGGTCAGGAAAAGGCCAGATGCCAGGCAGGTTCAAAAAGAAGTCTATAATAACACAGCGAGAGCGCTCACACACACACCCGAGAGGGACCTCGGGAAACCCCGTGGTAGACCAACGCTCCTGTCTGTCAATAGCCGAGGGGGATGATCCAAGGAGTGGCCTAACCCCCTGGGACCGCCACAGGACCCCCCACCCCCAAGTACCCAGGGCACAAAACGGACAGGAGGGCATACACGGCGGCCAGCCTGGGTGCATACCATGCCCGGCACAGGAACAGGCAACTGACCAACAGTGCAGGGGACAGAGTAGCCAGAGGAGGTGGTACCCGAGACGGAGGGCGCCCTCATTTACGGGGCCGTGCTACCAGCACCGGCTGATCAATGTCAGTATGCACCGGCTTCAGCCGCGCAACCGAAACAGTCCCATGCCAACCCCCCATGTCCAGGATGAATGTAGATGAGCCATGCTCTAGGACTCAGAAGGGACCCTCGTACGGCCGCTGGAGGGGTGTCCGATGAACATCCCTGCACAGGAAGACGAACTGGCTGTCCTCCAGAGCAGAGGGAATGTGCGGACGGAAGGACCCATGACGAGACGTGGGCACTGGCGCCAGCTTGCCCAGTCTGCCGAAGACGTTGCAGAGCATCAGAAGGCTGCTCCACCTGTCCCCGTGCCGGTGGAATGAACTCTCCGGGCACCGTCAATGGAGAGCCATACACAAACTTGGCGGAGGAGGAGGCCAAGTCCTCCTTGGGTGCGGTGCGCATCCCCAGCAAAACCTATGGGAGAGCGTCCACCCAGTCCGGATCATTCAGCCGTGCCTTCAGGGCATCCTTGAGTTGGCGGTGAAACCGCTCCACCAGACCATTCGCCTGCGGATCATTCGCATGCGGATGATGGTGTAGGCGAACCCCCAGGAGGCGGGCCATGGCCGACCACAGTTCCGACATGAACTGACGCCCCCGGTCGGATGTCACGTCCAGTGGCACACCGAACCGTGTGATCCAGTGCACCACCCAGGCTCGAGCACAAGTGGCCGTTGAGGAATCAGGTAGCGGAATGGCTTCAGGCCACCGCGTGAAGCGGTCCACTATGGTGAAGAGATAGTTCATGCCCCAGGACAGCGGCAGCAGCTCCACGATGCCCACGTGAATGTAGTCGAACTGCTGCCGAGGGATGGTGAACTCCTGCGGTCTAGCACGGGATGCTGGTGCGCGCCCAATGTCCAACTTCCTTCCGCAGACCATGCCACATGAAGCGAGAGGCTACCAGGGCCGTTCTCGCCCGGATGGAGGGATGCGCAAGCCCATGGAGCATCTCAAACACCCTGCGCCGCCAGGCGACGGGGACGATGGGTCGCAGAGGTCCAGTGGAGACATCGCACAGCAGCGTTGCACTCCCTCGACCGCAGACAACGTCGTCCAACTGCAGGCCCGAAACTGCCGTACGATAGGTGGCCATCTCCTCATCGACCAGCTGTGACTAATTAATACCCTCAGCAACTTGGAGAACTGCGTGGACTGCAGGTCACGATAAGACGTCGGCCACCCTGTTGTATTTGCCCTCAATGAAATGGATGGAGGTGGTGTACGCGGACACATACGCCAACTGTCTCTGCTGCCGGGCAGACCGCAGATCTGAAATCTTGGCGAACGCGAAGGTTAGCGGCTTGTGATCCATAAATGCAGTAAAAGACCTCCCCTCCAGGAAGTAGCAAAAGTGACGTACGGTGAGCTACAGGGCAAGGAGCTCACGATCGAAAGCGCTGTAACGGCGCTGAGCACCACTGAGATGCCTGCTGAAGAAGGCGAGTGGCCGCCAGCATCCATCAAGGAGCTGCTCCAACACTGCCCCAACCGCAACCTCAAACGCGTCCACCGTCAGGGTGGTCAGGGTGTCCTCTCGTGGGTGGACGAGCATCATGGCCCCAGCCAGTGCCTCCTTAACCCTCTCGAATGCCGCTGTTGCTTCGTCCGACCACTCAACCTCCCCGCGATGACCAGCAATCAGGTGGAAAAGTGGGCGCATGATTGCGGCCACTGCCAGCAGGAAACGGTAATAAAAGGTGACCATCCCCACGAAGTCCTGTAGACCCTTAACTGTGGTCGGACGGGGGAACCTGCGGACAGAGTCCACCCTGGCCGGCAGAGGCACCACTCCCCTGTGGAGTTACGCGTTGGCCGATAGCCATCACCCCAAAACGGCACTTGGATGAGTTGATGGACAAACCAAAATCGCTGAAGCGCTGACACAGCGGACGGAGGTGAATGCAGTGCTCCTGCCACGAGCAACTGGCCACGAGTATCATCCACGTACACAAATACGAAGTCCAGGCTGCGGCACACACAGTCCATAAGCCGCTGAAAGGCCTGCACAGCGTTCTTCAAAGCAAACAGCATCCGCACAAATTCAAACAGTCCAAATGGTGTTATAATGGCTGTCTTCGGGATATCGTCGGGGTGGACCGGAATTTGGTTGTACCCTCGCACGAGGTCTACCTTGGAGAACACCAATGCTCCAGCCAGATGGGCATTGAAGTCCTGAATGTGCGGGACCGGGTACCTGTCGGCGACGGTCGCATCATTCAGGCAATGGTAATCCGCATACGGGCGCCAGCCCCCTCCCGCTTTAGGGACCATGTGGAGTGGTGACGCCCATGGGCTATAGGAGGGGCACACGATGCCCATCGCCTCCATCAGGCGCAACTCCTCCCGAGTCAGATGAAGCTTGTCTGGTGCGAGACGACGTGCCGGGGCGTGCACAGGCGGGCCGGTAGTAGGGAAATGGTGCCCCATCCCGTGCTTGTGGGTGGAGCAGCGGAAGTGGGGTTCGAGGATGTCCGGAAAATCCGCCAGGGTGCACGCGTAAGTCGCATCCATGGACGACGGGGCCATCAGGGCGTGATACGGGATCACCATTGTGGAGGAAGACCGGCTCCAGCGTGACGGAGTGCACCAGGCTCCGTCGCTTGACATCCACGAACAGAGAATAGGCTCGAAGGAAGTCGGCGCCCAGCAGCGGCTGGGAAACGTCGGCAATGACGAACTCCCACGAAAAGCAGCTGCCGCCAAAGTTGAGGGAGATGGTGCGAACCCCGTAGGTGCAAATGGTGCTCCCGTTTGCCGCGGTGAGGAAGGGGCCCCGTTTGCCCGCACGAATGTCACAGATGGAGGGAGGAAGAACACTCACTTCCGCACCAGTGTCCACGAGGAATCGACCCCCACTGCGGCGATCCCAGGCGAAGACGCGATTAATATTGCCGGCTGCTGAAGGAATCACTGACGACTGGCCCCTTCATTTCCCGGGAACAAACAGGGTGGGCGACATTGCCTTGCTGCAGCTCCCCAGCGATGATGATAATAGCTCAACCCCCCTCTGCTGGCGTTGGGTGGAACTGCAGGCGGGCCGTGCTGAAAAGACGTGCCTGCAGTGGAATGCCTGATGGCGGCCGGATTTTGCTGCGTGGGCCGACTGGGAGCAGCGGAGACATCCACAGCTCGTCGGCGTGCTTGGCCAGTGCCTGCATGTCGGTAAAAGGTTCCTAAGCGAGCTGCAGGCGGATGTCGGGCGGGAGCTGCTGCAGGTAAGCAAATTTAAATCGGAAACAAGGTTCGTGGTCCCCCATTAGGGCAGCTGCCCGCTCAGATTCACCAAGGCCAAACATCCTGATAAGGAATTCCTTAAGGCCCCTATATTTGTTAGTTAATGGGGAGGCTCTAAGGTAAGGCTTAACTCGCCTCGCAGTCGCGTGGTCAAGCGCGCTGACCACGTAAAAGTATTTTGTTTTGTTAGCAGTTACCCCTCGCACAGCAAATTGTGCCTCGGCCTGCTGGAACCAGATGTCAGGCTCTACGGTCCATAGAGTAGGGAGTTTAAGTGCAACGGCGTTGTTATCCATCACGGCACGTGATGAACTTCGGGGTCACCAGTTGTAGCGGCCTGGACGAGGTCAGGAAAAGGCCAGACGCCAGGCAGGTTCAAACTGTAGTCTTTAATAACACAGCGAGAGCACTCACACACACACCCAAGAGGGACCTCGGGAAACCCCGTGGTAGACCAATGCCCCTGTCTGTCGATAGCCAAGGGGGATGATCCAAGGAGTGGCCTAACCCCCAGGTACCTCCACAGCACTGTTAAATATGTTGCATGGTCTTTGCACTGTAATCTTGTGATTCGTCAAGGCAAGGGGCCTTGCCCGAATCGTTTATATTACCTGGTAAAATGTTTCTTTACTTAGGGGAACTGTCTTCCATTAGTAACTTTATGTAGAAACAATGTAATTTTGGGATTTTGTGATTGGGTTAGGGAACCTGCCAATGTGATGGGGTTAGGGACCTGCTGGTGGTGTTTATTCGTACGAGGCTGAAGGGCTTGGACGAATAGAGATGAGGATTAGACCCGCGGTGTTGGTTAGGTATCGTATAGGAAGTGTGTTCGTGTTTGAGAAATAAAGAAGTTTAGTTGATCCAGTGCTTGACTCAGTGTTTTACTGAACCAGACTAACGGGGTGAGAATAGGAGCCGAATTACAACACCACAGTGGAAACACTACGATAACATCCAAAGAGTTAATAAATAGGGAAGCTCATTCAAAGTAGTTTTTGGACATTGCCTCTTTCTATCCATGGTGTCTGCAAGTGTCAAATTTCTTTGCAGTGGATGAAATAACTTCAATAAATTGTTGAGTAGCTTTTGAAAAATAATAGACATTTGCAGCGCAATGGATCAGTTGGCCCAATCCTGTTCCTGATTCTTTGGCAGGATTTCACTAGATAAGCACATTACTGTATAAAAGAAACCACCGGTGTATGGGGGTGCCTTCACATGCGTCTTCGGTCTGTGTACATTCAGTCGGAATAGCCTTCTCAGAGGAATTCTTGGTAATAAAGCACTGGGCCAGCTTTCCATTGCTTGATGAGTTCCAGCTTTCCAATGCTTGACATTAAGACGAGGGAAGATAGTTCTGATGGAATCATGGGAAATTAAAAGTTTGAAATACACTCATTTTTAAATTACACTGAAATCAGTATAAGGTGATTGGTTTTGAAAATGTCTAAGAAAAGTTAATCTTGAATCCCTCAATCATTCTGCAGAATTGCATTCTTGCAAAGTTCAGTCATGAGGACTGTAGAGATGCTGTTTATTATCAGTACTTTGTTCTCTTCAATTTGGAGACAATCAGATATGATAGTTTTGACTTTTCAATGGCATTTATAAGATTGGATCAACTTGCATAACAAATATGGTGATTTTTTTACTACAGCTTGGATAAAAAGTATTTAATGTTTAACGTACAATTTACAGCTTTTTTCTCTTTTTGCAGTAAAGCAGACGGGAAATAAAAAAATTCATTTTGGCGATGTTCTAGTTGATAAATCCAGAAATGCTATGGTCTGTGACTGGGAACCAAAAAGTTGCTTATGGCCCGCTTCAGAGGATGGGAATGTTTATGTACCATATAAATTATCTAACGAGTACGGTAAGTTATTTCTATTAGTATTTGTTTCTGAAGTTACAGTTAAGCCAGCGAGTAATTAAGCTATTCAGACCAACTTCAGACTTGTCTGTATGGATTAGATATTTGTACACAGAGTTTTAGCAGTAGTGAATTACTTTTTACATATTTGCTTCAGAAAAGAGAGCTGACAAGGAATTATGTTTTGTAAGATACAGGAGATTGATCAGTGTTCCTGAATGTATACTGTAGCTCAGAATCATATTTTAAGAATTTTACTGAGCTAGTTTTGGGGGTAGTTGTTTGTATGGAAATGGAATGAGTGGACTGGGACTGGAAGAGAAAATCACATTAAAATATATAACATTCTTACAGGGATTAACAGGCTGCTTGCAGGGATGATGTTTCCCCTAGATGAGGAATCCATGACCGGGGCACAGTTTTAGAATAAAGCATAAGTTGTTTAGAACAGAGATGAGGAGAAATTTATCACCTGGAGGGTAGTGAACCTTTGGAATTTTCTACCCTGGAGGGTTGTGAAGTGAAGGCATTCATTCAAAACAGAGACTGGGTAGATGTCCAGATTTTAAGGGAATCGGGGACATATCATTGCTGCAGTTTCTGTCCAAATCGTGATGAATGGTGTAGCAGATTTGAAGGGCCAAATGGCAGATTACTATTCCTAATTATAATATTCTTACTCTGAAACCACCTCGTTTAGAACCCAATAATACAGAGAGTCAAGACCAGAGGACTTTTTGATTTTTAGGCTTCCTAATTTCTACAGTTTTTTACAGTTTTTGTATGTTAATTATGTTGCTCATTGTTTTTGGACCCATGGTTCCAACTATATCTCTGATATAGTTATTATATTTTCTACCACAAACTAATACAAAATATTTGTTAATATTTCAGCCATTTCATTATTCATTATAATTCCTTCTGGATCTACTCCAAGGGAACATATTTGTTTTTGCATCCCTTTCCCTTTTCACAAACTGAAACTCGTTTATTTTTGTCTTATTGGTTGATTCCCATTTTTTATCTTCTCCCTTTTAAATGTTTTGGTCATTCGTTACTATTCCAAGAACTCTTCAAACATTATACTTACAAATCTAATAATTGTTTTCCTTAAAGTTGATACGATCCATAACTTCTTTAATAGACATGAATAAATCACTTTTCCTGGTGGGTTGCTAATCTAAATACAATGTATATAGGTTGTGAATTAAAAATTATATTTTTAAGTAATTGCTATTGTTTATTGAACAGCAAGCCTTTGAATCTAATTTTCTAATCTACCTTCATTAACATTTCCCACATCTACTCTTGTCTTTATTTAAGTTCAAGACTTAAGTGGATTGTCTCATTCTCCAATACAAAATAAAATTATATTGTATGATGATCGGTATTTTACAGAGGATCATATGTGAGATTGCCCATGACAAGGTGGTACAAAATCAATGTTCTGGTTGACTTTGTGAGTTAGTGTTCTAAATCAGCCCTAATTACATTTCTGACCTCAGTTTGATGAATCCCATTGATATAAAAATTATAGTATTGCACTATAATGTCATTGCCATCTGCTCTTTTGTTTCCAGGATGTTTACTTTAAAGTACACAATTGCCCATGTATCCACATTTCTGTAATTTCTATCAGATCAAATCCATTTATAAGTTTTCAATGTTCTTTTTTTCACAAATGCTTCCTGTATTTAGATATAACACCTCTACTTATACCTTTGTACAATTTAACCGTACTTTTGTATATGCATTAGTATTTTTGAAAAATTTGTTCCTTCCTATTTCACTCCACTTATAATTTGAATTTTTTTCTTGGCCTAAACGAAGGCTGCTAAGTCACTGCATCCTATATCCTCTCTCCCTGTCAGGCTTTGTCCCACCCACTTCTCTTCCAGCTTTCTTCCCCCTACTACAATCATTATGAAGAAGGGTCCTGACTCAAAATGTCACTTGTGCATGTTCTCCAGTGATGCTGCCTGACCTACTGAGTTACTCTGGCACTTTATGTCTTTGTTTTGTAAACCATCATCTGCAGTTCCTGTGTCCACAATCTCTATAGCTCTAGGTCATTAGCTTGGAGGCAAGCTTCCTCCTTAAAACAGAATTTTCTTGCAGTTGTGATTGTAGAAATAATAAATTTCTTGTTCTAAATGGTTAATTAGAAAAGTTAGTGATATGACTTTGATATGAGATTTATCCAGAGATGCCAAGTGTCCCGGATTCGCCGTATTTTGTCCCGGCGAAATAACCTTTTTACGGTGTTCCGGCAGCCAAACATGCTGTTACGGAACACCGCCGCGCCGGTGTATTCCTCCCGTGTGAACGCCGGCGCCATGTGTTCCCCGGTTTGCCGGCCCGCGCGATCAGCGGCACTTTGCCGGGCCCTAGTGTCCGCGCCTGCGCAGTGGGGGAGGGTTGCCGAGGCCCCAGTGGCCCGCGCGTGCGCAGTGGGGGAGGGTTGCCGGGCCCCAGTGGCCGCGCGTGCGCAGAGGGGGAGGGTTGCCGGGCCCCAGTGGCCGCGCGTGCGAGGGGGGAGGGTTTGCCGGGCCTGGCGCCATTTCGAGCCACGCACGCCCGGCCCAGAGCCCGGGCGGCGCCGGCCCGCGCGATCAGCGGCACCTTCTTGCGCCTGCCGGCCGCTCGCGGCAGCCCCATCAACCGGGCCTCCCCCCCCACCCCCACCCAGTGCGCAGGCGCAGACCCCGCCGGCACCTTGCCAAGTGCGGAATGTGCCGCACCCCGCCCGCCGGCAGCACCGCTGATCTGCCACCAGTGCGCAGGCGCATAGCCGCCGGCAACAACCCCAGGTGAGTATGTTACGGAGAGAAATGCATTTAACCCCTTATTTGTTACGGACAAATGGGTTTGAATGTTTACTGTGAACTAAATTTAGGGTTGGCATCTCTGTTTATCTACCCATCAACGGTAAAAATGCATTTTATCATTGTGGCCTAATCCTGAAAAAAATATGCATTATAATAATTGTTTATTCGTGTTTTTATTGTAGATGAACACGATAAAAAGATAATTCAGACGGCGCTGGGTGAGATCAGTGCTTTATCATGCGTGAAATTTTACTACAAGCGACGTAATGAACAGGGATATATTTCTGTTGCAGTAAAATCAGGGTACGTTTAAAAAATGCAGGTATTTGTCATGACTTTGTTAACTCATTCACTACACAGACTGTAGAGAAGATTTACGAGGTTGTTGCCAGGACTTGAGGGCCTGGGCTATAAGGAGAGGTTTGGCAGGCTGGGACTTTATTCCCGAAGAGCAGGAGGATGTGGGGGTGATCTTATAGAGTTTAATAAGATCATGAGGGGAGTAGGTAAGGTAAATGCACAGTCTTTTATTCAGAGTGGAGGAATCAAGAACCAGGTGATTTATGTTCAGGGTGAGTCTGGAAAGATTTAATAGGAACCCAAGGGACATCATTTTCATATCGTGGTGGTTAACAGAGTAGGTAGTAGACACGTGCTATAGCAACATTTAAAGAAATTTGGACAGGCACTTGGACAGGAAACGTTTAGAGGGATATGGGCCAAACATGGGTAGCTAGGACCAGGATCGGGCCCAGCCAGCAGCAGAGCTTGGAGAGACGAGCCGATGCGGAAGGAGTATCCTGGGGAGCACCGCGGCCCATAGACCGAGGACCTGCCGAAGGTCCAGCTCGCAGCTAGAGGCCAGGGACTCGCCTGGTTGGCCCGACTCACCTGCCGTAACAGTGGACCCGCGTCTCAAACCACCCAGTAAGGCCAGTCCACCCCACCCGCCGCTGACCGGGTACTCACCCTGCCACCGATGGAGAACCAGAACCCGCCCAAGAGGCCCGGCTCACCCACAGCGGATTGAGGACCCATGGTAACCCACCTGGAGGGCCAGTAAGCAGACTGGCTGTAGGAGGGAACGCAGTGCCTCAACGGTGGAGTGGGCAGCTGGAGGCCCTGCAACAGCCTGGAGTTCAGCTGGACTGGCCGCCACCCAAGAGGCTGAGCGCATGGACCAAATGTGGCCTACACCATGGCCAAGCCTGGCCAGACCCTGCAATGCAGCTGCGACCACTGACCTTCATGGTCAGATCCCTGCACTTAGAATAGTGGTGAAAATCATGCCAAACCGAGTACTCTATATACTATCTTAATGTACTACTACACACTTGTATTGTGTCTGTGAGATCTCTCTCTCTCTCTCTCTCTCTCTCTCTCTCTCTCTCTCTCTCCCTCCTCTCTCTCTCCTCTCTCTCTCTCTTCTCTCTCTCTCCTCTCTCCTCTCTCTCTCCTCTCTCTCTCTCTGTCTCTCTCTCTCTCTCTCTCTCTCTCTCTCTCCCTCTCTCTCTCTCTCTCTCTCTCTCTCTCTCTCTCTCTCTCTCTCTCTCTCTCTCTCTCTCTCTCTCTCTCTCTCTCTCTCTCTCTCTCTCTCTCTCTGTCTCTCTCTCTGTCTCTCTCTCTGTCTCTCTCTCTGTCCTCTCTCTCTCTCTCCCTCCTGTCTCCTCTCCCTCTGTCTCTCTCTCTGTCTCTCTCTCTGTCTCTCTCTCTGCCTCTCTCTTCTCTCTCTCCTGCCTCTCTCTCTGCCTCTCCTCTCTCTGCCTCTCCCTCTGCCTATCTCCTCTGCCTCTCTGCCTCTGCCTCTCTGCTCTGCCTCTGCCCTGCCTCTGCCTCTGCCTCTCTGCCTATCTGCCTCTCTGCCTCTGCCTCTCTGCCCTCTGCCTCTCTCTGCCTCTGCCTCTCTGCCTCTGCCTCTCTGCCTCTCTCTCTCTGCCTCTCTCTCTCTGCTCTCTCCTCTCTCTCTTCTCTCTGCCTCTCTCTCCTGCCTCTCTCTCTCTGCCTCTCCTCTCTGCCTCTCTCTCTCTGCTCTCTCTCTCTCTCTCTCTGCCTCTCTCTCTGCCTCTGTGCCTCTCTGTCTGTGCCTCTCTCTGTGTGTCTCTCTCTGTGTCTCTCTCTCATAGAAAACATAGAAACATAGAAATTAGGTGCAGGAGTAGGCCATTCAGCCCTCGAGCCTGCACCGCCATTCAATATGATCATGGCTGATCATCCAACTCAGTATCCCCGTACCTGCCTTCTCTCCATACCCTCTGATCCCCTTAGCCCAAAAGGGCCACATCCAACTCACTCTTAAATATAGCCAATGAACTGGCCTCAACTACCCTCTGTGGCAGAGAGTTCCAGAGACCCACCACTCTCTGTGTGAAAAAAAGTATTTCTCATCTCGTCTTAAAGGATTTCCCCCTTATCCTTAAGCTGTGACCCCTTGTCCTGGACTCCCCAACATCGGGAACTCTCCCCAACTCTCTGTGTCCTCTCTCTCTGTGTGTGTCTCTCTCTGTGTGTGTCTCTCTCTGTGTGTATCTCTGTGTGTCTCTCTCTCTCTGTGTCATCTCTCTCTGTGTCTCTCTCTCTCTGTCTCTCTCTCTCTCTCTCTCTCTCTGTGTGTCTCCTCTCTCTCTGTGTCTCTCTGTGTGTCTCTCTCTCTGTGTGGCCTCTCTCTCGGTGTGTCTCTCTCTCTCTCTGTGTGTCTCTCTCTCTGTGTGTCCTCTCTGTGTGTGGTCTCTCTCTCGGTGTGTCTCTCTCTCTCTCTGTGTCTCTCCTCTCTGTTCCTCTCCTCTCTGTGTCGTGTCTCCTCTCTGTGTGTCTTCTCTCTCTCTCTGGTGTTCTCTCTCTTCTCTAGTGTCTCTCTCTCTCTGTGTGTCTCTCTCTGTGTGTCTTCTTCTCAGTTCTCTCTCTAGTGTGTCTCTCTCTGTGTGTTCTCTCTCTGTGTGTCTCTCTCTGTGTGTCTCCCTCTCTCTGTGTCTCTCTCTGTGTGGTCTCTCTCTGTGTGGTCTCTCTCTGTGTGTCTCTCTCTGTGTGTCCTCCTCTGTGTGTCTCTCTCTGTGTTCCTCTCGCTGTGTTCTCTCTCTCTGTGTCCCACTCTCTCTCTGTGTGCCCTCTCTCTGTGTGTCTCTCTCTGTGTGTCTCTCTCTGTGTGTCTCTCTCTGTGTTTCCTCTCTCTCTTGGTCTCTCCTGTGTGTCTCTCTCTGTGTGTCTCTTTTTTCTCTGTGTGTCTCTCCTTGTGGTCTCTCTGTGTGTCCTCTGTGCTGTACTCCTCTGTGTGCCCTCTCTTCTGTGTGCCTCTCTCTGTGGTCTCTCTCTCTGTGGTCTCTCTCTCCTCTGTGTGCCTCTCTCTATGTGTGTCTCTGTGCAATGTGTGTCTCTCTCTGTGTGCCTCTCTCTGTGTGCCCTCTCTCTGTGTGTCTCCTGTGGCCTCAGTGTGGTCTTTGTGCCCTCTCTCTGTGTGCCTCTCTCTGTGTGCCTCTCTCGTGTGCCTCTCTCTGTGTGCCTCCTCTGTGTGCCTCTCTCTGTGTGCCTCTCTCTCTGTGTGCCTCTCTCTGTGTGCCTCTCTCTGTGTGCCTCTCTCTCTGTGTGCCTCTCTCTCTGTGTGCCTCTCTCTCTGTGTGCCTCTCTCTCTGTGTGCCTCTCTCTCTGTGTGCCTCTCTCTCTGTGTGCCTCTCTCTCTCTCTGTGTGCCTCTCTCTGTGTGCTCTCCTGGTGTCTCTCTCTGTCTCTCTGTGTGTCTCTCTCCCTGTGTGTCTCCTCTGTGTGACTCTGTGTGTCTCTCTCTGTGTGTCTCTCTCTGTGTGCCTCTCTCTGTGTGTCCCCTCTCTCTGTGTGTCTCTCTCTGTGTGTCCTCTCTCTGTGTGTCTCCTCTCTGAGTGTCCCTCTCTGTGTGTCCCTCCTCTTGTGTGTTCCCTCTCTGTGTGTCCTCTCTGTGTGTGCCCTCTCTGTGTGTCTCTCTCTGTGTGTCTCTCTCTGTGTGTCTCTCTCTGTGTGTGTCTCTCTCTGTGTGTGTCTCTCTCTGTGTGTCTCTCTCTCTGTGTGTGTCTCTCTCTGAGTCTCTCTCTGTGTGTCTCTCTCTCTCTGTGTGTCCCTCTGTGTGTGTGTCTCTCTCTGTGTGTGTGTCTCTTCTCTGTGTGTCTCTCTGTGTGTCTCCTCTCTGGTGTCTCTCTGTGTGTCTCTCTGTGTGGTGTGTCCCTCTCTTGTGTGTGTGTGTCCTCTCTGTGTGTCCTCTCTGTGGTGTGTGTGTCTCTCTGTGTGTCTCTGTGTTGTCTCTCTTCTGTGTGTGTGTCCTCGTGTGTGGTGTGTCTCTCTCTGTTTGGGTGTCTCTCTCTGTGTGTGTCTCTCTGTGTGTCTCTGTGTGTCTCTCTGTGTGTCTCTCTCTATCTCTCTTGTGTGTCTCTCTCTCTGTTGTCTCTCTGTCTCTGTGTGTCTCTCTCACTGTGTTGGTCCTGTGTGTCTTGTGTGTGTGTCTCTTCTGTGTCTCTGTGTGTGTTCTCTGTGTGTGTGGTGTCAGTGTTGTGTGTCTCTGTGTGTGTGTCTCCTCCCCTCTTCTCTGTGTCCTCCCTCCCCCGGTCTCTGTGTCTCTTCTCTATCGGTGTCTCTACCCCGTCTGTGGTGTCTCTCTCTTCTCTGAGTGACTCTCTCTCTCTGTGTCTCCCCTGTGTGTGTGTCTCTGTGTGTGAGTTCTCCCCCGCTGTTGTGTGTGTCTCTGTTGTGTGTCCCCGCTGTCTCTCCCCGCGTGTCTCTCCCCGCGTGTCTCTCCCCGCGTGTCTGTCCTCCCGCGTGTCTCTCCCCACCCCGCGCCTCTCCCCGCGTGTCTCTCCCCGCGTGTCTCATCCCCGCGAGTGTCCTCTCTCCCCGCGTGTCCTCTCCCCGGCGTGTCTTCTCCCCGCGTGGTCCCTTCTCTCCCCGCGTGTCTCAGTCCCGCGTGTCTCTCCCCGCCTCTCCCCGCGTGTCTCTCCCCGCGTGTCCCTCTTCTCCCCGCGTGTGCCTCTCCCGCGTCCTCCTCTCGCCCCGCGTGTCTCTCCCCGCGTGTCTCTCCCGCGTGTCTGCCCCCGCGTGTCTCTCTCCCACCCCGCGTCTTTTTCTCCCCGGTGTCTCTCCCCGCGTCTCTCTTCGCCCGCGTCTCTCTCTCCCCGCGTGTCTCTCCCCGCGTCTCTCACCCCGCGCTCTCTCCCCGTGTGTCTCTCTCTCCCCGCGTGTGACTCTCTCCCCCGTCCTCTCTCCCCCGTGTGATCCCCTCTCTCCCCCGCGTCTCTCTCTCCCCGTGTCTCTCCTCCCCCGTGTGTCTTCTCTCTCCCCGTGCGTCTCTCTCCCCGTGTGTCTCTCTCCCCGTGTGTCTCTCTCCCCGTGTGCTCTCTCTCCCCGTGTGTCTCTCCTACCGCCTGGTGTGCTCCTCTCTCCCGTGTGTCTCTCTCCACCCGTGTGTACTCTCTCCCCCCGTGTGTCCTCTCTCCCCGTGGTGTCCTCTCCTACCCCTTGTGTCTCTCTCCCGTGTGTCTCTCTCCCCGTGTGTCCTTCTCCCCGTGTGGTCCTCTCTCGCCCGGTGTGGTCCTCTCCCCGTGTGTCCTCTCTCCCCGTGTGTCTCTCTCATCCCCGTGTGTTCGCTCCCCGTGTGTCCTCTCTCTCCCCTGTGTGTCTCTCTCCCCGTGTGGCTCTCTCACCGTGTGTCTCTAGTGTTCCTCTCCCCGTGTGTCTCTCTCCCCCTGTGTCTCTCTCCCGTGTGTCTCTCCTCCCCGTTGTGTCCTCTCTCCCCGTGTGTCCTCTCTCCCCGTGTGTCTCTCTCCCCTGTGTCTCTCCTCCCCGTGTGTCACTCTCCCGGTGTCTCTCTCCCCGTGTGTCTCTCTCCCCGTGTGTCTCTCTCCCCGTGGGTCTACTCTCCTCCCCCGTGTGTCTCTCCCCCGTGTGTTCTCACTCCCCGTGTCCCCGAGTGTCCTTCCTCCCCGTGTGTCTCTCTCCCCTGTGTCTTCACCCGTGGTCTCTCTCACCCGTGTTCTCTCTTTTCCACTCTCCCCCCCGTGTGTCTCTCTCCCCGTGGTTGTCCTCTTCTCCCCGTGTGTCTCGACTCCCCGTGTGTCTCTCTCCTACCCGTGTGGTCTCTCCCCCCCGTGTGTCCCTCTCTCACCCGTGTGTCTCTCCCCGTGTGTCTCTCGCACCCCCGTGTGTCTCCTCCCACGTTTCTCTCTCCCACCGTCGTGTGTCTCTCTCACCCGTGTGGTCTCTCTCACCGTTGGTCCTCTCTCCCCGTGTTTTCTCTCTGCCCCGTGTTTCTCTCTTCTCTCTCCCTCCCCGTGTGGTCTCTCTCCCGTGTGTCTCTCTCCCCGTGTGTCTCTCTCTCCCCGTGTGTCTCTCTCTCTCTCCCCGTGTGTTCCTCTCTCCCCGTGTTTGTCTCTCTCCCCGAGGTGTCTCTCCCCCCCGTGTGTCCTCTCTCCCCCGTGTGTCTCTCTCCCAGTGTGTCTCTCTCCTCTCCGTGCGTTGTCTCTCTCCCCGTGTGTCTCACCGTGTGTTCGCCTCCCGAGTGTCTCTCTCCCCGTGTGTCTCTCTCTCCCCGTGTGTGTTCCTCTCCCCTCTCCCCCCGTGTCTCTCTCGTGTGTATCCCCCGTGTGTCTCTCTCCGTGTGTCTCTCTCCCCGTGTGTCTCTCTCCCCCGTGTGTCTCTCTCCCCCGTGTGTCTCTCTCCCCCGTGTGCTCTCGTCCCCCCGTTTGTCTCTCTCCCCGTTGTGTTCTCGCTCCCCGTGTGTCTCTCTCCCCCCGTGTGTCCCCCCGTGTGTCGCTCTCCCCCCGTTGTCTCTCTCCCCCCGTGTGTCTCTCTCCCCCCGTGTGTCTCTCTCCCCCCGTGTGCTCTCCCGGGTGTATCCCCCCGTGTGTCTTCTCCGTGTGTCTCTACTCCCCGTGTGTCTCCCTTCCCGTGTGGCTCACTCCCCCCGTGTGTCGCTGTGGTCTCTCAGATCTCACCATGCCGTCCCGGGTATTGTGTCTCTCTTCCCCCCGTTGTGTCTCCTCACCTCCCGTGTGTCTCTCTCCCCGTGTGTCCTCTCTCCCTCTCCCGTGTGTCGCTTCCCCGTGTGTCCCTCTCTCCGTTTGTATTGTTGTCTCTCCCCCGTGTCTCTTCCGAGTGTTTCTCCTCCCGTGTGCTCTTCTCCCCGGGTGTTCTCTCTCCCCGTGGGCTCCCCCCTTCCCTCGTTGTGTGTCCCCCCGTGTGCTCTCGCCCCCCTGTGCCTGGCCCCCCCGGTGGCTCTCTCCCCCCGTGTGGCTCGTGTGGGCCGTGTGGCCCTCCCCCGTGGCTCTCTCCCCCCGTGTGGCTCTCTCCCCCCGGCTCTCTCCCGCCGTGTGGTGCTTCGTCGTGTGGGTGGCTCTCTCCCCGTGTGGCTCGCTCTCCTGTGGCCCCCCCCCGTGTGGCTCTCCCCCCGCTCTCGTGTGCCTCTCCCCCCCCCCGGTGGCTCTCATCCACCCCTCCTCTCAACCCCCGTGTGGCCTCGTGTGTGGCTTTTCCCCCCCCCTGTGGCCTCCTCCCCCCCCGTAGTGGCTCTCGTCCCCCCCCCCGTGTGGCTCTTCTCCTCCCCCCCCCCGTGTGGCCTCCTCGCTCTCTCCCCCCCCCGTGGGGCTCCTCTCACACTCGCCCCCCCGTGTGGCCTCTCTCCCCTCTACCCCCCCCCCCCCCGTGTGCTCTCTCCCACCCCCCGTGGTGGCTCTCTCCCCGCCCCCGTGTGGCTCTCTCCCCACCCTCTCCCCCCCCCGTGTGGCCTCTCTCCCCCCCCCCGTGTGGCTCTCCTCCTCTCCCCCCTCGTGTGGCTCTTTCTCCATCTCTCCTCCTCTCGTCCCTCACCCCCCCCGTGTGGCTCTCGTCCCCCTATCTCCCCCCCCGTGTGGCTCTCATTCCCCCCCCCGTGAGGGCTCTTCCCCTCTCCAACCCCCCCGTGTGGCTCTCATCCCCCGTGTGCCTGTCTCTCACCGTGTGGTCTAGTCTCTCTGTGTGTGTGTCTGGTCCTCTCACCGTGTGTCTCTCTCCGTGTGCTCTCTCCGTGTGTGTGTGTCTCTGTGTGTGTGTGTGTGTCTCTGTGTGTGTCTCTGCCTGTGGTGTCACTCTCTCTCTCTCTCTCTCCTGTGCGTCTGTCCTCTCTATCTCACCTGTCTCTCTCTCTCTGTCTCCCTCTCCCTCTGGTCTCCTCTCTCACTGCTCTGTCTCCCTATCTCTCTGTCTCCTCTCTCTCTGTGTCTCTCTCTCTCTCTCTGTGTGGTCTCTCTCTCTCTCTGTGTCCTCTCTCTCTGTGGTCTCTCTCTCTGTGTCTCTCTCTCTTGTCTCTCTCTCTCTCTGTCTCTCTCTCTCCTGTGGTGTCTCTCTTCTCTCTCTGGTCATTCTCTCTCTCTGTCTCTCTCACATCTCTGTCTCTCTGTCTCTCTCAGCTCTGGCTCTTGTCCCTCTCTCTCCTCTCCTCTGTCTGTCTCACTCCTCTCTCTCTCTCGTCTCTCTCTCTTCTCTCCTCTCTCACTCTCCTCTTCCTGTCTCTCCTCCTCTCTGCTCTCTCTCTCTCATTCTCATCTCTCTCTCTGTGTCTCTCTCTCTCTCTGAGTCCTCTCTCTCTCTCTCTCTCTCTCTCTCTCTCTCTCTGTTTGGTCCCTCTCGTCTCTCTCTCTGTGGTCTCTCTCTGTCCTCTCCTGTGTCTCTCTCTGTCTCTCCTGTGTTCCTCTCTCTCTGTGTCTCTCTCTCTGTGTCTCTCTCTCTGTGTCTCTCTCTCGTCTCTCTCTCTTGTGTCTCTTGTGTCTCCTCTCTTCATGTGTCTCTCTCTTCTCTGTGTCCCTCTCTCTCTGTGTCTCTCTCTCTTTGTCTCGTCTCTCTCTGTGTCTCTGTCTCTCTCTCTGTGTCTCTCTCCCCGTGTCCTCTCCTCCCCGTGTCTCTCTCCCCCGTGTCTCTCTCCCCGTGTCCTCTCTCCCCGTGTCACTCTCCCCGTGTCTCTCCTCCCCGTGTCTCTCTCCCCGTGTGTCTCCTTCACCCCGTGTGTCTCTCTCCCCGTGTGTCTCCCTCCACTCCCCCGTGTGTCTCTCTCTCCCCGTGTGTCTCTCTCCCCGTGTGTCTCTCTCCCCGTTTGTCTCATCTCCCCGTGTGTCTCTCTCCCCGTGTGTCTCTCTCCCGTGTGTCTCCTCCCCCGTGGTTCCTCTCCCCGGTGGTCCTCTCCCCCCGTGTGTCTCTCTTCCCCGTGTAGTCTCCCTCCCCGTGTGTCTCTCTCCCCCGTGTGTCTCTCCTTCCCCGTGTGTCCTCTCTCCTCCCCGTGTGTCCCCGCCCCCCTCTCTCCCCGTGTGTCTCTCTCCCCGTGTGTCTCTTCTCCCGTGGTGTATCTCTCCCCGTGTGTCTCATCCCTCTCCTCCGCGTGGTGTCTCTCTCGCCCCGTGTGTCCCTCTCTCCCCGTGTGTCTCTCTCCCCGTGAGTCTCCTCCTCCCCGTGTGTCTCTCTCCCCCGTGTGTCCTCTCTCCCCGTTGTGTCTCCCCCCCCCTCTCCCCGTGTGTCTCTCCTTTCCCCGTGTGTCTTCTCTCCCCGGGTGTCTCTCTCCCCGTGTGTCTCACTCTCCCCGTGTGTCCTCTCTCCCCGAGGGGGGGGGGTGATGTCTCTCCCCCCGTGTCTCTCCTCTCCCCCGTGTTCCTCTCTCCCCCCGTGTGTCTCTCTCCCCCCGTGTGTCCTCTCTCCCCCGTGTGGTCCCCTCTCTCCCCCGTGTGTCTCTCTCCCCCGTGTGTCCTCCTCTCCCCCCGTGTGTCTCTTCCTCCCCCCGTGTGTCTCTCTCACCCCCGTGTGTCTCTCTCCGCCCGTGTGTCTCTCTCCCCCCGTGTGTCTCTCTCTCCCCCCGTGGTCTCTCCTCCACCCCGTGTGTCTCTCTCCCCCCTTGTGTCTCTCTCCCCTTCACCCCCCCGTGTGTCTCTCTCCCCCCGTGTGTCCTCTCCATCCCCCGTGTGTCTCTCTCCCCCGTGTGTCTCTGCTCCCCCCGTGTGTCTCTCTCACCCCCGTGTGTCCTCCTCCCCCCGTGTGTCTCTCTCTCTCCCCCCGTGTGTCTCTCTCCCCTCCGTGTGCTCTCTCCCGCCCCCCCCCGTGTGGCTCTCTCCCCCCCGTGTGGCCTTCTCCCCCCGTGTGGCTCTCTCCCCCCGTGGCGTCTCTACCCCCCGTGTGTGGCTCTCTCCCCGTGTGTGGCTCTCTCCCCCGTGTGTGATCTCTCCCCGTGTGGCTCTCTCCGCCGTGTGGCTCTCTCCCCCCCCCAGTGTGGATCTCTCTCCCCGTGTGGCCTCTCCCTCCGAGTGTTGCTCTCATCCCCCCCTGTGGCTCTCTCCCCCCGTGGTGGCTCTCTCCCCCCGTGTGGCTCTCTCCCCCCCCCCCGTGTGGCTCTCTCCCCCCCCCCCGTGTGCTCTCCCCCCCCGTGTGGCTCGCTCCCCCCCCCGGGGCTCTCTCCCCCCCCGTGTGGCTCTCCTCTCCCCCTTCTCCCCCCCCCGTGTGGCTCTCTCTCTCTCCCCCCCCCCCGTGTGGCTCTCTCCCCCCCCCCCGTGGTGGGCTCTCTCCCCCCCCCCCCGTGTGGCTCTCCTTCTCTTCCTCCCCCTCACCCGTGTGGCTCTCTCCCCCCCCCGTTGGCTCTCTCCACCCCCCCCCGTGTGGCTCTCTCCCCCCCGTGTGGCTCTCTCTCATTCTTCTCCCCCCCCCCGTGTGGCTCTCTATCCCCCCCCCCGTGTGGGCTCTCCTATCCCCCCCCGTGTGGCTCTCTCCCCCCCGTGTGTGCTCTCTCGCACCCCCCCCCCGTGTGGCTCTCTCCCCCCCCCGTGTGCTCTCTCCCCCCCCCGTGTGGCGCTCTCCCCCCCCCCTGAGGCTCCTCCCCCCCCCCAGTGTGTCTGTCTCTCTCCGTGTGTCTGTCTCTCTCCGTGTGGTCTGTCTCTCCTCCGTGTGTCTCTCCTCCGGTGTCCCTCTCTCCGTGTGTCTCTCCTCCGTGTGTCTTCTCTCCCGTGTGTGTGTGTCTCTGTGTGTGTGTGTGTGTCTCGTGTTTGTGGTGTGTGTCTCATGTGTGTGTCCTCTCTCTGTGTGGTGTCTCTCTCTCTCTCTCTCTCTCTCATCTCTGTGCGTCTGTCTCTCCTGTCTCTCTCTCTCCGTCTCCCTCCTCATCTCTGTCGATCCCTCTCTCTCTGTCTCCCATCTCCTCTCTGTTCCTCTCTCCTCTCTCTGTGTGGTGTCTCTCTCTCTCTGTGTCTCATCTCTCTCTGTGTCTCTCCTCATCTGTGTCCTCTCTCTCTGTCTCTCTCTCTCTCTCTCTCTGTCTCTCTCCTCTGTGTGGTCTCTCTCTCTCTCCTGTGTCTTTCTCTCCTCTCTGTCTCTCTCTCTCTCTTCTCTCTGTCCTCTCTCCTCTGTCTCTCTCTTCTCCTCCTCTCTGTCTGTCTCTTCGTCTCTCTTCCTCTTCTCTCTCTCTCTCCTCATACCTCTCCAACTCTCTCTCCTGTCTCTCTCTCTCTCTGTGGTCCTCTCCTCTGTGTCCTCTCTCTCCTGTGTCTCTCTCTGGTGTCTCTCTCTCTTGTGTCTCTCTCTTCTGTGTCCTCTCTCCTCTCTGTGTCCTCTCTCTCTGTGTCTCTCTCTCCTGTGTCTCTCTCTCTGTGTCTCTCTCTCCCTGTGTCCTCTCTCTCTGTGTCTCTCCTCTGTGTCTCAACTCTCATCTGTGTCTCTCTCTCTGTGTCTCCTCTCCTCTGTGTCTCTCTCTCTCTGTGTCCTCTCTCTCTGTGTCTCTCTCTCTCTCCCTGTGGCTCTCTCTCTGTGTCCTCTCTCTCTTTGTCTCTCTCCTGTGTCTCTCCTCTGCTGTTCTCCTCTCTCTGTGTCTCTCTCTCTGTGTCTCTCTCTCTGTGTGTCTCTCTCGCTGTGTCTCTCTCGCTGTGTCTCTCTCCTGCTGTGTCTCTCTCCGCTGTGGTCCCTCTCCTCGTCTGTGTCTCTCCTCGCTGTGACTCCTCCACGCTGTGTCCCTCTCTCAAATGCTGTGTCTCTCTCGCGTGTGACTCTCGCTGTGTGTCTCACTCAGCATGTGTGTCTCTCTCTGTGTGTCTCTCTCTGTGTGTCTTCTGTGTGTCTCTGTGTGTTCTCTGTTGTGTCGTCTGTGTGTCTCTGTGTGTCTCTCTCTGTGTGTCTCTCTCTGTGTGTCTCTCCTCTGTGTGTCTCTCTCTGTGTTGTCTCTCTGTGTGTCCTCTCTCTGTGTGTCCCTCACTGTGTGTCCCCCTCTCTGTGTGTCCCTCCTCTGTGTGACCCACTCAGTGTGTCCCTCCTCTGATGTGTCCCTCTCTGTGTTTCTCATCTCTGTGTGTGTCTCTCTCTGGTGTGTGTCCCTCTCTCTGTGTGTGTCTCTCTCTGTGTGTGTCTCTCTCTGTGTGTGTCTCGTGTGTGTGTCTCTGTGTGGTGTGTGTGGTGTGTCTCTGTGTTGTGTTCTCTGTGTGTGTGTCTCTCTGTGTGTGTCTCTCTGTGTGTGTGTCTCTGTGTGTCTCTCTCTCTCTCTGTGTGTCTCTCTCTCGTGTCTCCTCTCTCTCTGTGGTCTCTCTCTCTTGTGTGTCCTCTCTCTCTGTGTGTCTCTCTCTCTGTGTGTCCTCTCTCTCTGTGTCTCTGTGTTGTGTCTCAGTGTGTGGTGTCTCTGTGTTGTGTGTCTCTGTGTGTGTGTCTCTTCTGAGTGTGTGTCTCTGTGTGTGTTGTCTCCTCCCCCCGTGTGTCTCTCCCCGTGTTCCTCTCCCCGTGTGTCTCTCCCCGTGTGTCTCTCCCCAGTGTGTTCTCTCCCCGTGTGTCCTCTCCCCGTGTGTCTCTCCCCGTGTGTCTCTCCCCGTGTGTCTCTCCCCGTGTGTCTCTCTCTGTGTGTGTCTCTCATCGCTGTGCTTCTCTCCGCTGTGTCTCTCTCGCTGTGTCTGCTCTCGCTTGTCTCTCTCGCTGTGTCCTCTCCGCTGTGTCTCTCTTCGCGTAGTCCTCTCTCGCTGTGTGCTCTCTCGCTGTGTCTCTCTCGCTGTGTCTCTCTCGCTGTGTCTCTCTTCGCTGTGTCTCTCTCGCTGTGTCTCTCATCTCTTGTCTCTCTCGCTGTTCTCTCTCCGCTGTGTCTCTCCTCGCTGTGTCTCTCTCGCTGTGTCCTCTCTCAGCTGTGTCTCTCTCCGCTGTGTCCCTCTCTTCCTCATCGCCTGTGTCTCTCTCGCTGTGTCTCTCTCCTCGCTGTGTCTCTCTCGCTGTGTCTCTCTCTCGCTGTGTCTCTCTCTCGCTGTGTCTCTCTCTCGCTGTGTCTCTCTCTCGCTGTGTCTCTCTCTCGCTGTGTCTCTCTCGCTGTGTCTCTCTCGCTGTGTCTCTCGCGCTGTGTCTCTCTCCTGTGTCTCTCATCGCTCTCGCTGTGTCTCGTCTCGCTGTGTCTCTCTCTCGCTGTGTCTGCTCTCGCTGTGTCTCTCACGCCTGTGTCCTCTCTCGGCTGTGTCTCTCTCGCTGTGTCCTCTCGCTGTGTCTCTCTCCGCTGTGTCTCTCTCGCTGTGTCTCCTCTCGCTGTGTCCTCTCTCGCTTTCTCTCTCGCTGTGTCTCTCCTCGCTGTGTCTCTCCGCTGTGGTCTCTCTCGCTGTGTCTCTCATTCGCTGTGTCTCTCTCGCTGTGTCTCTCACGCTGTGTCTCTCTCGCCTGTGTCCCTCTCTCGCTTGGTCCCTCTCTCGCTGTGTCCTCTCAATCAGCTTGTCGTCTCCATCGCGTGTCTCTCTCCGTGGTCTCTCCGCTGTGTCTCTCTCGCTGTTCTCTCTCGCTGTGGTCTCTCATCCGCTGTGGTCTTCTCTCGCTGTGTCCAGCTCGCTGTGTCTCTCCTCGCTGTGTCTCCTCGCTGTGTCTCTCTCGCTGTGTCTCCCGCTGTGTCTCTCTCGCTGTGTCTCTCTCTGCTGTGTCTCTCTCGCTGTGTCTCTCTCGCTGTGTCTCTCTTCTCTCGCTCTGTCTCATCTCGCTCTGTCTCTCTCGCTCTGTCTCTCTCGCTCTGTCTCCTCCGCTCTGTCTCTCTCCGCTGTGTCTCTCCGCTGTGTCTCTCTCCGCTCTGTCTCTCTCGCTGTGTCCCTCTCTCGCTGTGTCTCTCTCGCTGTGTCTCTCACGCTGTTCTCTCTCCGCTCTGTCTCTCACTTCGCTCTGTCTCCTCTCGCTCTGTCCTCTCTCGGCTCTGTCTCTCTCCGCTCTGCATCTCTTCGCTCCTGTCTCTCGTCGCTCTTCTCTCCCCTTTCTCTCGCTCCTGTCCTTCGTCACTCTGTCCTCTCCTCTCTCTGTCTCTCTCTCTCATCTCTCTCTCTCTCTCTCTGTCCTCTCTCTCTCATCTCTCTCTGTCTCTCTCTCTCCTCTCTCTCTGTCTCTCTCTCTCTCTCTGGTCTCTCACTCTCTCTCTGTCCCTCTCCTGTCTCTCTCAGATCCTCCTCTCGTGTCTCTCTCTCTCTCTTCTTCTGTCCTCTCTCTCCTCTCTCTCTGTCTCTGTCTCTCTCTCATCTCATCTCTGTCTCTCATCCTCCTCTCTGCTGTCTACTCTCTCTCTCTCTCTCTCTCTGTCTCTCCTCATCTCTCTCTGTCCTCTCTCTCTCTCTCTCTCTGTCTCTCCTCTCTCTCTCTCTCTCTGTCTCTCTCTCTCTCTACTCCTCTGTCTCTCTCTCTGTCTCCTCTCGTCTCTCTCTGTCTCTCCTCTCTCCTCTCTGGTCTCTCTCTGCTCTCTCATCTGTCTCTCTCTCTCCTCTCTCTGCTCTCTCTCTGTCTCTCTCTCTCTCTCTCTGTCTCTCTCACCTCTCTCTTTTCCCTCTGTCTCTCTCTCCTCTCTCTCTGTCGTCCACTCCTCTCCTCTCTCTGTCTCCTCTCTCATCTCTCTCTCTGTCTCTCATCTCTCTCTCTCTGTCTCTCTCTCTCTCTCATCTCTCTGTTCTCTCTCTCCTCATCTCCATCTGTCTCTTCCTCTCTCTCTCTGTCTCTCTCATTCGGTCCTCCCTGTCTCTCCTCTGTCTCTGTCTCCTGTCTCTCTCCTGTCTCTGACTCCGCTGTCTCTGTCTCTCTCCGTCTCTGTCTCTCTCTGTCTCTGTCTCTCTCTGTCTCTCTCTGTCTCTCACTGTCTCTCTCTGTCTCCTCCCCTAAAACTCTCATCTTGTCCTCTTCCAGTTTGCGTTGTTTTTAAATTAGGGCAAAAACGTTACCCTATATCGCTAGCATTTTTTCTCCACCTCACTTACCGTTCTCCTCTGCTCTAAGAGCACTACACCTAGTTTTGTTCCAATCAGTTAAATATTACAAAACCTATTGGTCTGTTATTCGCCAGGACTGCGACGCCCCTACCGACACCCGCTGTCAATCACTAGCACCCAGAATAAAGCGGAAGGAGCGGAGTGTGGGCTGCGTCCCACAGGCATGGGCTGGCTGTGTTCGCGAGTGGGGGCTGGCTGTGTTCGCAGGAGGGGGCAGAATGTGTTCGCGGGCGGGGTCTGTGAGCGCAACGGGTGTCGGGGACGGGAGCCGCTGAGCGAGTCCTGGAGCCAGTAAGTGCGGTCGGAGCAGTGGCCGGGAACCGGTGAGCCCACACCCTCCTCCCCCACACAATCACCCCCCTCCCCTAACACAACTTCCCCCTCCCACATCCCCTATCACCCACACCCTATCCCACCCCGCCCCCCCACACCCCCCTCCCCCACACTATCCCTCCCCCCCCACAACTGCCCCCGTACCACCCACACCCCTCCCCCCCTCATGCACCCCTTTCCACAAACACCCCCACAACTTCCCCAACACCCCCTACACCCACAAACTACCTCTCCCACACAACTCCCTCCACCTGCCACCCCACACCGCCCCCCCCCTCCACAAACCCCCCAACTCCACACCCCACCTCCCCCACCCCCCCCCCACTAATGCCCCTGACAGGCTCCACCTGAAGCCGCCTCCTCTGGCCTGCAGAACGCTCCCCCGCCTTAAGCCCGTCCCTCCCCTTGCCATTGCATTGGGGAATGGGTTGAGTTGGAGGACCAGGCCTCCCGTGTGACTTGGACCCAAAGGGTCCCACTTAGTCTAGTACTTAACTAAAACTGTCATCTTGGCCTCTTTCGGTTTGTGTTGCTTTTAAATTTGCACAAAAACAGGTACCCAAAATAAAAAAAGGCGATAGCGATAAGACAAACGATTTTTTTTTTTTTTTTTTTTTTTTTTTTTTTTTTTTTTTTTTTTTTTTTTTTTTTTTTTTTTTTTGTTTTTTTTTTTTTTAACCGCCACCTTACTCCCAATTCTCCTGTGCTCCAAGCACACCAAATTGTGTTCCGATCGGTGGAATATTCCAAATGTTAAGAAGGTTTAAAAATCGTAAGATCAGCAGATTGGTCTTCTCGCGGAGGACGGCAACACACCTTCCGGCACTCGTTGTCAATCACCGGAGCAAGGAGAAAAGCCCCCGGTGTTCAGATCTCCATGTCTCTCTGTCAAATGCGCAGTGGGCCCGGGCGGGTTCAGATCTCCATTTGCACTCAATGCCTCGTGTCTACCAAAGATCCTAGGTGCCTACTCCAGGAAGTATGTTTGCTGTGCTGAGTGCCCGTTTCGCCTTCTCCGGGGCCCGTGGGGGGGGGGGGTGGGGGGGGGGGGGGGGGGGGGGGGGGGGCTGTCCGTGTCTGCGGCACAGAGGTCGGAGCCCTCGCGTGGGAGGGAGAGAGGGGGAGGAGGGAAAGGGGTTGAGACTGGGAAAGATGGAGTGGGGAGAAGAGAGAGAGAGGGGATGGAGAGATGGGAGGGAGAAAAAGGTGAGGGGGAAAGGAGTGAGGGGTGAAGGAGAAAGGGCGATAATCTTTAGTGAGGATTGCATATTAAGGTAGGTTTTAGAGCAATTATATTTTCCCATCCATATGAATGATATCAAACAATTGGAAACTGCACTCCTTTGATAACAATCTGAAAAATATGTATCCATAGTTTGAGTACTTTCATTATACATCATATGTTGTAATGTGCACAACACAAACACAGTCGAACAATGACAAGGCAATCAAATCAACAAACAATTTCTAAAAAAAAGGTTTATCTACTCAAAAACTACTGTATTTATTTCAGTGTTTTGCATGCTCCTTTGTATAACATTTTACATATCATTTACAGTACACTTGATTATTAAAACAAGGACAGCTTCAATTCTATTGAATTAAATAAATGTATACAACAAGAACCCAATCACCATTCCACCATTATTACTCCTTGACTCAACCAACATTATTCCTGAAATATTGTCATAGATCTGGTGCAAAAATTCTCCAAAATAAGTTCGGAATGACACCAAGAGCATCTAAAACCCCAGAACTTCCAGGGCCCTTAAGCGGGGCTTGAGCTTTTGCGCTTGTGATATCTCTGCGTGCACTATTTCACATACATTTTCATGTAATCCTGGGCAAGCCAGACCCCCAATTTTTGAAAGCTTTGTACGGGCTGGTGTATAATATTTTTGGGGCACTGTCATAGGCCTTTCTTACAATATGTTGTTACAACGCACTGTAGTCCTCTAAACAACACTTCAGTAATTTTCCGTTGTCCTCCACTTCTAGAATAATAGTGTTTTAAGAAAGCCGATAACTCGACACTAGCACTGGCAATAAATAAAAATGCACACAGCTTCCCAGCCCTTATCTCATTGTCGCACGCTCGACTTTGCACATCGTGTCCAAACTCGGTGGACTTTTCCCATCTTCCGTCTCGTCGTTGGGTGTGGTGGGGGTTTGGAAGGGGCCGTCACAATTGGAATAGCGTAGGGCCTCTCTTTCAATCTAAATCCGGCCACTGCCCCGCGCCTCCCACACCGCTCCGAAAGCCCCACGCCTGAAGCTGTCCCCCTCCCCCCCCACCTGCAGACGAAGCCTCATCCTCCCCCCCCCCCCCCCCCCCGGCCCCCTACAGCCCATTCCTCACGACCAGTGCAACGCCATGACAAGCTGACAGGCATTATGCCAGCAGCGCACCCCACCTCCCCCAACAGTCCTCCAGAAGCCGACCACTCCCCTGGCTGCAGTCCATTCGGCCCACACACCCGTACTAAGCCCAATAAAACAATTTGTTTCCCACAAATGTTCTACTAGACCCTCTGAAACAAGTCCCTCCTGCCCTCAACACCTGTACTAGCCCCTCTGGAAACAAGTCCATTGAACCACCCACCTGCACTAGCCCTCCGCGAAGAAACCCCCTCAGGCTGCCGTCTGAAGCCCACCCCCTACCCTGGCTGCAGGACAGGCCCCATCCTCCCCCTCCAACCGGCCCCCGTCGGGCCTCGCCTGAACCGTACCCCTCCACCGGCTGCAGACACTCCTCCCCCCCCCCCAACCCCCACCACACCCGGCCAACCGCACGCCTGAAGGCCGATCCCCTGCCCCGGCCTGCAGTTACACTCCCCCCCACCGCCCCCACAAGCCCCGCCTGAAACCGTACCCCCTGCCCCGGCTGTAGGATGCTCCCCCCTACCCCACCAGCTCTCGACAGCCCACACCTGATGTCGTCCCCCTCCCCTGACTGCAGGACACGGTGGTTCCTCCCCACCGGCACCCGACAGCCTGAAGCGGTCCCGTCCCCAGCTGCAGGACGCTCCCCCACCTCCCACCAGCCCCCAGCTGCAGGATGCTTCCCAACAATCCCCGTCTGAAGCAGGTGGGCAGCGGCAGCGGCAAGCCACGGCAGCGGCCAGCTGCGACAGCATAGGCCACGGCAGCGGCAGTGGTAGGCCACAATAACGATACAACACGACAGCAGCAGGCCACGTCAGGGGTAGGCAGTGTGGGGACCACGGCAGCGGTAGGCCACAGCAGCGCCTCCCCACCCACCGGCCCCCGACAGGCCCTGCCTGAAGCTGTCACCCTCTCTTGGCTGCAGGATGCTCCCTGCCAGAAGCTGTCCCCAGCTGCAGTCCATTTGGTCCACAACACCCATACTAACCCAATAAAAGAGTCTGTCGGCCGCAATGTTCCCTACTAGCCCTACTAGAAACAAGTCCCACCGGCCCACAGCACCTGTGCTAGCCCAAAAACGTCCCTTTGGCTCATAATATATGTAGTAGGCCTCTGGAAAACTGTCCCTTTGGACACAACACCTGTACTAGCACCTCCAAAAGCCCGCCCAACTGCACCCATGCCTGAAGCCTCTCCCCCCTCTCCCCTACCCGGACAGTCCCACCAACCGCCACCGGCCCCGACAACCCTCTCGCCGAAGCCTCGTCCCCCTCCACCAGTTGCAGGATGCTCCCCCCCCTACACCACCCGGTACCGACAGCCACCTGCCTATGAAATGCCATACCCCTGGCCCTGCTGCATACACTCATCCCTACCGGTCCCCCCCGGGACAGCCCCTGCCTGAAACCGTCCCTCTCCACCGGCTGCAGAATGCTCACCAGCGCCCCCCACCCCAACTGCCCACACGACAGCCCCCGCCTGTAGCGGTCCCCCCCCCCCGATGCAGGACTCCTTTCCCTCCCCCCCCCCCCTCCACCGTTCCCCCCGCCTGAAGCCGGTGGAGAGGCGCACAGCGATAGGACCACGACGAACGGTAGGTAGTGGCATGGTAGCCCACGACAGCGATAGGCAGGGGTAGGTAGGCCCACATTGTTTCCAGCTGGTGATGTGGACCGTTAGAGGGCAGTTATGGCCATGGGTGGAGTGGTGGAATATTTTGTTGGGGGACCAGGCCTTCCGTGTGACTGGGGCCCAACTAAGTCTATTATGATCTATATCTGAGACCAAGCGAGGCTTGGCGATCGCTTCGCGCGGAACAACTCTCCCGCACGGGTCCCGCAATAACCAACACCGACCTCAGCGTCACCCTTCCGTGGCTCAGCACTTCAACTCCCCCCTTCTGCCATTCCGGCATCCGAGCCGTCTCGGTCCTGGGCCTCCCTTCCACGGCCAGAGTGAGCAACACCCAGCCAAGCCTGAGGAACAGCGCCTCATATTCCGCTTGGGTAGTCTGCATCCTTTGGGCTTGAACATTGAATTTTTCTCAATTCTTGTTAACCCTTGCTTTCTCCAACCCCTTCCCAACCTCTCCCTCAGCCCTCGGGCCCTGGCATTCCCTTCTATCCATCTCCCTCCCCCACCCCAGTCGCACCAGCTCTCATTTTCACACCACAAACAGCTTACAATGGCTTGTTCCCTTTATCATCGATACTTTTTTGCATATCTTTCATTCAATGGTTCCTTATCATCCTCCACATCTACCGTCTATACATCTCATCATTTTCACTGATCCCTGACCATCCTGAAGAAGTTCTCGAACCGAAACGTTGCCTATCTCCTATCGCTCCTTAGAGGCTGCTAAGTAAGTTTCTCCAGCTTTTTGTGTACCCTAGTCTATTAATGTATCTAAGTGCATATACAGTGCATTCAGAAATTATTCAGACCCTTCCCTTTTTCCACATTTTGTTACATTACAGCCTTATTCTAAAATGGACTAAATTCATTTTTTCAATCATCAATCTACACACAATACCCCATAATAAAAAAATAAGAACAGGTGTCTAGCAATTTTTCCAAAATAATTATAAAGAAATCTCATATTTACATAAGTATTCAGTCCCTTTACTCAGTACTTTGTTGAGGCACCTTTGGCAGCGATTACAGCCTCAAGTCTTCTTGGGTATGACACTACAACCTTGGCACACCTGTACTTGGGTAATAGTCTCCCATTGTTCAATGCAGATCCTCTCAAGTTCTGTCGGGTTGGATGGGGAGCGTTGATACACAGCTATTTTCAGGTCCCTCCAGAGATGTTCGATCGGGTTCAAGTCTGGGCCCCTTCTGGGTCACTCAAGGACATTCACAGATTTGTCACGAAGCCACTCCTGTGTTGTCTTGGCTGTGTGTTTAGGATCATTTTCCTGTTGGAAGGTCTGAGGCCCTGAACGCTCTGGAACAGGTTTTCATCAAGGATATCTCTGTACTTTGTTCCATGCATCTTTCCCTCGATCCTGACCAGTTCCTGCCGCTGATGTAAAACAATAAGGTACTTCCAAACTTCTTCCGACTCATTACTATAATCTTCATCAAACTCCAGATTATTGCTTTAAACATTAGAAAACTCCTTGTGTCTCCGTTACACATCGCATGGTCAAAGGATAAACCTTCTCCATGCTCGTTCCAAATTAAACTAAAAGCTAAGCTTCTGCACAAGCAACTTAGCCCCGAACACACCCTAAAATACCACATAAATCTCACCCACAATATAACGGGCAGTCTAAAAATTTAAAGACACATGCCATCATTAATGACACGCAAAACAAGCCAAATGACACTACAAGACATGCTAAAAAAACAAAAAAAAGTCAAAATGACAGACCCACTGCTAGGGAGGCTGCCGCGTGCGGCGCCACATTATTTGGCCTTCATTGCGAGAGGAATTGATTTTAGGAGCAAGGAAGTCTACTGCAGTTAAGACAGGGCCCTGGTGAGACTGCACGTGGATATTTTGTGCAATTTTGTTTCCTAATTTTGAGGGAAGGACATTATAGCTTATTTCAGGGAGTTAAGCGTAGGTTCACCAGTAATTCCCAGGGATGGCAGGACTGCCATATAAATGAAAAGAATGGGACCACTGGGTTTGTATTCACTTGAAATTTTAGAAAGATGAAGGAGATAGCTATAGAAACATATAAAATTCTTTAAAGGATTGGACAGGCTAGATGCAGGAAAAATGTTCCCGTGTTGGGGGAAACCCAGAACCAGGGGTGCAAACACGGTTTAAGAATAGGGGGTAGGCCTATTTAGATTGAGATGAGGAAAAACTTTTTAACCCATGGAGTTAAAAAGAAGAATTTGGGTACTAACTTTTGATGATCACATGGAACATATTGAATGGTGGTGCAGGCCTCGAAAGGCTGAATAGTCGTACTCCTGCACAAATTTTCTATGTCTGTGAAAATGTTTGAGGTTTAGTTTTCAGGCGCAAGATTTGATTACATTGTAAAGCAGATTTGAAAGATTGAATAGGGAATTAGGGGAACCAGAGAGGGAACTAAGTGGAGAGTTAGTAGAAAATGATGTCGCACAAGCCACTTCCATCTTTTGGTCTCATAGTATCTAACACGTTTACAATGGAATCTGGAAAGAATGCCTTGAAACCAATGTAACAATTCTGATGAAACTGATCAAGTGTAATGAGATGTTAAATATAAACTGCACTTTATCTGAGAAATTCTAACAAGATTTCATGATCAAAGTTTTTAGAAACATTGGATACCTTACTGGGCTCAGGGTCTCCCTACTGTGGATAATCTTTGGTGATCAGAATAAAGTCATGCACCTGTAGCAGGATCAAACCCAGGCACTCTGGCGCAGTAAGGCAGCAGCTATACAGGCTGAGCTTACTGTGCTTCGCCACTTGAGCTTCTTTGCCTCCAAGAACCATAGAATTAAACAGCATGGCAACTTGCCCTTGCCAACCACAGTCCTCATCTACACTATGGAGCATACAGTGTAAGCATACAGTGCAATACTACTACAGTGCATCAGAAAGTATTCGACCCCTTCACTTTTCCACATTTTGTGTCTTACCACCCTTATCCTAAAATTGATTAAATATTTTTATTAATCGTCAAAAAACTACACATCCCCAAAATAAAAAAAACTAAAGCAAAAATTAGGTGTTTATAAATGTTTGCAAAGTATTAAAAAGAATACTATCTTCTCTATA